>VMOF01000111.1:52371781-52386781 GCA_011764245.1 Trialeurodes vaporariorum
AATTTAGCCGCAGTACTGTGAGGAGACTGTCAGCTAGAAACAAGCCACTCTCTCTCAGTCTTTCTCTTTCTTTTCTCTCTACCTTTCTGTCTTTCCTCCTCCCTTCCCCGTCCTTCTCTTCCTTCCCGTTCCCACTTTTTTTTTTTTTTTTTTAATACGTTTTCGAGTTGCTACTGCGTTACGTGATGCGCGCTTTGAGTTTGAGTGACTCCCTACACTCGATTGCCACGGGGTAATAGCCACGGCTACCGATGTACACGGATGCTCTCTCTCTCCTCTTGTGATTAAAAAAAGAAAAAAGAAAAATAACCACGCCGCCACCCAAAGCCATCGACGAAAGACAATAGTCGATAGAGTGTCTGGACCAAGGATGCGATAGCTTCACTATATTGGCTCCTCCGTTCCGCCATAAAGGAAGAATAGACCAAAGAGACCGAATATTAGATTAGACGGTAAGCCGATGGAGTAAAATCGGTAGTATTTTATGAGAGCAAGCCAAGCAGTGTGCTTGCATGCATGATAAAAAAATACAAATAAAAGATAAATAAATGGAGCTGACTTAGAAGAGGCGGTCGAATTCGATCGATTATATATTTTTTTCTTTTTTTTCCATTGTATTTTTAACGCTCTAAAAACAGAAGGCAAAATCAGAAGGTTGAAAGCACTGAACTCGCAATCACTGAATGGACAATTACTCCGAATGACTGCGGATACCCTAAATTGAAAGCTGTAATGTGGCTTTTGCAAACTTATGTAACAGGGGATTGAAGAATCGGCTCTTGCATAAAAACCTGTAAAAATGACGACGAGTACACTAAAAAAGCACGAAATTTACTCTCAGGATCGGGCTTAATGGCGGAGAGAAAATCTAAGTTGAGAAATTTCTCTGTGTTTCCGTTGAGAAAGTATCAAATTAGGCAGGAATCTCCCATGATACCTGCCTTGAACTGCTATTACGATCTTGCCGTTGTATCAGTTTTGTGAGTTTATTACTGCATTTTAGACTTTTCAATTGTAATTTTCGTTGGTTTTTACAATCATAAAGAATTATTCATTGTTAACAGCAAAAGTTTGCACGAGCTCCATTACTAGAACAAATTGTATACCTTGTATTTCGGAAAAAAAAAACTATAAATATGAGCAGGGACAAGGCTTGTTTAATCCGTTGTTTTCTTTACAAAGTTCTGCCTTTCTCAGCGAAGGAGAAAGTAATGGAACCTTAGAGGCGGACTAAACTTTTGTGATTTACTTAGATGTAGAGGGCCAAGTATCGAACCAAAATACCTTGAAAATCTGTGCATCATTGCAATACTTTCTCTATTTCTAACTTTATTAGTAGTGAGAAAGTAAAAATACACGAAAACAAAATCGATCGCGAGAACTTTAACTAGAAGTGTTTTCAAAGAACTCCAATCAAGATTGAAACTAATGAAAATTCTTGCGGAGAAAGTGAGAATAGAAGCATGGAATGGTAAGTATATACATCTCGCAGAAAGATATATGAAAGGGTTAATATTCTTGCACTGTGTCCGAACTATAAGTACGCCCAACACAATGGACTGAATGTGCAATAAATATGTCGTGATAATTTATGGAGTCTAAGGAGCACAGTTCGTATAAAATATGGAGCCCCTGCAACACAAATGCGGTGACCAGGAGAACAATTCCAGACAAGAGTGAAAATCCTTGTTCGAACGTGTTCTTGATTTCAGATGCACCTGATCACTGAAAATGGTCGTGTGAGTAAGCACAGGGTGTTCCGAAAAGAACACTATGGATATCCGCACCTCCATTCGGTAGGTAGGAGCTCGTTTCACGGTTTCAGCTTTTAAGGCAGGTTCAGTCGATCTTTAATCTTTGGCTCTTTGAAGATATTTTGTTTGTTTCTGTCAGCACAACATAAATGAATTATTTGTTAAATTTTGACATGAAGTCTTCATCAGAGAATGTTTGTAAATTGGCGTAGATTACAGTACCTATAAAGGGCCACTAGAGGTCACTAATTTTGAACAAACTGAGTTTCCTTACTTTAAGAAATATTCATTCTATGAGGGTAAAGTAAGAATCCCTATTTTTTTCCTCAGCTCCTAATAAGGCTAGTGAAAATTCAAAAACAGGGTTAGAATTGCCATAAACTAACAAACTCAGAGCTATTTTTAAAATTAAAATCGAACGAATAATGCGACGTCACAACCTTGGTTTTTGTGATCGCATGTTGTTAAATTTCCGTCCTCCTCCGATGTGATGCGCGCGCTTCTAGTCAATAATTGCAATCAAAAACGAAAACATTTATGTGAAGAAATTGAGAAAAAATAGTCATATCCCTTACCTTTCTTAACTTTTCTCCACGGAATTACCTCGTACTTTGATGCATTTTTCGCATCCCAAGATGAGCTTCTTGATGTGAGTTTTGAATGAAAGTTTTTGGTTGATCCTCGAACAATCCCACTGCTGCATCCTTCCGCTCTGCGAGTCTGTTTCGAACCTTTCTTCGACCGAAAATAATTCAATGCACGGAAAATACGGTAATTTGAAGGAGCAAGATCTGGAATGTACGGTAGGTGGGATAAACAAAACCGTAGTCGAATTTCCGTTGGAGGTTGCGGTCATCGTGCAGAAGCAGAACACCAATTGAAAGTCTACAAGGGCGGCGGTATTTTATCGCATTACAGAGCTTTGAGAGGGTCTGAAAGTCTCCCTGTACTTTTTACCGCAGTCTCTCCTTGTTCCAAACTCTCAACCAGCAATATATGTCTTTCTTGTCCCAAAAAACGATACGCAGCGATACTTTAGCTAGAAAAATAATCGCATCGAAGATGGATGGAAATATCAATAGTATCAATACATGCGATCAAACAAAAACTAAGATTCCGACGCATCATTTTATACGGAGAAAAAAAAAATGGTTACGAGAATTTGACTTCGGCTCTTATGGCACACACACCAAGGTGTTCGTTTACGGTAACCTAGGTTTTCGGTTGTGAGAACCGAACTTCTGTTAGGAGTATACCGAGGATTTCGATAAGTGTGACTAATACTACGACTCTCATTTCGTTCTTATACTGATGATGACTTCGGTGCTCACAACCTAAAACTATCGATTACTGGAACCGAACACCCTCGGTGTTTCATTTGGACCGAAGTTTTTTTCTTCGTGTATTTATTCGAGTTTAATTTTAAAAATAGCACTGAGTTTGTTAGTTTATAACGGTTCTTAAACTGTTTTTGGATTTTCGTTAGCCTAATTAGGCGCTGAGAAAAAAAATTAGGAAAACAATTTTCCGAATGACCCTCGTATACATGTGCAAAATGATTATGCGCTAAATTACAAAATATTTTAAGGAAATACGCAAAAACAAGGGAAATAAATGCAATTAAAATTAGGCAGTTTTAATAGAGTTATAGGTAAAAAAAGCATTGCCGTTTTGATCGCCTCCTTGTAAAGTGGCCAAAGAGTTTCAGTCAATTTCCGTCGAATCCAATTAAAACTATGGTGTTTGGCAGATTATTTTTAAAATCCCTACAGGTTAGTGTTGGAAAAGAATTAAAACAATACTGTCAGTAAGTATCAAAAAAGCTGTAAAAAGATGTCAAAGAGGTATTAAAAAATATTTCAAAACTTGGCGGAAGGATTCTATTTTACATATTTTCTTACTTGTAAAAAAATAAATTTTGCGGGGAATGTATTTATTTACACTTTTTTTTTTTTTTTTTTTTTTTTTTAAATCAATTTTCGGTATTTTGTAAGTTTTCAACAATCTATTTCTTCAGGTTTGATAAGCACCGACTTTGACAAATTTTAATCGAAGCTATAGACATCCAGGCTCTTTGTTGGCCGTCTGTTTCGTATGTTGATGGTTAATCGTAGAATGAAAATTAATACAAATGTAGTTTTGGTGACACCCTATAAAAAAAGAACACACATACTATTTGAGTAATATATTTGTTCGGGGGAGAAAACTCAAATACTTATTCTTTGATTTACGGCTTTATAAATATTTGCTCAATTCCTCAGTTCCTTCGCCTTTATACCAAGGGAAAAAGAATGAAAAGGGACACACCTTTTGAGTCTCGCCACAACCTGCGTGTGCTGGTGCATCGCTCACGCGTCGTCAATTCAAAAAAAAAAAAAAAAAAAAAAAAAAAAAAATCACGCAACAAGAAAAAGAGACGTAGGGGATGGGGATGGAGAAGATTACATCAACCTCTCGAAAAATAGTCTCACCCTTGAAATCTTTTCGTGAGGGTGATGGAGGGGGTGGATGGTTGGGGGGGGGGGGGGGGGATGAGGTGTCTGAGCTGTAGGTGCAGTGCTTGGGGGTTGTTCACCGACGAAGCGACGGTCGACATGCAACGGACTCACCCGGACCCAGATCGACACTCCACCCTGATTTCAAAACAGAGGAGGTAGATGGGTGCTTTCATCCCCCCGTGGGGAGGGGGGAGAAGGAGGGGTTATTCTGTCTCTCAGGCAAGCCCTCGCGCCACTGACAACGAGACAGGTTTGTGCAGGTCAGTCATTCTTTTGACGCCACAAACACGGACTTGTCAAGATGACTTTGGCTTCCTCACCCTGAATCTGACGCCTGTGTAAAGCTGTAAGCCTTTTCAAAACCTACAACCTATATTTATAATATCTTGCTCTTTAGCCCTATTTTCCTATTTTTTTCTCTTTTTTTTAATACTGGTATTGCTATTGTTGGATTTAATATGTTGAAAAGTAAAACATTTTGCCAATTTAACTATCACCAAAGAGAATGTAAGTGCGTTGGTTCATAGTTTGAGAACTATTCTGATTTCGAGTAAAATATGTGTTGACAAATTGGGCCCTCTTCTGTTATTAAAGTGAGGAAGGAATCAGAGACAACATATGATTGCGAGCTGGCTAACATTTTTTTTTAATTCTTCGGGGACTTAACAGAATAACATAAAGAGCATCATCCAACTGGACCAGGACCATACGTTGACCGATGGCAAACGAAAAATCTCCGATGCTTTGCTCTCATTCGCTAATGACCCCAACATCTTTGCTCATCAGCCTAACGTATGGTCCAGCATCAGCTAGACATTGTTTCGTTAAGACCTGATTTCAACATGGGCAACATCTCCTCTATGCATCATCCAAAAGAGCAGAATCTATCAGTAGACAGGTTTGCAACACATTTTGATACAGCTCATTTTAGAGGTGTAGGCGCTCCTAGACCATATTCTTTGGCAAATTTTTCAATTTTCCTTCCTTCATAGCAAAATAACAAGATTTGCCTCCAACTTTAAACTTCTGATTTTAAAGCGTTCCTCAATGAAAAGCCAACGCTCAAATTAATTTTCATAAATTTAATTTTGTAACATGAGGATTGGGAAACTTTTTCATGATCAAAATTGCTATACACAGGATCTATCCAAAACTCAATGATTTCATTCTGAGCTACCTGCTCCCTTTCCAACTATAGCTATAGCAATAGGAGAGGATTTGTGGGGGTGATATTGATTTTCACGAAAGTAGCTATGATGGTATCTCTTATGGACGTTTTTCACAGAGGCTCGGTTTGTTTGCCTCATATTTTTTCCCTTTTAAAATTTTAAATTTTAAAAAAAAAAAAAAAAAAAAAAAAATTGGTTTGAAACGAAAAAACAGGGGTTTCAGAATGGCTATATGGAGACAGAAATTGATATAACTGTTTCTTTGGGAAGGATTTTTACAATAAAGAAACTGGCACTTATAGAAATAAGCTAAATTTTCTCACCTGGATAGTTGTATTAAAATTCTGAGTCTAGATATAGCCATACTCAAAAAAAATTGTTCTTTCGTTTGAAGCGAATGTCCACTGCATTAATTACAACTTTTGATTTAAGGTCAAAAAAAGTGAGGCAAACAAACCAGATTCAGATCGCTCATGCTGTCACACTTAGAGATAGGACTATAAACATGTATCAGCCACTCTATATCGCTATAGCTCGTTGCCCCTTTCAGTGGCGTCGCGGGGAAATTTGGAAACAATGTAATCTATCCTTTTAAACTCATGTAAAAGATCGAATTCAGGGGTTGCACAGTGCACAAGGAAAATTCGATATATTTAATGAGTTTAAAGGGGAGCAGTTGCATTGTTGCCAGATGGCACGCGACGCCACTGGTCCCTTTCAACATATCATGTAGTAAGTTCAAAAAACGATGAAAATTGTTCTATTGTGAGTATAGAATTTAGCCGCAGTACTGTGAGGAGACTGTCAGCTAGAAACAAGCCACTCTCTCTCAGTCTTTCTTTTTTTTTCTCTCTACCTTTCTGTCTTTCCTCCCCCCTTTCCCCCCGCCCTTCTCTTCCTTCCCTTTTCCCACTTTTTTTTTTTTTTTTTAATACGTTTTCGAGTTGCTACTGCGTTACGTGATGCGCGCTTTGAGTTTGAGTGACTCCCTACACTCGTTTGCCACGGGGTAATAGCCACGGCTACCGATGTACACGGATGCTCTCTCTCTCCTTGTGATTAAAAAAAAAAAAAAAGAAAAATAACCACGCCGCCACCCAAAGCCATCGACGAAAGACAATAGTCGATAGAGTGTCTGGACCAAGGATGCGATAGCTTCACTATATTGGCTCCTCCGTTCCGCCATAAAGGAAGAATAGACCAAAGAAAAACCGAATATTAGATTAGACGGTAAGCCGATGGAGTAAAATCGGTAGTATTTTATGAGAGCAAGCCAAGCAGTGTGCTTGCATGCATGATAAAAAAATACAAATAAAAGATAAATAAATGGAGCTGACTTAGAAGAGGCGGTCGAATTCGATCGATTATATATTTTTTTTTTTTTTTTCCATTGTATTTTTAACGCTCTAAAACAGAAGGAAAAAATCAGAAGGTTGAAAGCACTGAACTCGCAATCACTGAATGGACAATTACCCCGAATGACTGCGGATACCCTAAATTGAAAGCTGTAATGTGGCTTTTGCAAACTTATGTAACAGGGGATTGAAGAATCGGCTCTTGCATAAAAACCTGTAAAAATGACGACGAGTACACTAAAAAAGCACGAAATTTTACTCTCAGGATCGGGCTTAATGGGGGGAGAGAAAATCTAATTTGAAAAATTTTCTCTGTGTTTCCGTTGAGAAAGTATCAAATTAGGCAGGAATCTCCCATGATCCCTGCCTTGAACTGCTATTACGATCTTGCCGTTGTATCAGTTTTGTGAGTTTATTACTGCATTTTAGACTTTTCAATTGTAATTTTCGTTGGTTTTTACAATCATAAAGAATTATTCATTGTTAACAGCAAAAGTTTGCACGAGCTCCATTACTAGAACAAATTGTATACCTTGTATTTGGGAAAAAAAAAAAAACTATAAATATGAGCAGGGACAAGGCTTGTTTAATCCGTTGTTTTCTTTACAAAGTTCTGCCTTTCTCAGCGAAGGAGAAAGTAATGGAACCTTAGAGGCGGACTAAACTTTTGTGTTTTTTATTAGATGTAGAGGGCCAAGTATCGAACCAAAATACCTTGAAAATCTGTGCATCATTGCAATACTTTCTCTATTTCTAACTTTATTAGTAGTGAGAAAGTAAAAATACACGAAAAAAAAATCGATCGCGAGAACTTTAACTAGAAGTGTTTTCAAAGAACTCCAATCAAAGATTGAAACTAATGAAAATTCTTGCGGAGAAAGTGAGAATAGAAGCATGGAATGGTAAGTATATACATCTCGCAGAAAGATATATGAAAGGGTTAATATTCTTGCACTGTGTCCGAACTATAAGTACGCCCAACACAATGGACTGAATGTGCAATAAATATGTCGTGATAATTATGGAGTCTAAGGAGCACAGTTCGTATAAAATAGGGGCCCCTGCAACACAAATGCGGTGACCAGGAGAACAATTCCAGACAAGAGTGAAAATCCTTGTTCGAACGTGTTCTTGATTTCAGATGCACCTGATCACTGAAAATGGTCGTGTGAGTAAGCACAGGGTGTTCCAAAAAGAACACTATGGATATCCGCACCTCCATTCGGTAGGTAGGAGCTCGTTTCACGGTTTCAGCTTTTAAGGCAGGTTCAGTCGATCTTTAATCTTTGGCTTTTTGAAGATTTTTTGTTTGTTTCTGTCAGCACAACATAAATGAATTATTTTTTAAAATTTTTGACATGAAGTCTTCATCAGAGAATGTTTGTAAATTGGCGTAGATTACAGTACCTATAAAGGGCCACTAGAGGTCACTAATTTGAACAAACTGAGTTTCCTTACTTTAAGAAATATTCATTCTATGAGGGTAAAGTAAGAATCCCTATTTTTTTCCTCAGCTCCTAATAAGGCTAGTGAAAATTCAAAAACAGGGTTAGAATTGCCATAAACTAACAAACTCAGAGCTATTTTTAAAATTAAAATCGAACGAATAATGCGACGTCAAAAACCTTGGTTTTTGTGATCGCATGTTTTTTAAATTTTCCGTCCTCCTCCGATGTGATGCGCGCGCTTCTAGTCAATAATTGCAATCAAAAACGAAAACATTTATGTGAAGAAATTGAGAAAAAATAGTTTTCCCTTCCTTTCTTAACTTTTCTCCACGGAATTACCTCGTATTTTGATGCATTTTTCGCACCCCAAGATGAGCTTCTTGATGTGAGTTTTGAATGAAAGTTTTTGGTTGATCCTCGAACAATCCCACTGCTGCATCCTTCCGCTCTGCGAGTCTGTTTCGAACCTTTCTTCGACCGAAAATAATTCAATGCACGGAAAATACGGTAATTTGAAGGAGCAAGATCTGGAATGTACGGTAGGTGGGATAAACAAAACCGTAGTCGAATTTCCGTTGGAGGTTGCGGTCATCGTGCAGAAGCAGAACACCAATTGAAAGTCTACAAGGGCGGCGGTATTTTATCGCATTACAGAGTTTTGAGAGGGTCTGAAAGTCTCCCTGTACTTTTTACCGCAGTCTCTCCTTGTTCCAAACCCCAACCAGCAATATATGTCTTTCTTGCCCCAAAAAACGATACGCAGCGATACTTTAGCTAGAAAAATAATCGCATCGAAGATGGATGGAAATATCAATAGTATCAATAAATGCGATCAAAACAAAAACTAAGATTCCGACGCATCATTTTATACGGAAAAAAAAAAAAAATGGTTACGAGAATTTGACTTCGGCTCTTATGGCACACCACCAAGGTGTTCGTTTACGGTAACCTAGGTTTTCGGTTGTGAGAACCGAACTTCTGTTAGGAGTATACCGAGGATTTCGATAAGTGTGACTAATACTACGACTCTCATTTCGTTCTTATACTGATGATGACTTCGGTGCTCACAACCTAAAACTATCGATTACTGGAACCAAAACCCCCCTCGGTGTTTCATTTGGACCGAATTTTTTTTCTTCGTGTTTTTATTCGAGTTTAATTTTAAAAATAGCACTGAGTTTGTTAGTTTAAAAACGGTTCTTAAACTTTTTTGGATTTTCGTTAGCCTAATTAGGCGTGAAAAAAAAAAATTAGGAAAACAATTTTCCGAATGCCCCTCGTATACATGTGAAAAATGATTATGCGCTAAATTACAAAATTTTTTAAGGAAATACGCAAAAACAAGGGAAATAAATGCAATTAAAATTAGGCAGTTTTAATAGAGTTATAGGAAAAAAAAGCATTGCCTTTTTGATCGCCTTTGTAAAGTGGCCAAAGAGTTTCAGTCAATTTCCGTCGAATCCAATTAAAACTATGGTGTTTGGCAGATTATTTTTAAAATCCCTACAGGTTAGTGTTGGAAAAGAATTAAAACAATACTGTCAGTAAGTATCAAAAAAGCTGTAAAAAGATGTCAAAGAGGTATTAAAAAATATTTCAAAACTTGGCGGAAGGATTCTTTTTTAATATTTTCTTACTTGAAAAAAAATAAATTTTGCGGGGAATGTATTTATTTACACTTTTTTTTTTTTTTTTTTTTTTTTTTAAATAAATTTTTCGGTATTTTGTAAGTTTTCAACAATCTATTTCTTCAGGTTTGATAAGCACCGACTTTGACAAATTTTAATCGAAGCTATAGACATCCAGGCTCTTTGTTGGCCGTCTTTTTCGTATGTTGATGGTTAATCGTAGAATGAAAATTAATACAAATGTAGTTTTGGTGACACCCTATAAAAAAAGAACACACATACTATTTGAGTAATATATTTGTTCGGGGGAGAAAACTCAAATACTTATTCTTTGATTTACGGCTTTATAAATATTTGCTCAATTCCTCAGTTCCTTCGCCTTTATCCCAAAGGGGAAAAAGAATGAAAAGGGACACCCCTTTTGAGTCTCGCCACAACCTGCGTGTGCTGGTGCATCGCTCACGCGTCGTCAATTCAAAAAAAAAAAAAAAAAAAAAAAAAAAAAAATCACGCAACAAGAAAAAGAGACGTGGGGGATGGGGATGGAGAAGATTACATCAACCTCTCGAAAAATAGTCTCACCCTTGAAATTTTTTCGTGGGGGGGTGATGGAGGGGGTGGATGGTTGGGGGGGGGGGGGGGGATGAGGTGTCTGAGCTGTGGGGTGCAGTGCTTGGGGGTTGTTCACCGACGAAGCGACGGTCGACATGCAACGGACTCACCCGGACCCAGATCGACACTCCACCCTGATTTCAAAACAGAGGAGGTAGATGGGTGCTTTCACCCCCCGTGGGGAGGGGGGAAAAGGAGGGGTTATTCTGTCTCTCAGGCAAGCCCTCGCGCCACTGACAACGAGACAGGTTTGTGCAGGTCAGTCATTTTTTTGACGCCACAAACACGGACTTGTCAAGATGACTTTGGCTTCCTCCCCCTGAATCTGACGCCTGTGTAAAGCTGTAATTTTTTAAAAAACCCTACAACCTATATTTATAATATCTTGCTCTTTACCCCTATTTTCCTATTTTTTTCTTTTTTTTTTAATACTGGTATTGCTATTGTTGGATTTAATATGTTGAAAAGTAAAACTTTTTGCCAATTTAACTATCACCAAAGAGAATGTAAGTGCGTTGGTTCATAGTTTGAGAACTATTCTGATTTCGAGTAAAATATGTGTTGACAAATTGGGCCCTCTTCTGTTATTAAAGTGGGAAGGAATCAGAGACAACATATGTTTGCGAGCTGGCAAACCTTTTTTTTTTAATTCTTGGGGGACTTAACAGAATAACATAAAGAGCATCATCCAACTGGACCAGGACCATACGTTGACCGATGGCAAACGAAAAATCTCCGATGCTTTGCTCTCATTCGCTAATGCCCCCAAACATCTTTGCTCATCAGCCAACGTATGGTCCGAAAATCAGCTAGACATTGTTTCGTTAAGACCTGATTTCAACATGGGCAACATCCCCTCTATGCATCATCCAAAAGAGCAGAATCTATCAGTAGCAGGTTTGAAAACACTTTTTGATACAGCTCATTTTAGAGGTGTAGGCGCTCCTCCATATTCTTTGGCAAATTTTTCAATTTTCCTTCCTTCATAGCAAAATAAAAAGATTTGCCTCCAACTTTAAACTTCTGATTTTAAAGCGTTCCTCAATGAAAAGCCAACGCTCAAATTAATTTTCATAAATTTAATTTTGTAACATGAGGATTGGAATAATATTGAAAAATTCCATAAAGATTATCGGTCATTGCATGGTGCGCGTACATTTCTGAAACACCTTTTTTACCTTATTTCAGGGACAATATATCCTGGTGACCCGCACTATTTATCATGTCCATGTTAAAATAGGGTGGCAATGTGTTCTTGTTTTTTGTTTGTTTTTGCCCCCCCCCCCCCCCCCAGTTTAAACAAAAAAACAAAAAATTTGGACGTTTGATCTTTTGACATTATTCTGCACGGAAAAAAATCAGTGCCGGCCACTGTACCGTAAGTGACGGTAAACTCGACTTACGATTGCTGGCGCCGAATCTTCATTTGTGGGCCCCGGTAGTCCCGGTGTGAGAACTGCATTTTGACCACCCCTGGCAACCGCATATTGGGTTGGGGGAGTGCCGGCCACGCCCCGGTATTTCCCATCCCTCCGAACGCGGTGGCCCTTTTGGGCTCAGGTAATCCCAAATTCACCGTAACCTCTGCAGGCACGAGGACGGGAGCTTACAGTGCTCCTACCCGGGCACTTACGGTGCCACCCGTCAGCCCCGTGAGTCCCTTGAGTTGTGATCAGTTGTGTTGTGTAGGGGGGTTTTAGTTTTCATAAGCCCTTTTTCCCTTTAAAACCCCTTTGATAAAATTTTTTTTTTAAATTTTAAATTTTTTTTCATAGTGCCGAATAACGCTGTGATTGATCCAGTAGTGCTGGTCTCTGTGCCTTTGCTCGTGTATCTATTTTGATTTCAAAATTGAATTTTATTCGGCATTTCATTTTTTTATTCCCTTTAAGTGTGCCCAAATTTTTATTTTTTTTTTGCACGGGGGTGAAAAATGTAAACATCAAAATTTTAAAACCATGAAACTAACTGCAATAAACCCGCGTTTAGTTTGGGGTTTGCTTCTAAATAAAAATTTCAAAAAAACCCCAAACCAAAATTTAATAAAAAAAAAAACCCTTCAGATTTTGATCCGGGTGGTTTAATTAAAGACCCCCCCAAGTGTCATGTCATATGAGAATTTTTTGATTTCACCAAAACCCTTATATTTTTTTTTACTGTGTGTTTGATCTGGACAAAAGAATCGATTCGGAGTGTCACCAAAGAACGGACAACAATAAATTGCAAGGTATGACTTTTTTTTTTTTTTTTTTTTTTTATTTGATGTAAACTGAATGTCCAATTTAAAAAACGTGTTTCCCCCCCCCCCCGTTTTTTTCAAGGGCCCAAGGGGACCTATATTTTTTAAAGGTTTCTTATATAAACAATGTTTAAGCGTGAGAAAAACCGGGTTTTTAATCCTAAATTGATTTTTCCATCTGTATTTTGATTTTCCGCGGCCATTTTGCAAATAAAAAATTGAGTATGTTGTTCAAAAAGGACAGTTCTCGCATTATAATGTATATTCAATTTGAGAAAAGTTTTTAAAAAAAATTTATGTACTTTCTATTCGTCAATTAAAAATGTTAGAATCAGTTCGATTTGTAAGTAAACCCGGGAAAATTTTATATGATGATTTCAAATTTAACTAGTTCTTCTCAGTGCGGAAATAACTGGGAGGGGAAGTGAAAAAATTTAAGTTTTGTTTTTTTTCTCATTTAATAAATCAAAATTTTTGAAATCACGGGGGAAAGTAAAAAACAAATCATCGAATTTGCCCTAAATTAGGGGAAATTTGTCCCTTTTTTCCCATCAAATCGGCTTTGGGTGTAGGGGTTAGGGCGTTAGGATGTTAGGCTGTAGGAGTTAAAAGGTTGTGGGTTCGAATCCCGCTTCGGTCGCAGAAATTTCGGTGACAGAATATCCGATCAGTGTTTCGTCTCGACCCTTTTTTTCTTTGCAGTATGTTAAATACAGCATTTTAGCCTTATTTCGTATTGATTCACTGAAAATAGGACGTAAAAAGTTTTTGGATCCGCTAATGCGCATGGGAAAAAAAATAGGGGAGTGCAGGTGTAGAAAGCACGAAATTAATGGGTGTGAAAAGAACTTTCAGTTGGCCGAGAGGGTAAACGGGGGGTACCAACACCGTAAGTTACGGTGAATGAGTGTCAGTGGCCCAGCGGGGTAGCTTTTTGAAGGACTGAACTGACGGCGCCAGGAACTGCAGTGAGCAGTGGCGACAGCCGAAACTTCGGGTATGGCACCGGCAGTGACTTACAGTAACCAGGGCCTGCAGACTGCAGTTCTCAGGGCCGTAACTCGCCTGTATCCCTATAGTCACCGTAACCTTCCGGCCACGGGACCGAGTTTACGGGTGTGGCAACCGATGTTTTTTTTCCGTGTGAAACGACCTCTACCAGCCTACATAGTCAATACATGTAAATAAATAATTTTCCAAGCACAAACTAAATCATGTGAAACTTTAAATCAACGACCGGTTCGGCTCAAAATCTTTAGCCGTTTGAAGGTGAGTTCACATCAGATTACGCTCACAAAGCGCTAATGAAAAAAGACCCGGCTTAAAGCAAGATAATTTTTAATTGAACTTCACAAACTGAGCCCAAAGAAAAGGCTGGGGGGGTGAGGGTGGGGGTTGGTCGAAGAATTGGGAGTATCGGGATGGAGAGGGGAATGTCGGCACGAAATGAAAGAGAGCTTGAGTAGGTAAGCAATATAGAATCGCCGCCGTTCTTGTTTTTGAGTCAACAACGAATCATTGCTCACTTGCGTCTTTGCGTCTCTCATATACTCTACCTCTACTCAGCGAAATGATGATGGGCCGACCCGCGTGTAGTAAAGCGGAACAACATGAGTTCGAGAGAATGACGTACAATGAGCGCTATTGCAAGGAGGATAAAATGAAAATTTCTCGAGGGTTGCCAATGATCACGGAGACTAGACCTAAAAATTGTACGGTTTAAATTTTTACAGCAGCTGTAAAAACAGGGCCGTCTTTTTGAGTCCGGCTTGGGGGGGGGGGGGGGGGGGGGGGCAAAAATCTGATGACCTTTTTTATTGCTCATCAATATAGTTAATTATCGTTTTTGAGCCAGAAATCCTTGGGGGGGGGGGGGGTAGCCCACCCTGCCCCCCTTTTAATGTCCCCCCTGTGTAAAAGTGAATTCATCTAATATATTTGAGTCTCGGTATGATAAAAATTGTAAAGACGATGTTTGATGCACAAGTCTTTAATTAACACGTAATGTCTTTTAAAGAGAATTTTCCAATTTAAACTGTATTGCTACAGATTATAAAACAGTCCGAGTAAACCTCGAAATTTATCGCATTTGTAAGAGAAGATTTCTCCATTCATTTCTGATTATCTCTCGAAATTAAATTATCTATAACGTGACATTCTCACGAAATTTTCACTGTGTTTTTTCACCGGGGGGAAATATTGTCCAGAAAAATTCATTGTAAATTCCACATCGATATGTATGGACCCATGTGGATATTTTTGGATATAGGTGGTTTTTGTATAAATGTACATCTTAA
>VMOF01000111.1:52391781-52866687 GCA_011764245.1 Trialeurodes vaporariorum
TACATCATGCCTGTCTGCGCGTTTGGCAGGCAACGCCACTATAGCGGATCCAAGAGATTATCTTTTTCTCTCTCTCTCAACCTATTGAGCGCAGGTATTAGAAAAGGACAGACTGGGGGCAGTCACGTGACTTTCGCCCTCTCTTCTTTCCTTCTCCAAAACATACGTTTTTAAAGGGCAAAAAGAGAGAGAGAAAGCTTGGATCAGCCCGTGGAACACAACGAGGTAAGACAACGCAACTTGAACTCGCCACTCATAATCCGTCTGCGATTTTTTTTTATTTTTCTTCTTCTTCTTTTTATTCTTCTTAGTCTCCCTTTCCCCCTCCTCCACCTCTCTCTTTACTTTTTTTTTTTCTTCATGCGGCTGCATGTCTGTAAGTCTATCTCAAACACATGTCTCGGCTTTGATCTCATTCTAGACTGCCTTTTAAACCTATTTGTTTTCTCTTTTTCATTTCTAACCCGTACATATGTATACGAGACAAGAGAAAAAAAAATTAAAAAAAAAAGAAAATGAAGGAAGGAGAAAAAGAAGACATTCAAAGGAGCAAAAGTGCAGCGTCATCGGTTTAAAAAGCTCTTTGAAAATGAAAAAAAAAAAAATAATAACCTGGAATTTAGCAAGTTTTAAAATCAGCGAATTCAAGTTGCACCAAAAAGCTATGCAACGATTACGCGGTCTTTTTCACGGGGAAAAAATTTTGCATTTTCTGCTTTTTCCTCAAAGAGTTGCCGCTAAAATAAATCCTCGTATTTATTTGTTTCCCTTTTTTAAAAAACGTATCATAAGCTGCTTTACAGAGAGAAAAAAAATGGAGGAGTACCACAATGACAGTGGCGCAGCGTTCAATTTGGCAACGTTGTATACTGTGTCAAACAAATCTAAAAGGTCGAATGTGAAGGTGTTCTCCGAACACCCAATAGCTCAACCTTTCTTATGGGTTTAAATGGACGAGCTACAATGTTGCAAAATTGCACGCTACGCCACTGCACAGATTATTTTATTACTCCAGCAGTCCCAATTTCTTAGGACGAAAGTTCAGTGATACAATAACTTGATGTTCATGTCCAATATACCATATATTTTAGTTCTTACAATCAGTGGTGTATCTTTGTCCCCTCTGATGCCTCGGGGTGAGATTGCTTCTAAGGAATTGTCCTTACTTTAAACGGCTCGATTTGAGGAGCAAAAGAAAGGAAGGAAATGAAAATTTCAAACTTGAGTGTACTGTGGTCGATGGGTACAAAGAGAGAAAGGAAATGAACAAACCGCAGAAAGAAATTCTTTGCCTTAATGGTTTGTTTGAGAAGATGGAATCGTAATACGCGTTCAGTCACCGGTTCAGATGTGAGGTTAAAATCATTTTACCAAATTGACCGCAATTGCCGTGGTTTAAATCATATTCCGCTTTAAAACAACTCCGATGACTGTTTGGCGACGGTAATATTGGAGGCGTATCTCAGTTCCTCCTTACCCCCTACCGAATTCACCGAATTGGATTTTGACCTTCCACGAAGTTGAAAACTTGAAATGGACGTGGTAGGGAAACGGGCTGAGCGTTAGGTGCTTAGCGCCTGGAATCGAATTAAGGTCCATAATTATGACACAGATATATTTTTGAGCCGGCAAAAAGGGAGCAACTCCATGAATTTATCAAGGCTGCCGTATTGCGTATAATTAATGAAATTTCTCTACCTATTCACCGATGATTTCACCGTTTGAGAAAAGATTACACAGTTCACTTGAGTTCAGTGTAGGTATGACTTATGACTGTACTGCACGAAAATACTCTGATTCGTAAACATGTTGAGCCAAACATGTTAACGTTTGATAGACTATATGTATTTGTTGAAATAAATATTTTTTATTGTTGTTTTTTTTTTTTTGTTTTTGTTTTTTTTTAATCATTAATTTATTTTTATTTTTGAAATCTGTTTTGTAGAAGAAATGTTGATTTTACATTACAAAAAATTAACCTAATTTACATTTCGATAAAAACGTAACAATCTGGAATTTGAAACTGACAGTCCGAATTGTGTAGCTATAGGAATCCAAATTACATTTTCATTTTTTGATTTATTATTTTTCGTTACCAAGACAGAGTTTCAATTAATTCTCTGACAGAACGCGAAAAATACAGTTACCAGAACCCGCTTTGTAAATAAACAAAAAGCGCGAGAAAGAGGGAGCTGCAATCTCAATAAGAGTTTTTTAGCAGGCAGTTACACCAAAGTAGTCCCTATTTTTTAGTGCACGATACTCGTGCAGTTCAGTGGCGTAGCGGGCAATTTTGGGAGCGTTTCAGTTGGTCCATTTTAAAACCCGTGAAAAAGACGAAGTATTGCAGTTGTTCGGTGAACAGCCTCACATTTTTTTTTTTTCATTGGTTTAAATGGACAGATGACAACGTTGCCCAAAATGAAAAGCTACAGCACTGGTGCAGTTAGCAACAATGACCTTTTACAAAAAATTTAAATTTTATGTAAAACAATCGATCCGGTAGCGAAGCACTGAGGCTTTTTTTTGAATGAATAATCAAAATTTTATTATATTTTTAGCACAGAATACTACAATCAGAATAGACAATTTTGAGGCACCATTTTATGGTCCGCCATCTTGCGAAGTTCAAACTACTCCCCTTCAAAACAATGCGAAAGACAGAGACAGCCGTACATCCGCCATCTTGAAAAATCACCAAAGTAATAGACCGGCTCCTCTGGAAGTTTCCATTCTGATAGTGTTATTCTGGTTATAGAGCTCTTGTAAGCCCACGGAAAAAGATACTGGTAGAATTAACCATCTGCCCCTGCAAAGCTGATTTCGGAGTCTGAGCATCAAGTATGGTAAATTTTTCCATCATTTGGTATATTCAACGTACCCTTTTGGTGAAAAGTACCAACAGTTTATCTTAATTTACCACAAGGTACGTTGCATTTACCCAAAATAATGGTAAAATTTACCATACTTTATAGCAGACTCCGAAATCAGCTATGCAGAAGGTAAATTCTATGTATCCACCGATCTTCTTTTTTTTCTGTGCATATGCATTTGTTTCATCCTTGCCTAGTACGAATCAATTTTCAAATGGCTGACTGAGGCGGGAGAAGACTTAGGGGGGGTGGGGTTACCTGTGCAAAGGTGGGGAAGGGGGGGGACCTCTTAGCAGCGGTAGTGGTGCGCGTAATTTGGTAACCGCTTACAGCAGTCAGTGGTCGGTGAATGAATGGGGAAATGGTGAGCTCGATCGCTTCGCAGCTTCCGAAACCCGGTTTCACCGTTCGCCCTTCGCATCTGCCGCGGCCAAAAAAGGGGTGAATTCTCCTCGTCAAAGATAGTCGGTGCGGTCAATCCATGGTTGCCGTATGTATTAAAAATGTTTCACATTTTATATTAATCCTTTTAAATAGGCAAGATTTGTTCGCACAATGTGGCAATCATGCGTTTGGACCAATTCAAAAGTATCGATTAACTGGAGGCTCTGTTGAGCCTCTAATTGTAAGGATCGATTCTTTTTTTCAGGTCTATATGGAGGGAAAGTTTTAAACGATTCATTGCAAGTGGAGCTCTTGCAATGTTTTGCTGTAGGCAAATAGATTTCAATTCTGATGTAAAAAGCTGCAAAGTTAAAAATGGTTCCTATGGTGTGTTGTTGCAATGTGCATTTTTTGTGTTTGGGAGTGGATTTTGTGATTTTTTAATGCGCTTATCGTCATTTTTACAGGGTTTTTCCCCGTATTAAATATTGATCGGCCTGTAGCAAAAGTGTGCAACAGCTCCATAAATATTAACCAGCCAAATCGGTACACACCATTGTAACCATCTAAAAGGGTAACATTTACAGTTCCATTTTTTTTGCGTGGTTTAAAAAAAAACTCAATCACGGGTTTATGAGGCGTTTCCAGCAATCCTGGTCGATTAAAAGAAGAAAAATTTTCGGTCTAACGTCAACTGGAATCTTGTCTATGTTTTGTAGGAATAAGAATCCAGAAGGTTCCAAGATGATTGGTCCAACATTTTAATGTGGAAAACCGAAAGGTCCGAATCAAATTTTTGGCCATCAACACGTAACGTCCCTCACATTCTTGTCCTAAACACAAGCACGTTCAATTTTTTTGACATCCCAAAAAAAAAAGTTCTATATGTACCTTTTTAATGTCCAAAAATAATTGGATATAATACATAAGTCCAAAGCCCCAATCTTCTGTGTAAAAAGGAAAACCCTGTTTTCTATTACTTTTTTATATTTTTTATTCTATTACTTGTTTCAAAACTCCTGTAAGAAAGATGTTTTTGAGCAGCAACAAATTTTTAGATAATATAAATTGGTTTCCCCTTTGGATTCCCTAAAGGTGTTTTGAAGGAACCCTATCATCATCCCCCAACCGGAACCCATTATTTTCATTTATATGAGAAAATACGAGGGGTGAAAAATATGGACATGTTCTCTTTTTGGGCAAAAACCGCTGAACATTATCTAAGTCCCCTGGGCCCTGTCTTTTTTGGGCGTAGGTGCATTTTGGACAGAATGTTTATGAAAATTTTTTTTTTTTTTTTTTTTTTTCATTTTAAGCAAATTTTTTTTGGTGACCCGGTTTGGTCACTTGGTGACAGTATAATCTTGACCATTTTTATAATATTTGTCAGTTTTTTTTTTTTTTTTTGTTTTTGTTTTTTAAGTAATTTTAAGAATTTTTAAAATCATTCATATCATATGTTAGTAGTAGATATTTGTAATGCTATACATATTAAAATTATTCCTTTCGCAGATTTATTAATCTACCTCGCTAAGTAGGTTTCGAAAACCGTGACCTGGTCACGAAATTTTAAACCCAAAATGGTGGGGAAACCCCTTTTATTGTACAGTAAAAAAGTGACCGAACCTGGGTTTCTAAATAAAAAATGCTTTTTTACTCTGCACGTAGGAAAAATTGGGCTTAACGGTTTTAGACATGAAAATTTCGGACACACCATTGTTGATCGTCCAAAAAGTACCAAAAAAAGGTGGTTTCCCGCCGCAGTTTTGGGATATACAACCAGGATTAGCTACTGTTTTTTGCTAATCCTGGATTAGCAGGATTAGCTAGATTCGGCAAAATGCGAAACCGGTGGTACATTACCTGTTGTGCATCATCCATCCCCCGCTGACCATCGCTTCATTCGTTCCCCGCGAGCTTACGGACCCCTTCGCCGTGACCCACCTCACTCCTCATCAGCCACCACTACCAGCTCCTGCTCAAAAAATCAGCAAAACCTGCCAAGTGTTCGCGGTCAGTACATGGGTCGGTCATGGATCATTTGGTACATTCGAGTTTTTTTTCTGCTTTTACTTTGCCTACCTACCCTTTTAAGTGGTTTTGCCCTTCCTCAAATTCCGGCGTAGATATAATATTGATCAACTACAGGTGGTTTTTTTTATTATTTTTTTTTTTATGACCATGCGTTTTCGATTTTTTTTCAGTTGCTATGCCATTTTGCCATAGTCTTTTTTTTGCGGTCGTAAAAAAAAAAAAAAAAAAAAAAAAAAAAAAAAAAAAAAAAAAAAAAAAAGACATTGATTTTGGGAAAAAAACGCTCCCGGGAAACCCCTGCCCCAAAGCTTCATTTCTTTATTGCCTGATTTACATAACACTAAATGCATGCAAAGGCGAAAGCGATGACTCGGGTATGAAACGATCAAATTCAGGAAGAAAAAAAAAAAAAAATAAAAAATCGAACTTATTGTGCCGTAAAAGTGTTGTTCTCTTGAAAAAAAACCATTTACTCCCGGGAGAAAAGTTTTCAGAAGTACAAAATTTATTTTAGAATGAGTCGGGTTCTGGTATCCTCGATTTTTGATGAAAAAACGGTCTTAGATTGTCCTAAATAAAGGATTACAATCTGAAAAAGTATCAAAAATACTTATTTTCATCACGTGCTGTATTAAATATTCTCTCCCATATTCTTTGTCATCAATTTTCAGTTTTAACTGCAAAGACGTTCATATCATATCAGCTTCTCCACAAAACTATTATAGGGTTTTCCAAATATGAGCTTAAAATTATCAAAGCTAACATAATTTTTCAAGTTTCCTTTTATAGGGACCTAAAAACAAATTAGAAGCGAAACCTAGCTTTTTCATGAGTTATTTCAGGGTGTCTCAGACCACCTGGCAAGCTTTTTTTGTGGGCCAAACTAAGGGAAATATGAAAATTCGATGAAACAGTAAAACGTATATCGATCCCAAAAAATTCGGGGGGAAAAATTTTCAGCCCCCAAAGCCCCCCCTTTGGGGTTTTTTTAGGGGGGTGGGTACCCGTATCTCAAAAAACTCAAATGGAAAGGGTATGTTTTTACATAGAAAAACAATACGGAAAAAAAAAAAAAAAAAAAAAAAAATTTTTTACACCTGAGTTTTTTTTCTAAAAACCACCCTTCACTGAGTTAGGGGTGATTTTTGAAAAAATTTTGGGGGGAAAGCTTGATTGACCCCTGTGACCCTCCAAATCGTTGGATTTGAGAAAACTAAGAAGTTTCTGAAAGAGCAGACCAAAGGGGTTTCTTTTGGAATTTAGGGATAGCTGAGTTTCCCCGAAGGGCGCCCCTAAAATTTTAATCGGCCGTAACTTTTGGTTTTAAAAGTCGGATTGACTCGCGGTTTGAACCCCTTTTTTTTTCTATTCAAGACCTTTTTAGCTATGTATCGATCAATTTTGGGGCATTTTTCTGAAGGGGCCCCCCTTGAGCCCCCCAAAACTTAAAAAGGCCGCCATTTTGAAAGGGGGGATAGTTTTTTTTTTAATTTTGGGGGGCATCATTTTTTTTGTCTCTAAAAAACCTTTCAAATGAAAGGCACAAAATCACAAAGGGATACCCTTTTCATTTGACAATTTTTACGCAGGGCCCCCCCAAAACCCCAAAATTTTTTGGGGTTTGGGGGGGCCCTTTTACCCTTTTTTTACAAAAAATAGGTATGTGATACATCAAAAAAAAGCCCCTTTGGGCTGCTCTTTCAGAAACTTTTTAGTTTTCTCAAAACCAAAAGATTTTTGGGGGTCACAGTGGTCAATCAAAAAATTGCCCCAAATTTTTTCAAAAATCACCCCTAACTCAGTAAAGGGTGGTTTCGATAAAAACGTAACAATCTGGAATTTGAAACTGACAGTCCGAATTGTGTAGCTATAGGAATCCAAATTACATTTTCATTTTTTGATTTATTATTTTTCGTTACCAAGACAGAGTTTCAATTAATTCTCTGACAGAACGCGAAAAATACAGTTACCAGAACCCGCTTTGTAAATAAACAAAAAGCGCGAGAAAGAGGGAGCTGCAATCTCTAATAAGAGTTATTTAGCAGGCAGTTACACCAAAGTAGTCCCTATTTTATAGTGCACGATACTCGTGCAGTTCAGTGGCGTAGCGTGCAATTTGGCAGCGTTGCAGTTGGTCCATTTAAACCTGTGAAAAAGATCGAAGTATTGCAGTTGTTCGGTGAACAGCCTCACATTCTTTTTTTCTCATTGGTTTAAATGGACAGATGACAACGTTGCCAAAGTGAACGCTACAGCACTGGTGCAGTTTAGCAACAATGTACCTTTCACAAATTTAATTGTATGTAAAACAATCGATCCGGTAGCGAAGCACTGAGGCTGTTGTTTTGAATGAACTAATCAAATTATATTATATTTATAGCACAGAATACTACAATCAGAATAGACAATTTTGAGGCACCATTTTATGGTCCGCCATCTTGCGAAGTTCAAACTACTCCCATTCAAAACAATGCGAAAGACAGAGACAGCCGTACATCCGCCATCTTGAAAAATCACCAAAGTAATAGACCGGCTCCTCTGGAAGTTTCCATTCTGATAGTGTTATTCTGTGTTTATAGAGCTCTTGTAAGCCCACGGAAAAAGATACTGGTAGAATTAACCATCTGCACTGCAAAGCTGATTTCGGAGTCTGAGCATCAAGTATGGTAAATTTTACCATCATTTGGTATATTCAACGTACCTTGTGGTGAAATGTACCAACAGTTTATCTTAATTTACCACAAGGTACGTTGCATTTACCAATATAATGGTAAAATTTACCATACTTTATAGCAGACTCCGAAATCAGCTATGCAGAAGGTAAATTCTATGTATCCACCGATCTTCTTTTTTTTCTGTGCATATGCATTTGTTCTCATCCTTGCATAGTACGAATCAATTTTCAAATGGCTGACTGAGGCGGGAGAAGACTTAGGTGGGGTGGGGTTACCTGTGCAAAGGTGGAGAAGGCGGGGGGACCTCTTAGCAGCGGTAGTGGTGCGCGTAATTTGGTAACCGCTTACAGCAGTCAGTGGTCGGTGAATGAATGGGTAAATGGTGAGCTCGATCGCTTCGCAGCTTCCGAAACCGCGGTTTCACCGTTCGCGTTCGCATCTGCCGCGGCCAAAAAGGCGTGAATTCTCCTCGTCAAAGATAGTCGGTGCGGTCAATCCATGGTTGCCGTATGTATTAAAAATGTTTCACATTTTATATTAATCCTTTTAAATAGGCAAGATTTGTTCGCACAATGTGGCAATCATGCGTTTGGACCAATTCAAAAGTATCGATTAACTGGAGGCTCTGTTGAGCCTCTAATTGTAAGGATCGATTCTTTTTTACAGGTCTATATGGAGGGAAAGTTTAATCGATTCATTGCAAGTGGAGCTCTTGCAATGTTTTGCTGTAGGCAAATAGACTTTCAATTCTGATGTAAAATGCTGCAAAGTTAAATATGGTTCCTATGGTGTGTTGTTGCAATGTGCATTTTTTGTGTTTGGGAGTGGATTTTGTGATTTTTGAATGCGCTTATCGTCATTTTTACAGGGTTTTACCCCGTTATTAAATATTGATCGGCCTGTAGCAAAAGTGTGCAACAGCTCCATAAATATTAACCAGCCAAATCGGTACACACCATTGTAACCATCTAAAAGGGTAACATTTACAGTTCCATTTTTTCTGCGTGGTTGAAAAAACACTCAATCACGGTTCATGAGGCGTTTCCAGCAATCCTGGTCGATTAAAAGAAGAATTATCGGTCTAACGTCAACTGGAATCTTGTCTATGTTTTGTAGGAATAAGAATCCAGAAGGTTCCAAGATGATTGGTCCAACATTTTAATGTGGAAAACCGAAAGGTCCGAATCAAATTTTTGGCCATCAACACGTAACGTCCATCACATTCTTGTCCTAAACACAAGCACGTTCAATTTTTATGACATCCAAAAAAAGAAGTTCTATATGTACCTTTATACATGTCCAAAAATAATTGGATATAATACATAAGTCCAATGCCCCAATCTTCTGTGTAAAAAGGAAAACCATGTTTTCTATTACTTTTATATATTTTCTATTTCTATTACTTGTTTCAAAACTCCTGTAAGAAAGATGTTTAGAGCAGCAACAAATTCTTAGATAATATAAATTGGTCCCATTAGGATTCCCTAAAGGCTGTCTGAAGGAACCCTATCATCATCCCCTAACCGGAACCCATAATATTTTCATTTATATGAGAAAATACGAGCGGGTGAAAACTATGGACATGTTCTCTTTTGGACAAAAACCGCTGAACATTATCTAAGTCACTGGCCGTGTCATTTTTGGACGTAGGTGCATTTTGGACAGAATGTTTATGACATTTTTTTTTTTTTTTTTTTTACATTTTAAGCAAATTTTATTTGGTGACCCGGTTCGGTCACTTGGTGACAGTATAATCTTGACCATTTTTATAATATTTGTCAGTTTGTTTTTTGTTTTTTTGTTTTTGTTTTGTAAGTAATTTTAAGATATTTAACATCATTTCATATCATATGTTAGTAGTAGATATTTGTAATGCTATACATATTAAAATTATTCCTTTCGCAGATTTATTAATCTACCTCGCTAAGTAGGTTTCGAAAACCGTGACCTGGTCACGAAATTTGAAACCTAAAATGGTGGACACCCATTTGATTGTACAGTAAAAAAGTGACCGAACCTGGTTACTAAATAAAATATGCTTTTTGACTCTGCACGTAGAAAATTGGACTTAACGGTTTTAGACATGAAAGTTTCGGACACACCATCTGTTGATCGTCCAAAAAGTACCAAAGAAAGGTGGTTCCAGCCGCAGTCTTGGCATATACAACCAGGATTAGCTACTGTTTTTAGCTAATCCTGGATTAGCAGGATTAGCTAGATTCGGCAACTGCGAAACCGGTGGCTACATTACCTGTTGTGCATCATCCATCCACCCGCTGACCATCGCTCATCATTCGTTCCTCCGCGAGCTTACGTGACCTCCTTCGCCGTGACCCACCTCACTCCTCATCATGCCACCACTACCAGCTCCTGCTCAACAAATCAGCAAAACCTGCCAAGTGTTCGCGGTCAGTACATGGGTCGGTCATGGATCATTTGGTACATTCGAGTTTTCTTCTGCTTTTACTTTGCCTACCTACCGTTTCAAGTGTTTCGCCCATTCCTCAAATTCACGGCGTAGATATAATATATGATCAACTACAGGTGGTTTATTTTTATTATTTATTTTTTTATGACCATGCGTTGCGATTTTTATTCAGTTGCTATGCCATTTCGCCATAGTCTTTTTCTTGCGGTCGTAAAAAAAAAAAAAAAAAAAAAAAAAAAAAAAAAAAAAAAAAAAAACAAGACATTGAGTTTGGAATAAAACGCTCCGGGCAACCCATGCCTCAAAGCTTCATTGCTTTATTGCCTGATTTACATAACACTAAATGCATGCAAAGGCGAAAGCGATGACTCGGGTATGAAACGATCAAATTCAGGAAGAATAAAAATAAAAAAATAAAAAATCGAACTTATTGTGCCGTAAATGTGTTGTTCTCTTGAAAAAGAAACCATTGACTCCCGGGAGAAAAGTTTTCAGAAGTACAAAATTTATTTCAGAATGAGTCGGGTTCTGGTATCCTCGATTTTTGATGAAAAATCGGTCTTAGATTGTCCTAAATAACGGATTACAATCTGAAATAGTATCAATTATACTTACTTTTCATCACGTGCTGTATAAATATTCTCTCCGATATTCTTTGTCATCAATTTTCAGTATGTAACTGCAAAGACGTTCATATCATATCAGCTTCTCCACAAAACTATTATAGGGTTTTCCAAATATGAGCTTAAAATTATCAAAGCTAACATAATTTTTCAAGCTTACCTTTTATAGGGACCTAAAAGCAAGTTAGAAGCGAAACCTAGCTTTTTCATGAGTTATACAGGGTGTCTCAGACCACCTGGCAAGCTTTTATTGTGGCCAAACTAAGGGAAATATGAAAATTCGATGAAACACGTATAACGTATATCGATCCCAAAGAATTCGGGGAAAATATTTTCAGCCCCCCAAAGCCACCCCTTGGGGTTTATTTAGGGGGGTGGGTACCCGTATCTCAAAAAACTCAAATGGAAAGGGTATGTTTTGACATAGAAATCTAATACGGCATAAAAAAAAAAAAAAAAAAAAAAACTTTTTTACACCTGAGTTTTTTTTCTAAAAACCACCCTTCACTGAGTTAGGGGTGATTTTTGAAAAATTTTGGGGCAATGCTTGATTGACCGCTGTGACCCTCCAAATCGTTGGATTTGAGAAAACTAAGAAGTTTCTGAAAGAGCAGACCAAGGGCTTTCTTTTGGAATTTAGGGATAGCTGAGTTTCCCAGAAGGGCGCCCCTAAATTTCAATCGGCCGTAACTTTGGTTTGAAAAGTCGGATTGACTCGCGGTTTGAACCATTATTTTTTTCTATTCAAGACCTTTTTAGCTATGTATCGATCAATTTTGGGTCATTTTTCTGAAGGTCCCCCCTTGAGCCCCCAAATCTTAAAACGGCCGCCATTTTGAAAGGGGGTATAGTTTTTTTGAATTTTGGGGGGCATCATTTTTTTCGTCTCTAAAAGACCTTTCAAATGAAAGGCACAAAATCACAAGGCATACCTTTACATTTGACAATTTTTACGCAGGGCCCCCCGAAGCCCCAAAATTTTTGGGTTAGGGGGCCTTGTACCCTTTTTCACAAAAAATAGGTATGTGATACATCAAAAGAAAGCCCTTGGTCTGCTCTTTCAGAAACTTTTTAGTTTTCTCAAATCCAATGATTTGGAGGGTCACAGTGGTCAATCAAACATTGCCCCAAATTTTTTCAAAAATCACCCCTAACTCAGTAAAGGGTGGTTTTTAGAAAAAAAACTCAGGTGTAAAAAAGTTTTGTTTTTTTATGCCGTATTAGATTTCAATGTCAAAACGTACCCTTTCCATTCGAGTTTTTTGAGATACGGGCACCCACCCCCTAAATAAACCCCAAGGGGTGGTTTTGGGGGGCTGAAAATATTTTCCCCGAATTTTTTGGGCTTGATATACGTTACACGTGTTTTACCGAATTTTCATATTTCCCTTAGTTTGGTCACAATATAAGCTTGCCAGGTGGTCTGAGACACCCTGTATACCCACTCCACATTTCGTACAAAACGACTTTCATAATGAACAAATGAAAAAAAATATGTTGGTATTTATTGAGCCGGTATTGAGGTTTCGGATAAAATCGTAAAATCGATGGCCATAGCCATCAGGACTTTATCTCTTTCTCTCTTTCCCCATTTGACTGCATGCGTTGAAAAAGGACATCAAAAACAGGGGCTGGAGTCACGGAACAGCCACTGTTTCCATCCTTTTCTGACACATGCAGTCAAAAGGGAAAAGAGAAAAATGCAAATTCCTGGAAATGGCTATGGGGCGTTATTTGTGAGCTCTTCACAGTTTTTCTAAGAAACTGTTCAAATCACGACTGAATGTTGAATGAAAATGAAAAATCTACTAGCACGCATTTTCAAAAATAATCAGTGGCACAGTGAGAACTGATTAGTGATTTGATCCCCAGCGTCAACATTAAATGAGTTGGTTTGGGCCAAAAACAGGTCTCATCAGATCACTCATCCCTCGCCTCTTATATGCCACACTAACCCCGTGGTTTTCTCTAAGACTTATTTTGCGAGAGCCCAAAGATGATGTAATAATTGGTCCCAAATGTGTCCGATAGAGTGAGTCACTACGCAGAACCAGTGGCGGCTCGTGGGCTTTGGTATTGGGGAGGCTGGTGGGGGGGGGGGGGGGGGGGGGTTGGGAGGAACCCCACCAGCAGGGGGGGGGGGGGGAGGGGCGGTGGGCCCCCGAACAACAACAGACAGGCGCGGCTGGTCCGGCGACTGGCAATTGGCATGACGGTTATCCAGCTACTGGCTCGGCAACGCTGCGGGAGTCGTAGAGGATAGCAGCCTCCGATACCTTCGTTAGTGCGTGCACAGTCCTTGCTTGGTTGTGTGTGTGCGTGTGCCGAACACCACTACTTGACTGTGACTCGACTCGACCGCTCGACCGACTCGGAGTCTGTGCCTCGCGACGAGGCACAGACTCTGGCACTGCTGCATGCTGCCTGCTGTCGTTTCGCGACTCTGAAATCTCGTTGCCCGCCCGCTTATAACTTCCTTCTCTGGCGCTGTCTCCTAGTGAAGATTGACTTAAGTTTTAGTGTCACGGACATAGTGATTGCCTAATTTTTTTAATATGTTGTCTCTAGTTACTGTCTTGTCATCGTTATTTTTTCTTCCCTCTGAATGTCTGGGGAGGCACAGCCTCCCTTGCCTCCTTAGGCGAGCCGCCACTGCGCAGAACAAAAATAATTTTGAAAATGAGAGCCATCAGAAACGGCATGGTTCTTTACCGATCGTTAAAGTCTCTGAGAGTATCGCCGCCGCCGTAGAGATGTGCGTGTAAGGTAAGATCGCCGAAACTCATCGAAGTGCGTCAATTTTCTTCCGGAAATTCGTTACATTTACTTTTTTATTCATATGAATATTTTTCTATGTATTTTTCATCATTATTCCCATAAATTCAATTTATTAGTAAAACAAACATGGTTTTTTTGTTTTTTTGATGTTTGTTTTTTGTTTTGTTTTGTTTTGTTTTTTTTTTAAGTAAAAATTGTCGTTCCTCTGATTATTGAGAAATACTATTCTCATTTAGACAGCCATCAAGCTATCTTTTTCTTTTTTCCTCTGTTTGCCATATAGATTGTAAAATGATTCTTAAGGAGGAATAACCAACAGAGCGTGTAGACGATTTTAAAAACGGCGTTCACGTTCCCTTTACCAGCTCTTTTTTCATTGCCAACAATGATTACTCTGAATTAGGGGTTGTGCTACCGTCCTACCTCGTCCGGAGTCAGATTTAAACTGTCCCCAAAACGCAGTAATTTCTTTATTAATATGTTATTTGTCACTTTCCATTATAATCTATTTATTTATTTGTTTCGAATTATAGTATTTAACAAAATTAAAACTTGACTTACCAACACACACTGACATTAACAGATATTTATTAATTTATTTCATTTACTTATTTGCTCATGTTTCTTCCTTCAATTTTTCAAAGGAGGACCCCCCCCCCCCCCCCTCACCTACAAATTCTCATAAAGTGTACCAAAAAAAAAGGTAATATACATTTGCTCACTCACCTATACCTTTCTTTTTACAGAGTTTGTTGCGCTCACCGCTCATACTACTAGTATCGTCCGTCTGTAACAGACTCTTACACTTTGATTATGGAAAGTGTTGGTTTTAACGATTTTATACCTTCGACACCATGAAACTGCTCGATAAGTATCGTAACTAATGGCAACATAGCGGATAAGAACTCGTAAAGATTTTTTCTCCTTTTTAATGTTCTGTTCTCGTGCGTCCCGCAGGCCAATCTGTAATTCAAATTTTCACTTAAGTTTACAGCTTCGGTTTATGACTTAATTGTCTCGCTTCTCTCCATTTTACATCACTCAATGTATAATACACTCGTGGCTGGACGAACTCTTTTTTCGAATTTGTTTGTTTTTCGCGGCTTCCCGCCCCTCTCTCTTCTCTCCCCTCTCTCTCTCTCTCTCCCTCTCTCTCTCCCTCTCTCTCTCTCTCTTTCTCTTACATTCTTGCTTTTTTTCTCACTTGCTTTCTCTTTCTCTCTCTATCACTCTTTACTTCATGTTCCTCTCCGTTTGCCTTCTCTTAGTGAAATACAGTTTTATGTCTTTTCATTTTAGCTTTTAGAAACATACATGTGGCATGTGGTGCCTAGATTTATGCGAAAAACTGAGGTAGGAAAGTAACCGTTGACTGTAGGTTTTAAAGAGACTTTGAAAAAAAAAGAAAAAAAGAAGAACACGTCTAGTCTTAATGTAACGAGGAGAGAAAAAAACGTTTGCATCATGAATTCCTTATATTTTTCGAAAGCTATTTCGGAAATTAATGGCGCTCTCTCATGATTCCTCGCTACTTTTGAGTGCTCTCGACGTTTATCTTATCTACTACTGTTTACCGGCTCGCATTACCACCACCCAAGGCGTGCAAATAAAAAGGTCAGCGAAGAAAAGTTTCCGGCTCTTCTTTTTAAATTCTCCGGTAGTTCCCTCAGTCCGCCGTAAATCAATGGGAATCGTTAAATCACCCGTCAAGAACTATTAAAACAAGCTTTTAAACATCGAAATAGCGATATTAACAGAATTTCTAAGTTTGTTCTAAACTAGAAGCAGAGAGGTCATCCTAAAAAAATTCAAAAGTTGTAGAAGCTGTTTCTGAGTGTCTTCGGTTTTGCCTGGATTCCATTTCCGAAATTCCAAGCGAAACGATCGAATAAACCATGAATCAGAGCCATTGATGCGTGACAAATGAATGTTTTTCTCGAACGAAAAGTAGTTTGATCAAAATTTATTGCAAAAATCGATCGTCCAATAATCAAGTATTGGTAAAACAGGAGATAGTAAAAACAAACATAATTTGTCAGCCAGCTGAAATGGTCAGAAGACCGTTATATTTTACATAAGGAAAATATTTAAGCAGTGGTGAATTTTTAGAGTTACAGACAAAAGAATCCAAGCAAATACTTGCTCTACCATAATGAACTTTATAGATGTAAAACGAACAGCAGTTTTCCTCGGTTTCTCCAACGCTTTCTTCTCTAATAAACCATGCAATCCTTTGTTACATTCTTCTTTTCTTTTTTCTCATTACATCGGTTTATCAAACCATCATATTAGTGAAAGAGACGTCGGTAGTTTTAATTACTTACAGACAGTTTTTCATTTTCTAGTGTCATTTTTCTAGGTCTTGTCGCCACTACAAAAGCGTTTTTTCTGTTTTTCCAATTTGAGTTCCACAGTTGAATTTAGGTGATTACATCTCTCAATCAGTTCACGAATATTTCTAATTTTTTAACGTTTCTTACGCGTTACGTGCTGTTGTACTGAGTAATCCATTTGTAATCCATTAACGAGGGCCATTTTTGAAAAGTATATCGATGATCCGATTAAAGACGAAGATATTAAAAATTAAAAAAAAAATGAATCAACAAATAAATAAAAAAAGGTTACGGACCGGTATATTTTAGTAGTAAATAAATAGGTTTATTATATCGTTTCTCCTGACGAGTGGAGCTGTTCAGAACAGTGGCAGCTAGAGCAATTTGGCAACAATGATTTTGCTTCATTTGAATCTATGCTTAACAATCGATTGCTGGTGAACCGCTGCTTCAATTTCGACTCAATTGTTTCACATACAATCAAATGCAGGGGTAGTATTGTCGCCAAATTGCACGAGACGCCACTGGTTTAGGAGTTTCGTTAAAGGTAATAAAATCGCGAAAAGGAGACAGCTTTCTTTTTCATTTTTTCCATACTCGGCACAACTCCGGCTTTTCAGTCCTTCAAACACTTGTTTGCAGACACTTGAAGAGTCTTAGCAGCCAAGTCCAAGCTAACGAATCTGGATTAAAGAAAAAAAGAAAACGAAAAGAAAAAAAGCGCTCAGAGCGAAGAGAGGCAAAAGTTAAATAAATTACACACCGACATGCAAATCATAGGAATTGCATACGTATATTTGCAATCTCCCCATTTAACATCTGTAAAATTGTGTCTTATCCTCTTCGTGCCCGCCCGTCTGGCTGGCTCACGTGTAGACTGGTAGCTCAATCCTAAAAGCCGGGTAACTGGCTTCAGGTTCAGATGGAAAGATAGAAATATGGCGGAACACTCCCACTCAGCCACTCATACGAGGATGCAACTTTGCAACTGAACAAGAAACGAAGCATACTATTTTCGAGACCGGGTTCCAGGTAAGATTCTCATTTTGCCAGCGGGTGGTAGAATAAGCCTTCTCAACTCAACTCAACTCGTCGAAACAATCGAAACCAGAGGGAATTCAAAGAGTGAAGCAAAGGAGTGGGTGTGGCTGAGGGAAGGGAGGGGGTGGGGGTTTTTGGAGGGGGTTGTGGGTATGGGGAGGGTGTCTGAAAATTTTCTCGACGTAATTCAAGGAGCAGCCTCGCTGGCGAATTGATATAGCCGCAACAGTTTCTACTCGTTATTATGAGCCATTGTTTAAAACTTATTGTCGATATCTGCACGCATATGTATTATACGTGTATGTGAAAGCATGTTTCGTGTCTGTGCAAGTATATAAGTTTGTGCGAGTGTATGTGTGAATATGTGTGAGTGTGTGCGGGGGCATAATCTCTTCACAACGTTTTGCGCTTTCTGCGTGCACATATATATGTATATCTATACGCACGCGCGCGAGCTGCTGCGTTCCTTTCGGAGCGTACGTAATTCTTCGCGGCATCACGTGCTCTTTGCCAGAGGCCCGAGACAATGGAGTCACTTCATTAATGGCTGGAGTTGATCAAATCGCTACCCCCCCCTCCCCCCTCACGACGAGGTCCCGAAGCTTAGTGCTTTGCTTTTGTTTTGCAGCCCCTCCGCGCTTCTGTCTCTTAGTGTCTATATCTGTCTGACTCATTATTTGTTTTACGCCAGATCTAACTCCTCGTTTTATTGCACTGTTTATTCTACGTTAGCTGCATTCAATTTTTTTCCCTTTTCGAACGACTAGATACTGTTTCACTTTTCTTTTATTTCGTTTAACTTTTTTGTTTTGTTTCAGGCTCCACCTTCGGCCCTTTGGGTACAGTGCATCTAAATGGTCCCTAATAAAGCGCGCATGTCGAATTTCCTCCCTTCTTCCGGGGGAAGAAATCTATTTCCCAATGCACCGCGAGCCAGTTTTATTAATGAAGCACAGTCGTACAAATAATAGGTCTGTTCTATACAGCTTCAGTATATAGGGTGTCAATTAAAAAAGGAGCCAAACCGAATAGCTCGAGAACGGCTCCGAATTTTTAAAAAAAAAAAAAACAAAAAAAAAAAAAAAAAAAAAAAAAAAACGCTGATACATGTGCTCAATTATTTTGAGGGGGGTGTCTTTTTAGGGGGTCACCGATTTGGGAGCACTCTCGGGGGGGCCCCCAGGGGGGTACCACCTTCCTAAATCCGATACTTCTAACGGGGACCCCATTTTTTATTTAATAATCAAAAAGCGCGTACAATTCTAAGACCTTTGGTACTAACCGAAGGGTGATATCGTTTTTCGTTTTCGATATATCGAAGGTCAAAGTTCGATTTCGGCCCATTTTCAAAAAATCATTATTCTTGAAAAGTCGGAATTTAAAAAACAAGCAGTCTAACATACTTTAAAAAACAAGCCACCCTTTTCAGAAAAAAATTCAAGAATAACAAACATTTAGTCTAAATTTGGGTTTAAAGCCCCCAAACATTATTAACGTTTTTGGCCTCCACGGGGACTATCTGAAAAACTCCGAGTGACGACTCCTATTGAGTGTGAGTGATACATCAATCGAAAACGCGTAACAAACTGAGCAGTTTGGCTTAAACTGGAGGTCGATATAGTTTTTCACATTCGAGGTATCGAATGTCGAATGTAACAGATTGCGGTTGCGAGAGGGCCAGTGGTGTAGCAAGGAATTTGGGGGGGGGGGGGGTTGGAGGTCTGAAAATTGTCAAGAAGGGGGTCCAAAGATCCAAATTCGTCAAATTTGTTTGAAAACACAAAAAATTACATTTTTTTAGGACAAATTTTGGTGTCATGATAGTTTAATTGCTGGTGTTTTTTTTTTTTGTTTTTTTTGTTTTTTTTTTCTTAAATTTCCTCTGTCTCATTCGCAGGTCTTTGTTTTAGTCGGAAAACAGAATCACATAATTAATTATGATTTTCACTTTTTTTTCACTGGAGAGCTGAAAACGCTGCAGTAAAAATGTGCAAGAAATCCACCCCGGTAACTTTTCAAGGGAATTTCTGGATTAGTCCATAGTTTATGATAGTTCCGTAATTTCAACGAGAACATTTTTTCTCCGCCCCTTAGATGTTTGACCGTTGACCGTCATTGAAATTTTTTTTACATTCGAAGACCAGTTCTTTTTGTTTTATATTTTCTCTTGTTTTTATCAGGTCTCGTCAGGATCGAAGAGGTTTTTGAATTGGAGATGAACTCAATAAAAGGTGCCGGAAATGATTTAAAAGAGAGAGAGAGAGAGAGAGAGAGAGAGAGAGAGAGAGAGAGAGAGAGAGAGAGAGAGAGGGGGGAGAGAGTGAGAGAGAGAATCACTTTTGTGGATTTACTCAAAACTGGTTGCAATGTTCATCATCATATCATCAAGGAGTGACCGATATGAGGATCAAAAATCCACCGCTCCACTTTGCACGGGGAACCAGTAATGAAAACCAGAGGACCCGAGGGCAATCCGAGATTCGGGAGGTCATGAATTTCCAATTGCGAGAGCTGTCAAAACGCTAAGCTTACAACGAGTCAGACTGGCCATCATCGCCAGTCCCGTCCATCCATCCATCCGGCCGAGGAGGACCAGTGCTACCTTACACTTTACAGTACACCACAGTACACAGCTGCACCGCAATGATCCGCGAAGGAAGGAAGTGGTTGATCAACACTCAACAGTAACAAACACAATAGTAATGACAATAACAATCGTCACCGCGAAATCGGATCGGATTCCTTCCTGTCTGTTCTTCGACAGAGGATTAAAGATGAGTGTGCGGTCGCCTGACCTGGGTTCGAATCCCCGGGACTGCAGTCGACATGACAACACATTCTCACCAGGGTGCGATAAAACCCCTGCTCATTGCTCTATATGCGCACTGTATTTCTCTTCGGTTTATCTGGGTTTGTTTGTTTGTTTAGATATTTTATTCGTTGTGCTCGTTGATCTAGGAATAATGTTGCGGTCGAGCGACATCTATGTCGTTGTTGAGTCCATTGTTCTTGATTATGTCAACTCTCGAGGAGCGGAGGATGAAATGAGTGCGGTGTTGTCTTATAGAGCATTAAAAAAGGTATAAGAACTCTGAAAGTGAATCTTTTCATGCATGCAAAAAATTTACTTTCAATCAGAAGGATATGACATTTTTATTGGATTTAGATCATTGAAATGCGTACATAGGACTCATCGATCTTATTGAAGAAATTTTATCCATTTTGAGTAAATTTTTCGGGTGTAAATGATCAATGGCGCACTCAAGAGGGGGATATAGGGGCTAAAGACCGCCCCCCCCAAACCTAGAGTAAATTTCCGCGCTGGTCTATAACTAAACGGCACACTCTGAATTTTGTGATGCTAAAAATATAAGAAACTTTGACTTTTTAGCCCCCCCCCCCAAATCATGGGTGCGCCGCTGTTAATGATGGTGTGGCTGCGTGGTTCAGCTGATCAGTTGGATGGTTGATTCTTGCGAAAAGTGCGATGAGAAAATTAGAATGAGCGCAAACATTGCGATTCGTTCAGTGTTAACCGAGCTTTGGTCGTTTCAAAATGCTTTTTTGTGACGCATTTCTTTGTCAAAATTTTGGACCGATTTGCATTGCTTTCAATCTACCGTTACGAAGAGCAGTGGCGGCAACGCCAAAACGGAGTGCATGTTGCATCACTGAGTGCGTGGTACAAACAGGCAGGTTATGAAAAAGTTGCGAATTTTGGGAAAGAAATACATCTTACAGCGGAATTTTCAACCTGCTGAATCTCGATTGTCACAGTAATTTCCTCGGTATTTGAAACAAAAATCAACCCTCAAAAGCTGAATCTATTGATGGTGCAACACACTGAAAAAAAAGCTTTTGTCAAAATACCAGACTCTAGTCATATTACCTGAATCATAGCGATATATGTGAACGACAGTAAGTCTAGCAGTACTTTGAACCGAAAATTCTGGTGTTAATACCAGAACACGGTCATAGAACTAGAATTTTCTAACAAAACATTCAAGCACTATGGTAAGAACACTAAATTTTTGGTAATTGTACTATATCCCTCACATATATGTTCACATATTATTTTCATGTTTCTGATAATCTTTTTTTCTCCAGTGCAGGCAAATACTACAGCGAGTAAAAAGTTCGTGTAGTAGCCTAAAATCTGTAATGCATAACTGTAATGTAAAACTTTTGCTACAGCGTCATGGAGAGTTATTTCTTTTAAATAAAGCATCTGGAAATAACGTTGAGAACATCAAGGAGTTCCAAAATCCACCCACAAGCTCAATGATTGCGTTTAACAAAATTACAAAATCGCGGTGAAATGAGCAGAGGTGAGAATGAGGTAGTCCCACCTATTTGCAGCTTTCTCTCTGATGAATCACTTTCCTCAGCGTAGAAAGCTGCAATTAGATGGGACTACCTCATTGTAACCTGCTCATTCAACCGCCATCTTGTAATTTTGCCAACCCTTCCAATACCACCGAGTATATTATTTCCGTTGACTAAAACTACTTCACACAGTTTCAGTTTTTTATTTACAATAATTACGACTCCGTTAACATTTGAAAAATAATGCTTCCTCAAGCGCCTTCCTATAATTGTGTATGCAAAATCAACTCAGCGGTGAAGGAATATTTAACTACCCGCTTAATCTGAGCGAGTGAACATTGATTTGTCTCCGTAACCTGGTCGTCAATGGATAATCATTTATTGAGTTTTAGAGTGGATTTTGGGTCTTTCTGATGCTTTCAAAGTTTCAACATTAAAAGGAGCTGTGGTGTAGCATAGTATGCTTATGCTATTTTTCTAGTGATTTTACAAAGGAATCGACCCTCCACAACGCTGAAGCAAAAGTTTGCAACAGACACATTACTTATGATCAGATCCTTTTTTTATTTATTTATTTATTTATTTATTTATTTATTTATTTATTTTTTTTTTTTTTTTTTTTTTTTTTTTTGGATTTACCTGCTTATGCTTCTGATTGGAGCCCACAGTCACCCATAGGCACATTGAGAGAAAGGCAAGCTTTCAGTTTGTTTGTTTGTTGTCAGGAGACTTGAATGATCCATGCTCTAAGCACTCAGATTTCCACTGTAATCTTCTCCGTGGACCCATTTTAAAGGAAATCGAGTGACAAGACCAGTGAAAACTCAGGATTCGAACCCGGTACCTACGGATTGGCAATCAGGTATCCTGACCACGAGGCCACCGAGGCAGGTCGATTAGATCCTTCAACAGATCATCAAATTTAGAGATGTGACAACAACGAATTTCAATCGCAGATAATTGCACGATAATATTTATTGTACTGTAGCTTTTCGCTTTTCGGTCCGGTCTTGGTCGTTCCTGTTCGGCGTACCATTCCCGTTCCTTCCTCCAGCTATAGGAAACATCGCATGGTGTGGACCAAGAGAACCGCTTACCGGTGGAGTCACCTCCGTTTCGCAGGTCACCAGTCACCTCACCACACACCCAGGTTTTTTAGACAATGGGGAGACGCGCGACCAAGTCTTTTTCTTCTTCTTCCTTTTTTGCGGATTTTGCCGCGCTCGCGCACGTGTGCGTGTGGCCTTCTGGTGGTGACAAGGCGCGTGCGCGACGCCTTCCCTTTCCTTCCCCCATCCCTTTCCTTTCTTTTACTCTCCTTCCTCTTCATCTGCGCTGATTTGAATAAAACTCGTTTCCACGAAACTTGGATACTTGGAGCTCTGCCTTCAATTGTCTCCGAACACCGAAGAATTGCTGATTAAGCGCATGTTTTCAATAGACAAGCAACATAACTAGCTCTATACGTGTAACTTGAGATGTTACGAAACGGAACGAAATAATAAAGAAAGAAAAACCACAATGGCTTTGTAAGTCCTGTATATACGAGCTGACTTGTAAACAAGGGAAAGCGAAAGAAAAGAGGATAAACACGTTAATAGTTAAGTTTACGACGCGTCTTTTTCTTTCTTTATAATAACATTTTTAGTGAGGGTTTCAATATTTACAAACATCGATTTTTCTAAAATACTTTCAATTAAATCGGGGGATTACAGATTTGGGAGAACATCAGATAGATACATTAACAATTAATCGGCATTTTGTTGATGCCTTTTTCCGCCTCCAAATGCTAAAATTATTCAAGCACCCGTAGATAATTAATCATTGGGGATTTGAAATTGAAGCATCTAATTAAATAATTTCTTTTTAATGTTAATGTTTTACTTTTAATGATTTTACGTATGAGATCAGTTTTCGATCATGCTCAATTTGTATGTGGATTGCTGAAGCGCATGACTGATACTGAACTGGTCCATAATCCCGGTTACGAACCGTGAACCGGTTAACTCTCAAAGCTTGAACCGGAAACGAAACCGAACCGATATTTTTTTCTGCGGTTCAAGTTAATGGTTTACGTATATGTGATGGTGCCCTGTAAGTCGAGTCTTAGCTTTGCAGCTGTTTACTTTACATTTTGAGCGTATACTTGTATAATAAGTTCTTGAAATATTTTGGGAAATTTTTGGGATATATCTTAGATTTATCAACAGCGTTGGCTAAATATCTACCAAAGTACGAAAAGACAAAATATGGAGGAGCTATTCTGAAAGTGCAGATTAAGGCCTCAATTCGATGTCGCACGTGCATGTTTCCTTTTCCTAAAAAAAAAATGCCTCCCGGCAGGCCGGTAAGACGAAGTAGATTCCATGCTTGGTTAAATCATTTTTTTACAAATTTAAATATAGGTTATAATTTTCGTTAAATTCTTTTTTATTTTATCAGCTGCTCAAAATCCAAATACTATTGTGAAAAAGAATATATTACCAATAGAGAATTGTGTAATCTTTTCAATGGAAGTGAGAAATAAAAGCTAGGTTATAAAAGTTTTTCACAAATTTTAATAAATATTTTTCACTCGTCTTGTCGCTCGGTCTCCTTAAAAGTGGGTCCACGGCAAAGATTACAGTGGAAATCTGAGTGCTTTGAGCATGGATGTTTCAAGTCCCCTGTTGTCTTCTGACATTAAACAAACATTCACACACTGACATTAGTCTATAGTTGGCTGGAGGCTCCTTGACTGGAGTATAAGCCATAAAACAAGCAAAAAAAAAAAAAAAAAAATAAATAAATAGGTTATGTTATGATTTTCTTTGAATTATTAAATTTTTTTTTTTAATCAGCTGTTCAACATTTAAATGAAAATGCACCTAAGAAAAAGATTATAGTACCAAGATAGAAAAATGTGTAATCTTTGTAACGCTATAATGAGAAATAAATCTGAATAAGAGCAGCTGATCAAACAAGAAAATAAATAAATAACGTACCTAAGCAACAGTGCGCGTGTAAAACAAAGAACGAGCAATTATACCAATACTTTATCCTTGTCTTTCACATGTAAAATCCCATAAGAAACTAAATAGCTCGTAAAACACGTAAAACACAAGGAAAATTCAAGGAATGGAGCATATGAACTAAAAATATCCTCCACGATATATACTAAAATTTTTGAACCAAAAAAACAATTTCTTCATATGAAAACACTGCCAAAAAACCCGAAAAACACATCACTATAACTCTCTTACAACGCAAAACACGAAAAAATGACTCGAGTAAAAAAGTTGCGTAACAAAACGGCTAACACAAATTTTCCCAAAAAAAATACTCAAAACAAACACTCCTAAAAATAAACCTCAAAAACACATTTTACGACTCAAACACGGCCCATAACGCGAAAACTAACTGTCAGATTTACACCATCTTCGAACTCATCCAAGAATTAAACCCAACGAATAGTTGAGACAAATTTCAAAAATAAAAACCAAAAATTACGAACAGGATCGTGGTACATAAAAACGGTAAAACTGGCTGAAACATACATATAAATATATATATATATATATATATATATATATATACAATTTTCAACGAGTGGTATTTTCTGACTCAGGGGACCATGAAACGTGCTCATTTGATAAAATTTCCCGAAAAATCCAACATCGCACCCTCCGCAATAAGTAGATTCATGGAATCTACTTAAAATAAAAAAATTGAGGAGCCCCGGCTGAGAAACCCAGCGCATCATGGCATGCAAAGGTATAAGCTGTAATATATACTTCTATCAACCAACGGGTCTTTGAAAGAGAGAACTGATGTTTCACCATCACGCAAATTTTGTCACAGAGAAAAGTCTCACAAATAAATATGTGGTAAATGGTCAATGATGCAAACCGTAAAACATATTAACCTAGCTCACTCAAAAGTTACGAAGAAACAGTTTATTCAAATCGAAGGTAAATATATTAACCTATCTAACGAGCTGCATGGCTATAGTAAAGGGTGGGTGTTCTGAAACACCCTGTCTAGTGACTCCACGTAATCTCAGAGACAAATAGAGACGGAGCACTAACGGCTGCAGCAGAGGCACACTAAATTCTCGCGGATTCAACAAAACAGCAGTCAACGTCACAGGGTGTTGAATGTTGAGCACCTTCCTCTACACTTCCCAGCCTACCCCCCTGTGTCTAGTCACCGTTCAACATAATTATACGACATCAAAAGGTGATGACTGTTGTATTGCATGTTATTTTGTTGAATCCCCGATAGTTTAGTGTGCCTCAAATGTACCATAAGTATTTTAGCGTGGTGCTCCGTCTCTATTTGTCTCTGCGTAATCTAACCTAACATAACCAAACCAAACCTAAATGCAAAGTACTTAAGTAGCATGTAATTTAATACGGATGGTATCATCAAGGTTTTTTTTTTTTTTTCTCACGTGAGGTTTTTTGTAGGGCAGTTAGAATCTAGATGATTCTCTTGCGTTCCTTTTTGCTCTTTGAATACAAATTTCTCTCGGTTTCTAAGTTTATTCCTCACTTTTATCTAATTTTTTTCGCCCCTCTTATCTTCTCGACTTCTCGTAGATGAGTTTGTTTTGTGATGACTTGGAATGCTTTATGCCCTTGCTCCCGGCTCCTCAAAACCTCTCTTTCTTCAGAATAAAAGAATGACTCTGATGATAAAGTATGAGATTCTTAAAATTCGGTAGTAGGTGGTCATTGTCAAGTAAGCACTTGGATAAAAAAAAAAAAAAAACATTTTGGCTCGAAGGTGATTAAGAATCAAGATTAAAATTAGAATTACAATTTTTTAAAAACTGATGCCAAAAATGCATGGTTGTGAGATGCACCGACATTTAATTAAAGAAATCGATCATTGGACGATGTTTTGAACTTGTAAAAAATAACACAGCATCACTGTTATTATTTCTTTTTACCCCGAATAATTATCTTTTTTTTTAATTTTTTTTTTTTTTTTTAGACTATTCGTCGGTATTCTGTGACTTATAACGGTCGGATTTAGACAACGATCAGAAGTTCAATATGTTTTTAAAGGTCACTGTTTTTTGGTTTGAATCCATGATCATTTTTTAGTGTCATTTAATCGTCGACATTGACAGTTTGGATTGGAACTAATAGAGATTTCGAATCTGAAGAGCCGGGTAAACCATGACGAAGCGGGCCCTTGAAAAAAGTCTGTAAAGAAAAAAAGAAAAAAAAACACACCTAAATTTTAGCTGCATCATTTATAAAGCTCGTTGGAGTAACAAGGAGAGAGCGAAAAGGGGAGAGAGATATACCAAATGAGAAAGAGAGAAAGATACTTTAAAAAAAAAAAAAAAAAAAAAAAACAAAAACTCTTCAGTGATTAGTACCAGCAGATCCAAAGTTGTTACCGCAGCGATACAATCGATATTTATAAAACCATAACTGCGCCGTTGCAATTTGAACATCAAGTACCCGTATCGTGATCGAAATAGCTAATCTACCCTCCCAAATCAATGGAGGGAAGGGGCTTCATTTATTCGAGAGTCAAGAGTCTCGATCGGCGACAAATCTTCCACTCAGTGACTGGAAGAATAGCAATTTCGGAGTCGATGTTTTTGTTTATCGGGGGTATTATTTACACTCGATTTGTAAGTCAATGATTAATCACGACAAAGGAGTTGACGTGAGGGAGGGAAATGGGAGGGGGTCAACAGGGAGGAGAGGGTGAGGGGGTAGAAATGAAAATCCAAGTCCAAAGGGAATGAAGATGTTAAAAAATAAAAGTATATAATAATCGTTTTTGAGACAAATCATTTGTCAACGTCGGACTCAAATATGTTTTGGCAATACCTTTTCTGCGCATGCGCGTCGCATTGGCTACCGCCGAGTCACCTTTTTCCGGTGGAGATGTTTTATCATCACTGTTGTTGTTCGATGAGGTTTGATACGGAGGTGAATCGATGATCGGTGATTGAACGGAGTCGATTTATTATCCAAGTTTTTTCTTCCGTTTTTTTTTTTTTTTTTTTTTTTTTTAGTTCGAGTTCGAGTTCGAAAGGAGACACACGATCTGGTTTTAGACGCGAAATCGGACACGCGTACAAAACGCGCGCGAGCATCAGATTCAGGTCAATTTGCCGTCTTCCACTCGATTACAGGCACATTTCTTCCTTTCTCTGCATCCCCTTTTCCGTAGCAACTTTCCTCCTTTTTACCTCCCCAAAAGTATCGATGAGACAGTTGTATCGTCCAAAAAATGGACTGGTCTCATTTTGAGCCCCGGACCAAATGAACCCTCCTTTTGGTCTCATTACTCTCGTTTAAAAACTAAACGTTTTAAAGGCTGGAGGTTTATATAGTTATTTTTTTTTTTTTTTTTTTTAGATTAATGTACAAAAAACGAGTAAAAAATAGAAAAAGAGAATTTGACCGAAAAACCGTCAAATTATTTTTTTCACTATTTTTCCCATGTATTTGACCACCTAATACATTGAAAAATCCACATTTGCTTAAAAAAAAAAAAAATCATGCAGTGAAGGGTTAAGTTAGTTCTGAAAGGTGTAAATGGCAATCCATGAATCTTACATACGTCGTCATAAAAGTTCGGTTCATGAATTTCTTGGAAATGATTCTATTCCTGTAGATTCGACACTTTGACAATTGAACGGCTCTCTGCAAAAAAGAACCAACTCCTTCATGTTTTCAGAAAGGAACCGGCTGTATAATAATTTTCCTATGCAGTTATATAGTTTCCTTCTGCTGAAAGCCGTCTAATTGGATTACAAAATTGTCACTTTTAGAATGAGGAGAGCGGGGGACCAGAGAGTTCTTTCTTTAGCATTTTTTATAATTAATGACACTTTCCAACCCATCAATTCCACCGGTTGAGAAAAGATTACAGAGTTCAGTTCAGTGTATGACTTGACTGTGCTGCACGAAAATACTTTGATCTGTAATCTTTTCTCAATCGGCGGAAACTCCGTTATATTTAGTTAAAATATCTGCGAGTGTTTTAAAGTCATCGACGACGCCACCGGTTGAGAAAAGAGATTACAGATGCGAGTATTTTCGTGCATTACAGTGATACAGTCATACACTACACTGAGCTGTGTAATATTTTCTCAACCGGTGGAATCGTCGGTGAATTGAAAAATACCATTCATTCTATACGCAAAATGGCAGCTCTGTGGGGCACAGAAAAGAACTTATGCTGCCTAAAAGCAGCAATTACGAACAGCAAAGATTACTTATGAAAAGCGTGATCATCTACGACCTAAATACTCAAACACATCCTCTCACCTTAAATCCGCTAAATCTCATTTGAAATTTCTTTAAGAGCAACAATTGAGCCGCTTGAACAAAATGCGTTGAAAAGAAAATGCTATTTGTATACAGGAGATAATGGCGTGTTTCACAAACGAGACATAGTTGATACAGCGAGTAGCAAATTTGGACTTCCTTCGCGTGCCAGACAGGTGAGCTACTATACAGAATGAATGGACCCTGGTTACAAGAAGGGACGCTCGTAACTTCGAGAACCAATCAGAATCTTCCATTTAGTTACGTCGATTGACACTCTCTGTCTAATAAAGCATGAGGGCCAATAAAAGATGACATCACTCTTTTGAATTTACTAGCAGATCCATCTTTTTGAGAACCTCGATTTGAACAATTGACGAGTGGCTTATTGTCCCGCTGCGCCAGGATGCGCAATGCAGAGTTGCCGCGTCTACTATCAACACACAGTAAAAACACTCAATTTTTCCAAGATAAGTATCAAAGAGATCATTTAAAGGTACACTGAAAAAACTATGATTGTGATAAAATTGCAGAAAAAGCTAAAAACTGGGAATACACTTTACATAAAAATTGCGTTTTATGAAATGCTAATTTACCAAAAAGTGTATTGCTGATTTTGCAATACGTGCTGCTTTACTAGCAATTTTTTGATAAACTAACAATGTTTTTTGCTACAGAAGAAATGTTTTTTCTCTAGGTCAATATTTTATAATGACAATGTAAAAATACTCCCGGTTTTTAGCATTTTATTTTGCAATTTTGACATAACATTTTATAGCTACTTTGAATTGAATTAAACTCAAGATTTCTCTAGAATTTCCGATAATTTGAAGAAAATTTCAACATAAGAGACGCTCATCGTAAACCGGCAATTCTTGAGAAATCTCAGTTTACTTTAATGAAGCAAACGAAATGCCTTGAAATGTTCTCCTTGAGATTTAATTTGGGTTGAAAACCTTGCTTTTTCAAAGCGTCTATGATGCCTTGCCTAGTCTCTCATCTGGAAATTCCGTGAACCGTCCTCAAGGTGTTTTGGTTCAGTTGCAAATTGAATCTGGAGGACCAAATTCGATTCAATCCACGAAAAACTCAAGTAAAGTGTCGGGATTGGACCCTTAAACTCTTTGCATGCATGAAAATCTCAATACTATTTCATTGTTAGTTGCCATGGAGGAGCACACTCAAACTTAAAAGGGCCCTTCTTTGGCAAATTTCTACGATCCCCATTTCGGAACTGTACGCCTGTAGATCAGCTATCATACATTTGGCAACCGAGGTATGACTGACCGTTTCGACGTACAACCGCACACGTTCCTTTCCGGAAACGCTCGCTTATACCTTTGCGGAAACGGAAATGCGTGCCTGTTTGAAAAGACTCTCCTCTCGATGAATACACTCTCAGTTGAGCCGCGTCGGCTAAACCCCTTCGCACCGCAATACTAATGCTAATCATTTTCGGCGTGTGTTCTCGTTCGATCGTGGTTGCCAGTTAGTACGGGAATTCCCGTATGTATTACAATAACGTGATTTCCTTGGTAGAGAGATGTAGCCATAGGAATTGGTATTGTTCTCTCTCTCTCTAGCTCTCTCTCCTCGCTCTTCTCTCTCTCTCTCTCCCTCTCTCTCTCTCCCTCTCTCTCACTCTCTCTCTCTCTCTCTCTCTCTCTCTCTCTCTCTCTCTCTCTCTCTCTCTCTCTCCCTCTCTCTCTCTCTCTCTCTCTCTCTCTCTCTCGGTTAATTAAACAGACCTTTAGAGAAGAATAGAAAAAGAGGACTATTACACAGAGCTGCCGCTTCGCGTATATTTAACCTTTAACTTGATGGTGCGTTTTCGCACCGAAAGAGTTAGTTTGGAAGCGTTCTAGAATTCTCCGATCCGATAACTCGGGAGGAAGTGCATCAGAATTTCCGGGGAGTGTTTACGATAAAGTCGATAGTGTTTTGATGAAGCTAATCGGTCCACCGATGAATTTTCGTACAATCACGGGCGCAGCGTGTTGTTGCTGAAATTGTCTGTTTACAATTCAATAACCTCCAAAACATCCATAAGAACACACGGAAATATAGGATGTTTACAACTTTGAGGTTTGTTTTCATCGGCTTCAACGGAGTTCTTACTCCGATAAATCCGGTGTACCCCGGTGAGGAGCTCTGATGAATTTCATTGGAGTTTAAGAACGTTCCGATGAACTCCCCCGGGTTATCAGAAACGAAATCGGAGAATAAAAGATTCCGATGGTGCATTAATATGGATCATAACATAATACGGATCATTTAGGGGTTTGTTAAATTAACTATTAGAATTAGTAAAATTAACTCCGTGCCGTAAGCACGGCACGGAGTTAATTTTACTAATTCAAATATTCAAACTAACAGTTTTAAGTGGTGTCCATACTTTAAAGTTGAAATTAGTTAAATTTAGCTGATTTTTTTTTCAGTGTGTATCATTGTATATGTTACGGGCAGGTCTTGTTTTCTAGGTGGATCTAGATATGCCCGAGCAGATCTAAAATCTGCCCGGGCACACCTAGACTAGGCCGTTTAAAATGCGGGCAGATCTCTATAAGTGTGTCCGGGCAGATCCAAGATCTGCCCAGGAAGAAGTGGGCCAACCTAACATACCCTCCCGTAACATATACAATATACATGCGTTTACTGGCGCAGCATCAAAACTATTGGAAGAGGCTTGCTTTACATGGCACGCGTAAACAAGAACCAATAGTTAATCATAGTTTCTTTAACGGTTTGCTCTTTTTCAGCAAGCTGTCCTGAAGCTAGCTAAAATCCTGTTCCCCGCAAGACTTTACATTTTCCACCACTTTTCAAACGGTAATGCGTGTAAATCTTTCATATTCAAACCTTGATCAGTATTCCGTTAATAACTTCTTTGTTTTCTATTCCTCCTTCAAATAATCACAAGTACAATCAAACCAAGCCTTAAAAATGCACCCAGCCGATTTGCCAGCTTATTTTGTTTCCTTTCTCTCTCTCTTTCGTTCATCAGACGGAGCTTTGATCTAACAAAAGCTTACTATACAGCAGAGCGTTTTCTGTCGTTTTTTTGTTTCCAACTCGGACCCTGAAACAAAAATCAAAAACAAAAACTGAACGGTAAGAAAAAGCAACCGCTGCGCAAATATTCACACAAAAAAACTAGGAGGTCCACACCTTCCAGCTTCAACACACCGGACAAGAGCTCCTTCACGAGTGGCAACATTATTATCTTTCAAGTGTGAAATGGAAGTAGGTTGGTATAAAAGCTGAAAAGCACACACATACACGGGGGGTTTTCAATTATATCATCGCGCCGGACAAGAGAGAGAGTATAGACCCCTTTTGCACTTTCAGATAAGGCGAAGAAAGAATGAGCCCATATGATAGAGAGAGGCTGATACGGGATGAAACAATATTGCCTGTAATTATGTTGGAACTTCATAGCGGAAAAGATCGACCCCGTAGAACAATTGTCAAACATCCTGGCTACGAGGAGAGAGAGAGAGAGAGAGAGAGAGAGAGAGAGAGAGAGAGAGAGAGATCCGAGTGAATGACACACGCTGTGTGTCCAGATGTGTGGTATAGCCCTCACAGACCGTTATACATATAGGTGAGGGACAGGCATCAGGACAAGAAGCTGGCCCGACCAGTTTCAGCGACTGACCTCACGCCTAGCTCCCCATAATTCCTGATTTTTATATCGCACTTCTTCCTTTCAAAATGGGAATAATTTGATACATGAGTGTATAATGAAGTGTTAATCTAACAAAATAAACAACGTTATTATGCATGCGTAGAAAGAGAGCGAGAGATAGAAACGAGTAGGTAAAAAAAAGAAAAAAAAAAAAAAAAAAAAAAAAAAAAAAAAAAGGGAAGAAGGGAGGTCAGGTTTCCGAAATGTAATTTCAACGGGTTAAAATAACCCTTCAGGTTCATTCAACTCTTTTGTCCTTTGGTCACCGCACAGAGCGCCTGTAATTTGATTCTCCTCTTTTTTATACCTTTTTTCCTCTCGTCCCTTTTGCTCCGTCCGTCCCCCTTTCACTTTGTTTATCTCTAGCCTCTGCGACTGTTTGCTTTTAATGCACTCATTAATCATAATTTTCTTCTTCTTCTTTATTTGGGCCCCAAAATCTGACGAAGATCCGAAAAAATATCGCGAAAGAAAAGAATAATGAAAAGGAGAAGAATAAGAAAATTTGAAAAGATGTTTGAGTGTCACGTAGGTGACCTGTTCACAGTCATAGTAAAGGTTTCAAGTGTTAATCTTACTACTGTATGTTTTGTAAGCTACTATAGGTCCTTTGAACATTTTTTTCATCAAGTCTTGTGTTGTGTAACTCAATATCTGTTTCTTCTCAACTTGAAATTCTAACGAATTAGAGTTGCAAGTTTGCTCCCATTTTTTTTCTTATTTCTTTTCTTTGGCTGAGCTTTTTGCCACTTGATCATCCTTTTTCCTTCCTCCTCTCTCTCTCTCTCTCTCTCTCTCTCTCTCTCTCTCTCTCTCTCTCTCTCTCTCTCTCTCTCTCTCTCTCTCTCTCTCTCTCTCTCTCTCTCTCTCTCTCTCTCTCTCTCGCTCTCTCGCTCTCTTTCTTTATCTCACTTTTTTCTAATAAACGGTTTCTTAATTTAATTTGAGACGAAGGGTGAAGTTGAAGAGCAAGAAAAACTCAATTCTCACAACCACACACCCAATATTCCTGATGTGTCCATATGGAACGCCTAAGCTTTTAGTCGGAGTTTTCGGTTTGGAGTACCAAACTCCAACTAAGAGTACCAATGATTCCGTTAAATATGACCATAAAAGTATTAGCAATACTATGACCCAAATTCATTCCCAACCGAAGACTTTGGAACTTGAGTTTCAACTGAGGTTCTGTACTCACAACCGAAATATGCGGTCATACAGCAACCAAAAACTTCAGCTTTGGCGTTTCATACGAACCGTTTTTTGTTTGTTTTTTGTTTTTTGCTTTTTTTTTCTACGTGGCATATTGTGTGCTTAAATTTTTCATTTAAAAATTTCATTATTCATTATTTCATATAAAGGGGTTCATTCAAAATCGGCATTTTTCGCCCACGGCTTGTTTTTGACGAAACTTTGGGGATCGATTGGGGTTACTATTAGTAGTGAATCCTGAAATTTTCGCGACCTAAAACCAATTTTTAGAGGGGGGGCGGGGGGTCAAAGTTGAAACCTTCAAACTCAAATATCTCGCTAACGAATAAAGCTTTTGAAATTTGGTTTGCGCGAAAAAACGTGAAATAAAATTTCCTTTCTTTTGACTACCCACATGTTCCACAAAATTTTAAACAAACACTTGCAATTTGCAATTTTTTGATTTTCAGGCTCACATTTTTTTACAAATTTTGAAATTCTGAAAAAACGCATTCTTCGATTTTGATCTCTATGAGATATGTTATTCTCTAGGGAATTTGCTACAATTTAATCTAAACCGCATGTTGGGGAAACTTTTCGTTTCTGAGTTATGAATTTTTAAAGTTTCAAAAATCGCAATTTTAGCGTTCTCAGTGACAGCGACGAAACACAAAAAAATAATTTCTCCGCTTCTAATCAACAAAGCTTGATGAAAATTGGGATATAGGGGTTTTGAAGGTCGTAAAATTCAATTCTGCTATCAGATTTGAAGAATTTTGAAATCCAATATGGCTACCTAGCAGATGGGTTTGCAGCCATCTTGGATTTCAAAATTCTTCAAATCTGATAGCAGAATTGAATTTTACGACCTTCAAAACCCCTATATCCCAATTTTCATCAAGCTTTGTTGATTAGAAGCGGAGAAATTATTTTTTTGTGTTTCGTCGCTGTCACTGAGAACGCTAAAATTGCGATTTTTGAAACTTTAAAAATTCATAACTCAGAAACGAAAAGTTTCCCCAACATGCGGTTTAGATTAAATTGTAGCAAATTCCCTAGAGAATAACATATCTCATAGAGATCAAAATCGAAGAATGCGTTTTTTCAGAATTTCAAAATTTGTAAAAAAATGTGAGCCTGAAAATCAAAAAATTGCAAATTGCAAGTGTTTGTTTAAAATTTTGTGGAACATGTGGGTAGTCAAAAGAAAGGAAATTTTATTTCACGTTTTTTCGCGCAAACCAAATTTCAAAAGCTTTATTCGTTAGCGAGATATTTGAGTTTGAAGGTTTCAACTTTGACCCCCCGCCCCCCCTCTAAAAATTGGTTTTAGGTCGCGAAAATTTCAGGATTCACTACTAATAGTAACCCCAATCGATCCCCAAAGTTTCGTCAAAAACAAGCCGTGGGCGAAAAATGCCGATTTTGAATGAACCCCTTTCATATATAATGTGACGGCGGTTTCACCAATTGAACAAAATTACAGATCAGAGTATTTTCGAGCATTACAGCTAGTCATTCACTGAAGTGAACAATGTAATCGTCAGTGAATGAAAACGCCATTAAATTTTTGCTTGAAACGGCAGCTCTGATAAAAAGCCAATTGCCTTGCGCGAATAAACTTACAAAATCGCCGTGGGAGCCGTGCATGAAGCGACGCATTATGAACTAAAATCGGAATAAAGTGGCCAAAAATTAATGAAAAATAGTCATAAAAAAAATCATCGTTTTCGACCTCTTAAGCTCAATTTAAGACATTCCGGTGACATTTTTACAATTAAATTACTAGTCTAAAGTGTTCTTTCTAATTAAAATTAGTTTTAAAAGTTTATAAATGATAAATTGGTGAGAAATTCACTTTCCGATTTTTGGCCACTTTTTGACAATCTCAGGTTATAGTACGACGCTACCCGGCTACCGCCCTTCAGCCTTTTCATTAAAATAATAACAACTCTGGCGGAAGGATGCCGAACAATCACAATATTTCGAGACGTAACCAGGGGAGTGAGAGATCAAAAGGCGATGCGATGACCGCGCGTAGTTTTGAAAGGAGCGAACAGCAGTCACAGGCCACCCCGAAGAATTGCTCATCGGACCAATCTCGGCCAATCTCGGGAGACGAGACGATGAACAGGTAAGCGGCAACTATTACGTTTGAATTACCGAGCTACTGTCACTTGATTTTGGCACTTTCCGACTCGACTTGACTCCTTTTAGCCCATTATCCTTGAGGGGGGTCGCCGGGGTCGGATAATCGGGTCGGATTTTTGAAAGCGTCTAGCCCAGGAATCACGCCATAGTTGTCGGCACACGCAATCGTTATTCCACCCCCGGACCCCCACACAGACTTCAAGCCTCTCTATCGAGTCTCGTTAGCTGGAAAAATAGGCATGAACACAGAGGAGTTGGCCGACTAACATGGTTGCCATAGTGGGGCTCTTGCAAACTTGTGCTACAGGTGATTGAAGCGTTGGTTCTTGTACGGAAAAAAAGAATTTAGTAGAATTTACCATCTGCATAGCTGATTTTGACGTATGCTAGCAAGCATGGTAAATGTCACCATAATATGGTAAATACACGTACCTTATTGTGGCAAATTAAAGTAACGGCTGCTACATTTTACCATAATCTGGTGGAATTTATAATACTTGATAGGAGACTCCAAAATCAGCTATTTAAAATTTCACATCAGATTAAACTGTACATTTGCTTATCGCAAAAGTTTGCTAGAATTAGTAAAATAATCTTAAAATTTTACATTGATTTAACCCTTGTGTGTGTAAGGGGGGGGGGGTGAATTTTCACCCCAGGCTAGTCCTTTCTTATGATGAAAGGCTAAAATTTCAACAAATCACTTCAACCTTTATTGTAGATAATATATCCTTGATGAGGGTGTTTTGAAGCTTACTACCATTACTTGAAAATGTTCATAAAATGTTCCCGCATTTCTCAGCAAGAAAATAGATATTAGCAATAATTTGAAAAAAAAAATTACCCCCGGGCACTTCTCTTGAAATCTACACATTTGTCTGCAGTTTGAAGTAGGGAAGTTTACATTCGGATGACCTTAAAGCTTACTACATGTAGTTTCAGAATGTGTAATTTTATCTGGATCTCTTACACATACAAATTTAAAGAAATCAAAGAGTTTTTATGAAGTTCTGAACTGGATAGAGGTAAAATTTCTGTCAATAGTTGCGTAGGAATCAATCATCAGTGAATCAAAAATTTAATCAAATTTCAAAATCGACGGTGTGCCGGTGTGGGCAAGAAGATTCAAGATCACAGTGTTTTCGTAGGTTCAAAACTGGACTGCGGCAATCTTTTTGTCATTCGATGTAATCATCGGTACATAGATTTTTTTTAAAAAAAAAAAAAAATCCTTTTAAAACCTGTAAACAGCAGCCCCAGAGTCTTGCATCATGCCAACTCTCCTGATGTCCGCCGCCGACGCGATTCGAAGCGGCGGATCACCAACTCAGGTACAGGTAAAAAAAAAAAAAAAAAAAAAAAAAAAAGAAGAAGTAGAGGTATCGGAAGGAGAAATGAACAGTGAGACCGCCCAATAATTTTATCTCCCGAAAGGTTTCCTGGACATCAATACCCAAGACATCGAAGGCGGCAGGGAAGGCGAGCCTAAACGCAGACGGTGTGGTCCTGATGGTCCACTGCAGTTTCTCTCGCTTTGAAGTTTCGCTCTGGCGCGGGCGGCCTCCCTCCTACGTCATGGTAGTTTTCTTATTGAGTTAAACACATAAATAGTTATTCTCTCATAAATTGTCTCTCTTTAGTATCGCTTTTTTTTCACTTCGCCACCTTTTCTGAAGGAATTCCTTCAATGTCCGGCGGCGCGGGCCCCTTTGACTGACGAACGACTGAGAAAAAAAAGACCTCGTTTAACATTGTTTTGATATTTTTCTCTCCTCCAGCAGCCCACCCTTGGGTGAATCAAGCTGTTTACCCTAACTTCTTCACCTTAATTCATTGTACATATCAATTAATTTATTTGTTCTATAACTGTGAAACTGATATTGTTTGATCAGTTTGCCTTGTTACGCTCTTTAGAAACATGAAAATAGAGGATTTATAAGGTTTATTTGACTTATGTATTTTCTCCAATCAGGGAGAAAAGTATTACAGGTGACTCTGGCATAGACAGACCATCTATGATGCACACATTCATTGGTATAAGTGTTGCGGGTAGCCTATCACCAGGACTCATTCGACATTATTTTTGTCTCCAACTGCATTTGATTTAACTTGTTGTTATTTCAGATCACTATCCACCGAATTTGCAATGCAATAACCTCTTGATCCCCAAATTTTTATGTTTTTATTTTTTGTTTTTTTTTTTTTTTTTTTAATTTTTTTTTCCCCCCAAAAATAGTAAATATTTGTAAAAATATTGAGAACTAGAGGAAGATGAAAAACTATTGGATCCAAAAAAGATCTGTACATGAGATCATCATACGTGTAAAGGCAAATCTCATAAAAAAGATTTTGCATGTACAAGTAAATATTCGTAAATATTGAGGAGGACTGGAGGAAAATGATCCTTAATCGAAAAAGAAGAAGATCAAAGCGTTTTTAAAAGTTATCAGCCTTCACACGTTGTATTTCATGACGTGCCTACCAGTCACAGTACACTGAAAAAAAAAACGGAACGGGCCAGGAACACAAACGGGATGTATTTTGAAGATTGGGTGAGAGATCAGAACTTTCCGCGTTCCCTTTCTATTCCGAACAGTCTTCCAGAAGATACAGGGATATGTATGACACCCATCCCGAACGTACTTCTATGAAAGGGCTGAGAGAAGCTATCCGTTCAGCCTCATGAAACGCTTGGAACGTGTGTGGGACCCATCCCTCGATGCACTCATCTAGACTAGCTGCCACAGCCGTCCCAGGATGTGCTGATCAGCAAAACGTAAACATCCACGCTTATCTTGATTCTTCCGTTACCGAGCTAGGTGGAAACAAGGCATGTGCGATTCGAGACATTCGCAGCCAGGGGCGTTCCGATCGCTGGCGGGCGATGATGTTGCGTATCAAAATCAAATAGGAGACCTTGCTACGTAGGCTGATTTAGCCCTCTACTCTCGCGGTAACGAAACTCAACAGGTTTTCATCAACCTTTAGTCAGTTACAAATAATGGCGACGTCCTCCGTCACGCGTCTCGCGAGAGGGAACACAAAAAAAAAAGCACGTGCTCCAGACACGATCTATATACACACCAGTACGGAACGTGCTCAGAGCACAAACTTTTCAGGTTCTGGACACGGCGGAATGCGTTTCAGACACAAACTCAACCAAAATAGATTGCGCTTAGAACTCGTTCCGGTACTGGTGTGTACAGTTCGTGTCTGGAGCACGACCATTTTTTTCTGTGAAGAAATCATGATTTAAAACGACCTTATACTCAGTGAAAGTTTTCAATTCAAATTCTAAGTAAAGTATACAAGTAATGTTGGTATTTCACGGTGATTAGTGCTTGCATGGTTTGTCAATTAAGAGTATATCTGACATGAGCTGTGCGGTGTACGTATTTAATCAACGAAAATTTCCCCCTTCCTGCACGTATTTGATTTTATGTTTTTCTGTTCGATGAGTCATCACAGTATAAATTGTGCTGAAAGTAGTACATCCCGGGACGGGTGTGGTAACCATCCCAGATGAGGGTCCCCTCGAAAGCTCGGGTCCTGAACCCGCATTCCAGATCGCGCCTCGAATTCATCCTCAGAACAAGTTGAAAAGTTGTGCCAGTTTGCGCCCAGAGCACGTTCAGTACTGGTGTTCTGGGCACAAACTTTTTATGTCTAGAGCGCGATCCTTTTTTTCAGTGTATAAGCGTAAATAGATGTTGATCAACAAAGGCAGAGAAAGATTACACCGTTGGAAACTCTGCTGCACAGTAATCTTTGCAGTTGACCGAAACACAACAACTGCCCTCAGAATGTAAATAAACGAGCAAAAACGCATCCAATGGCAGTGTCCATGGTTTCATTTGTCATAACTCTCTACATATAGGGACTCTAGGACCTCTAGGTACTCCTTATAAAAGAGTGCTTCAAGGGACTCTAGTCGGCATTGCACGGTACCTCTATTAAACACTAATCCGTGCCTGCTATATAGTGTCCTTCAAGTCACACAGGACTCTATTATAGAGAGAAGGAAAAACGCAGCCTGAACGCTCTGGACTATTCCGAACCGACACGGCGAGAAACAAAGGGGGGTCAATCCATTTCTATGTACTCCGTCTAAAAAAATCGAGCCTCGCCCACATTAGCTTCAATACCGCCTCGTTCTCCTTTCGTTTGCTCCTTCGTTCCATTATATCCTCACTCCTTTGAAAAAATCTCCTCTTCCGAATTCGCGCGTCAGAGGAGGCAAGTACGTGCTCGTGTATGCGCATGTGTGCATGCGTGCGTGCTCCAGCCCTAATTTTTTTTAGCAGTACGCGCGTGCACAGCGAATGATGCGCGGCTAATGACAATCGGAATCGGCGGCTTTGGGTTTACCGCGCGGCAATCGAGTCGAGGCGCGTACATTGTACAATATATATAGCCGAGTCCAGAGCGCGAAAATATTGGCGCAATTAATCATTGGGAGAGTTGAGGAGTCACGAGGAGGCCGAGGCGAACACGAGCAGCGAGCATCGAAGAGATCCGGCCGTCGGAGGACCATTGTGTGTGCTACACCGCTGCGGCCGCGTCATACCGCGAATTGCCGCCCGTTCAATCGCTCTTCATAGATCGCAGTAAAGCGCGAATTGGTGCCCGAACCAGCAAGGCGGGTCCGCAACCCCACCTTCCCTCACCCCCTCTTAAATCTACTATAACAGCCCCCCCACCCTCCCGCGATGTACTATGGTTATATACAGCGCCTCTCAATTTGAATTGTATGAATGTGAACTTAAACTTGACTCGACGCCGCTCCGCGCCGAATCGACCGACGTATGTCTTGGAAGTTGAAGCGTTTGAACTTCTCACTCTCTCGCATCATTAAGGTTAATTCTTTCCCGGCCTCAGAGGTCAAGCTATCTCGAGCCAATTCCCCCCCCCCCCCCCCGCACACCCACCAATACTCCAATGCTCCCATCCTCATAACATTTGTACAGCTCTTCTAACAGAAATGAAAGATAGACTACATACTACTTTTAAGAATGGGAAAAAAGGAGAAAAAAAGGTCTCTAGGCATAAATACCAAACGAGAACTCTGTCTCCCTAAGAGTTAACCAAAAACTTGCTACCAATCAATGGGACTCTGGCAAACTTTTGCTATGAGCAAATGGATTGTTAATTCTAATGTAAATACCGACCAAAAGATCTAAAATTCAGTAATATACATTCAGAAAACAGCTGTAACGGCAAGATAGTAATGGAGCAGCTACGCAAGTATCAAGGAAGATCCCTGTCTAATTTGTCTTTTTCTCTACGGAAACACACATATATGTTGCAAATTGGAGAGGAATATCTCATTGTCTGCTTTGCAGCGCCTTTATCCCGATTCTGAGTGTGAATTTCGTGATTTTTTTGTGAACTCGTCGTCATTTTTACAGGTTTTTATGCAATTATCAACTCTTCAATCACCTGTAGCAAAAGTTTGCATTGTGTTACTTTATCGCATTTCAAATTTTAACGCGCATGAAATTCATCAATTTATCAAAGTGAGTATAATGTGGATTTACAGATAGTCAAATTGATATAGCTTGAATTACGCCAAAAGTTGGCCTAATTTTAACAAACAAATTGAGGATTTGATGCGAGATTTAACCTCCAAAAACCTCCCTCCTGTTGCATTATTGCTCGGATGAATGATAACAGCCCTGCACTGAGAAATACATATTCCCTGGTTAAATTAGCTGAAATTCCGTTTAGGAGAGGATTAAACATAATTTTTAACATGAATACTTGAATTCCTTTTACATTTATCCAACTTTTCGCCTACATTCACAGGTATTCCGTTCCCATAGCAAAAATTCTGTTTTATACTTTCCTAAACGTAATTCCGATTAATGAAACTGGACATTTGTCTCGCAATGGTTGTTCCATAAATACTGCATATATTTTGATTATTAACGATAAGTTGCTTCAAAACTTACAAAACGTACACAAGAAAGTGTTCAACGTTTTACTTTCAAGAATAGACAGAGTTGCAACCTCCAGGAGCAAGCTTTTGTTGAAATTTGCAGAGAAGTTTTTCATTTCAACATTGAATTATTTCTCTGTTGAGCTTCTGAGAAGTACACGCAGGTAAGATATGGAAAAGTTGGAAGCCCAACTGCTTTATTCGTGAAGCGGCTATACGCAGCTTATACCAATGAACTTCGCAGCTCCCCGCGCTCTCCCGCGAACGACTCTTAAAATATCACGAAGCAATTAAGGTATCATGCCTCGCGTTCATCCCGTCCCAAATTGTGCCCGTCTATAGATGAGAAATGATGAAACTAATAAAATTAGCAGCGGGAGGGGCGAACTCCAGCGGATAAGGTTATTAATCTTCTGCGCGTTAGAAAAGAAAAGCGTCAGCTTCACCAAAGATTACAGCTCATTTTTTTTTCTTTTCGGCTCTCGCGCGTTCAAACTAATCGATGCAAATTAGTGACTCTATTGATACGCGCGAGGACGAATCTCTTTTCTTTCCAGCTGTTCCAATATTTTGGGAGCTGGATGGTTTTTAACGCAGTCATTATCACGTTGTTACATTGCTTGCCTCCCGCTTAGTCTCCTCCTTCATTTACTGACGTCGCACCCTAGATCAATACGTTATATATTACTGAACAATTTGTAAAGAGCAATTTGTAAGGAGCCATTTGTAAGGAACAATTTTCAAGAGTATATAAGTCTTGAATATCAATATCCTAAACAAACAAATACACACAAAAACAAACAATACACACTGAAAAAAAATAGTATTGGTACAATTTTGTCAAAAATTCTGTAAACTGACAATACACTTACACACTGCAAAAATTGCACCAGTGGTTACTCTAACGTACGCATCCTCTCCTGGATTTTGAGGACTATATATATAAAACGCACTATGACTGTAGTTTATGGATCGCACCCTTCACAGAGACGTCCAGTGAGATTTGGACCTCGCAGATCTCTCGCTGCAGCTATAGAGTTAGCTTAGAGTCAAAGTGATTCCATGGCAAACTCCCCAAAATTTTAATCCGATAGATGGCGTTACTTGTCGCTGGTTCCGAGAATAGCCGTTTTTTGACGGTTTTCGGCTGATTTCTCTGAACAGACGAATAATAGACAAAAAATCGGAATGTCAGCACCTGCTTGATTTTTTGAGCCATAAACGGTCAAAATTGGTTCTAAAACAAAGGCGTAACTATGCAAAGAAAAAAATCATGTGTAATTTGGTGTTATATCAGCCCAGTAAACATTTCCGGTCTCAAGATGGTCTTGTGAATATCTGGGCATGAAAGATGTCTGAAAGATGACTTCAAGATAATATACGCGCCGTAACATATCTGCAAAATAACTGCAAGATGTTGGTAAACACACGATAAAATTTAGATAACTTTCAGTTCTTTTGGAGACAACTTGATACGGCACATGCTTCTGTGTGCTCCGGAAGTTGTCTTCTCAATATACAACATCTAACAAGTTAACTAAGATACTGTGCAGATATTTTGAAGATATTCAATTCTGAACTTGTAAGTCCAGATACTCTCCAGATATTCTGAAGATATTCAATTCTGGACTTGTAATTCCAGATACTCTCCAGATATTCTGCAGATATTCAATTCTGGACTTGTAAGTCCAGATACTCTCCAGATATTCTGAAGATATTCAATTCTGAACTTGTAATTCCAGATACTCTCCAGATATTCTGAAGATATTCAATTCTGGACTTGTAAGTCTGGATAATCTCCAGATATTCTGAAGATATTCAATTCTGAACTTGTAAGTCCAGATACTCTCCAAATATTCTGAAGATATTCAATTCTGAACTTGTAAGTCCAGATACTCTCCAGATATTCTGAAGATATTCAATTCTGGATTTGTAAGTCCAGATACTCTCCAGATATTATACGAGTATGAAGATTCCACTCCTTTAAATATGTTTAATTTGCTCCATTCCTACGCGAGCCGGCGTAGCTCATCGAGTAAAATACTTGGCTACCACCGCAGCGGCCCAGGTTCAAATCTCGGAACTTATGGTATACTTTGTCAACTCTTTTTGTGTATGTTCTGTGTATGTATCTTTAATGCAGGGGCGTGTCGAGAGGGGGGGGGGGGCTGGATACCCTTGCCTTTCGGGGGGCGGCAAAATCAGGGTGATCAACCAAAAAAAAAAGAAAGAAAAAAAAAAAAAAAAAAAAAGAAAGAAAAAAAAGAAAGAAAACAAAAAAAATAAAGAGAAAAAAAGAAAGAAAAAAAAAAAAAAAAAAGAAAAAAAAAAGAAAGAAAAAAATAAAAAAAAAGGAAAGAAAAGAAAAAAAAAAAAAAAAAGAAAGGAAAGAAAAGAAAGAAAGAAAAGAAAGAAAGAAAGAAAAGAAAGAAAGAAAGAAAGAAAGAAAAGAAGAAAAAAGTTCAAAGAGGTTGATCCAGCTCCCATAAGGAATGGGCTATCGGCAAAAAAATTTCATATTTTTAGGATCGATAGAACTTGTCAAGACGCGTTCAACGATGGCCAGAATTTTAATTTTTGGGCAACTGGTAAGGGGGGGGGGGGGTCCAAAGTCAAAACCTTCAAAGTCCCGTAACTTTTGCCCAAATCAATATTTTGACTTGTACTTTGCGCCAAAAGATTTTTCTTAAAAAGAGCTTTCGATTGATGTGTATGAAAATTAAATTATACAAATTTTAAACCAATTTTTTCAATTTTTACAATTTTTCCAACTTGAAATTTTTTGGGTTTTTTTAGCCTGAAAAATACGCGCAACGGGTTGAGGAGAATAAAAAACTATGGAAATAAAAGTCAAAGCTATGTTCTTTCAAATGGCACAAACCGCGATCCGGGGAAATGCTTCGTTCAAAAGTTATAAGCGCCTAAAGTTGCGCACCTCCGAAATCACGGTGCGTTCAGCACATGTTCTCAATGGCGCGCGTCACCCTCGCTCAACCGAGATCGGTACGCGACATTGAGAACATGTGCTGAACGCACCGTGATTTTGGAGGTGCGCAACTTTAGGCGCTTATAACTTTTGAACGAAGCATTTCCCCGGATCGCGGTTTGTGCCATTTGAAAGAACATAGCTTTGACTTTTATTTCCATAGTTTTTTTTTCTCCTCAACCCGTTGCGCGTATTTTTCAGGCTCAAAAAACCAAAAATTTCAAGTTGGAAAAATTGTAAAAATTGAAAAAAATTGGTTTAAAATTTGTATAATTTAATTTTCATACACATCAATCGAAAGCTCTTTTTAAGAAAAATCTTTTGGCGCAAAGTACAAGTCAAAATATTGATTTGGGCAAAAGTTACAGGACTTTGAAGGTTTTGACTTTGGACCCCCCTCCCCCCCTTACCAGTTGACCAAAATTAAAATTTTGGCCATCGTTGAACGCGTCTTGACAAGTTCTATCGATCCTGAAAATATGAAATTTTTTTGCCGATAGCCCATTCCTTATGGGAGCTGGATCAACCTCTTTCAAAAAAAAAAAAAAAAAAAAAAAAAAAAAAAAGGTCATTTAATTTTTCATTTTGTTCGCGGAGGATGGCAAGATTGCATTATTGCCCCCCACCTTTTTGGAAATCACGGCACGCCCCTGCTTCAATGTATCTCTTCTACAGCTAATAATATGTGTGTAATGTGCTATCCAGGACTCTGCAACATGTGGTAGCAATCTAGATGGAATAACTTTATAATGAGTTACAAGAATCACCACCCAGAGTGCGCTGTTTATTTAGTCTAAAAGTTCTGCATTTTATCTGCAAATGTCCGCCTGTTTCGAATCTTCTAGCGATCCGCGCAGATAATCTTGACATGGTCTGGAGGATATCTGATAGTCATCAACCCGGGTCAGCCTCCCAGCTGTGCACAAGACAACTTCCAGATATGCTCAAGATATTCGTGCAAATAATCTTGAAACATTTCCGATCTTATGAGCATCTTGGAGCTGATCTAAGTCAGTTGACTTGATAGTCTAAAAGTTCTGCATTTTACCTGCAAATGTCCGCCTGTTTCGAATCTTCTAGCGATCCGCGCAGATAATCTTGACATGGTCTGGAGGATATCTGATAGTCATGTCAAACCCCGGGGCAGCCTCCCAGTTGTGCACAAGACAACTTCCAGATATACTCAAGATATTCGTGCAGATAATCTTAACATGGTCTTGAAGATATCTGAAAAACAATAACTTGGGAACCTCTCCCAGTTGTCTGCAATACAATTTGAAAAGCTATCCAGGCTGTCGTCTTCAGATATCCTCCAGACCATGTCAAGATCATCTGTGCGGATCACTAGAAGATCCGAAACAGGCGGACATTTGCAGGTAAAATGCAGAACTTCTAGACTATCTAGTCAATTGCCTTAGATCAGCTTAAGATGCTCGTAAGACCGGAAATATTTACTGGGAGTAAAGATTACAGGTTTCTGTTTCACCTGTAATCTTTACTAATACAACTCCAAATTACACATGATTTTTTCTTTGCATAGTTACGCCTTTATTTTAGAACCAATTTGGCCCGTTTATGGCTCAAAAAAACAAGCAAAAAATTAAGCAGGTGCTGACATTCCGATTTTTTGTCTATTTTACGTCTGTTCAGAGAAAACACCCAAAACCGCCAAAAAACGCCTAAATTCGGAGCCAGCGTCAAGTAACGCCATCTATCGGATTAAAATTTTCGGGAGTTTGCCATGGAATCACCTTTAGTGCTCGGTGTGTGTGATTTTGAGGTCATAGGTTTGGAAGTCATTTTTAGGGTATCTTAGGGACCAATGACAGCCGTTAGAGTTTAAAAGTTTGTGAATGTGGGTTTCTTTTGGAGACAACTTGATACGGCACATGCTTCTGTGTGCTCCGGAAGTTGTCTTCTCAATATACAACATCTAACAAGTTAACTAAGATACTGTGCAGATATTTTGAAGATATTCAATTCTGAACTTGTAAGTCCAGATACTCTCCAGATATTCTGAAGATATTCAATTCTGGACTTGTAATTCCAGATACTCTCCAGATATTCTGCAGATATTCAATTCTGGACTTGTAAGTCCAGATACTCTCCAGATATTCTGAAGATATTCAATTCTGAACTTGTAATTCCAGATACTCTCCAGATATTCTGAAGATATTCAATTCTGGACTTGTAAGTCTGGATAATCTCCAGATATTCTGAAGATATTCAATTCTGAACTTGTAAGTCCAGATACTCTCCAAATATTCTGAAGATATTCAATTCTGAACTTGTAAGTCCAGATACTCTCCAGATATTCTGAAGATATTCAATTCTGGATTTGTAAGTCCAGATACTCTCCAGATATTATACGAGTATGAAGATTCCACTCCTTTAAATATGTTTAATTTGCTCCATTCCTACGCGAGCCGGCGTAGCTCATCGAGTAAAGTACTTGGCTACCACCGCAGCGGCCCAGGTTCAAATCTCGGAACTTATGGTATACTTTGTCAACTCTTTCTGTGTATGTTCTGTGTATGTATCTTTAATGCAGGGGCGTGTCGAGAGGGGGGGGGGGGCTGGATACCCTTGCCTTTCGGGGGGCGGCAAAATCAGGGTGATCAACCAAAAAAAAAGAAAGAAAAAAAGAAAGAAAAAAAAGAAAGAAAAAAAAGAAAGAAAACAAAAAAAATAAAGAGAAAAAAAAGAAAGAAAAAAAAAAATAAAGAAAAAAAAAAGAAAGAAAAAATAAAGAAAAAAAGAAAGAAAGAAAAGAAAGAAAAAAAGAAAGAAAGGAAAGAAAAGAAAGAAAGAAAAGAAAGAAAGAAAGAAAAGAAAGAAAGAAAAGAAAGAAAGAAAAGAAGAAAAAAAGTTCAAAGAGGTTGATCCAGCTCCCATAAGGAATGGGCTATCGGCAAAAAAATTTCATATTTTCAGGATCGATAGAACTTGTCAAGACGCGTTCAACGATGGCCAGAATTTTAATTTTGGTCAACTGGTAAGGGGGGAGGGGGGTCCAAAGTCAAAACCTTCAAAGTCCCGTAACTTTTGCCCAAATCAATATTTTGACTTGTACTTTGCGCCAAAAGATTTTTCTTAAAAAGAGCTTTCGATTGATGTGTATGAAAATTAAATTATACAAATTTTAAACCAATTTTTTTCAATTTTTACAATTTTTCCAACTTGAAATTTTGGTTTTTTGAGCCTGAAAAATACGCGCAACGGGTTGAGGAGAATAAAAAACTATGGAAATAAAAGTCAAAGCTATGTTCTTTCAAATGGCACAAACCGCGATCCGGGGAAATGCTTCGTTCAAAAGTTATAAGCGCCTAAAGTTGCGCACCTCCGAAATCACGGTGCGTTCAGCACATGTTCTCAATGGCGCGCGTCACCCTCGCTCAACCGAGATCGGTACGCGACATTGAGAACATGTGCTGAACGCACCGTGATTTCGGAGGTGCGCAACTTTAGGCGCTTATAACTTTTGAACGAAGCATTTCCCCGGATCGCGGTTTGTGCCATTTGAAAGAACATAGCTTTGACTTTTATTTCCATAGTTTTTTATTCTCCTCAACCCGTTGCGCGTATTTTTCAGGCTCAAAAAACCAAAAATTTCAAGTTGGAAAAATTGTAAAAATTGAAAAAAATTGGTTTAAAATTTGTATAATTTAATTTTCATACACATCAATCGAAAGCTCTTTTTAAGAAAAATCTTTTGGCGCAAAGTACAAGTCAAAATATTGATTTGGGCAAAAGTTACAGGACTTTGAAGGTTTTGACTTTGGACCCCCCTCCCCCCCTTACCAGTTGACCAAAATTAAAATTCTGGCCATCGTTGAACGCGTCTTGACAAGTTCTATCGATCCTGAAAATATGAAATTTTTTTGCCGATAGCCCATTCCTTATGGGAGCTGGATCAACCTCTTTCAAAAAAAAAAAAAAAAAAAAAAAAAAAATAGGTCATTTAATTTTTCATTTTGTTCGCGGAGGATGGCAAGATTGCATTATTGCCCCCCACCTTTTTGGAAATCACGGCACGCCCCTGCTTCAATGTATCTCTTCTACAGCTAATAATATGTGTGTAATGTGCTATCCAGGACTCTGCAACATGTGGTAGCAATCTAGATGGAATAACTTTATAATGAGTTACAAGAATCACCACCCAGAGTGCGCTGTTTATTTAGTCTAAAAGTTCTGCATTTTATCTGCAAATGTCCGCCTGTTTCGAATCTTCTAGCGATCCGCGCAGATAATCTTGACATGGTCTGGAGGATATCTGATAGTCATCAACCCGGGTCAGCCTCCCAGCTGTGCACAAGACAACTTCCAGATATGCTCAAGATATTCGTGCAAATAATCTTGAAACATTTCCGATCTTATGAGCATCTTGGAGCTGATCTAAGTCAGTTGACTTGATAGTCTAAAAGTTCTGCATTTTACCTGCAAATGTCCGCCTGTTTCGAATCTTCTAGCGATCCGCGCAGATAATCTTGACATGGTCTGGAGGATATCTGATAGTCATGTCAACCCGGGTCAGCCTCCCAGTTGTGCACAAGACAACTTCCAGATATACTCAAGATATTCGTGCAGATAATCTTAACATGGTCTTGAAGATATCTGAAAAACAATAACTTGGGAACCTCTCCCAGTTGTCTGCAATACAATTTGAAAAGCTATCCAGGCTGTCGTCTTCAGATATCCTCCAGACCATGTCAAGATCATCTGTGCGGATCACTAGAAGATCCGAAACAGGCGGACATTTGCAGGTAAAATGCAGAACTTCTAGACTATCTAGTCAATTGCCTTAGATCAGCTTAAGATGCTCGTAAGACCGGAAATATTTACTGGGAGTAAAGATTACAGGTTTCTGTTTCACCTGTAATCTTTACTAATACAACTCCAAATTACACATGATTTTTTCTTTGCATAGTTACGCCTTTATTTTAGAACCAATTTGGCCCGTTTATGGCTCAAAAAATCAAGCAAAAAATTAAGCAGGTGCTGACATTCCGATTTTTTGTCTATTTTACGTCTGTTCAGAGAAAACACCCAAAAACCGCCAAAAAACGCCTAAATTCGGAGCCAGCGTCAAGTAACGCCATCTATCGGATTAAAATTTTCGGGAGTTTGCCATGGAATCACCTTTAGTGCTCGGTGTGTGTGATTTTGAGGTCATAGGTTTGGAAGTCATTGTTAGGGTATCTTAGGGACCAATGACAGCCGTTAGAGTTTAAGAGTTTGTGAATGTGGATTTCGTTTGAATAATATACTGTTTTGTGTCGTATCTCTTGTCTACGTCTCTCAGCCTAGAGCTTTAAAAGACCCCTATTTACTTCAGTAGGTATATCATTATGATATTATTTTGCAATTTGGTTCTCAATTAGTGATATGATCAAATAATCGTCATTTTTATCAAGGCCCTGATGGTCTGCCACCCAGCCACTATTTTCTCCCCTACAATTCTGAACTTAAAAGCATGAAAATGAAGGCAAATTAGGTGCACCGGCATGGGTAAAAAGTGCCACCACCGCGCACCGTCGCGTTGCTATTAACCAATCGCTATGTTCCAAACGTGTCTGACTATTCGAAAATATTGGGTTCATTTTTTCCAGTAATTACGTGTCCAAAAAAAAAAATAAAATAAAAAACAATTTTAACAAGCTCATGGCAACCACACTCTTTTGCGACACATTGTAAAGTTATACTGTGCACGTCCGGTCAGTTGGAACTGTATTATAGGCTGCTCTGAATCAAAATGCTAAATATTTTTATGTCCGGAAAAATCTGCTACAATCCAGTGTGTGACGTGCAGCTTTATACTCTCTTTATTGTTTGATAAACAGAGAAGGAGAGTTCGTTTAGTGAATGAAATTTTCGAAGTGTGAGCTCTTGAGACCTTTTGTTTTCTTTTTTAAATTATTCTCTTGAATAAAAATTGTTTCGAGGTCAAAAGTCTCTTGAATGAGCTAGATATTTTGCAAATAGCTCGCTAGCTCACAACCTCGCCGATCTTTTTCCCCTCGAGCCAAATGAGCCGCCGCCGTCAGTTATCGCTTTGTAAATCTATTGATAGGAAATGACTTAACATTTATCTCTTGAAAGGAGGAGTCGTTCCTTTAAATGTAAATATATTTCAGGTGTCAAATGCCTTAGTTACCTACATTTTGACAGTTGAGTTCAAATACTGCAAGTTTAAGTATATGAGCTATCATTAGTGCGTCATTATGCGTCACAGCAAGAGGTCTCGAAGTGTGATTCAGGAGCCGAACCCCGATGGCATAGTTGTTTTTGAAAAGCATAGGCAGAGAGAATCGGTCAATACACATGGCACGAGCGAATGGACTCTCTCTAATTTGAAAGTATCCTCATAGAATATTTCAGCAGAGAGCGGGAAAAAATAGACCGATCAGATTTGCGCTGTTTCCACAATTGAATGATTGAAGTTGACAAATTGAATGTTATCTTCGGGGTCCGGTATGTACCGTCATGTCAGGGCTGCCGTTTTGCGTATAACAATGCTATTTTTCAATTCACCGATGATTCCACCGGTTGGGAAAAGATTACACAGTTCAGTTCAGTGCATGACTGTAATAAACTAAACTACTCGTATCTGTAATCTTTTCTCAACCGGTGGAGTCGTCGATGACTTTAAAAAACGTGGGGATATTTTAATTAATCAACGGAGTTTCCACCGATTAAGGAAAGATTACAGATCAGAGTATTTTCGTGCATTATAGTCTTACACTGAACTGAGCTGTGTAATCTTTTCTCAACCGGTGGAATCATCGGTGAATAGAAAAATAGCATTGATTATACGCAAAACGGCAGCCCTGCGTCATGTCATAGCCGTAATCGTAGCCAGGAATTTATCTTTTTGTTTATTTGAGTTCATGCGTTAGAAAAGAACCGAAACAGAGGCTGAAGTCCAATGAGCTATAACTTTAGAGTGGCACATCAAGGAACGTTCCGCTGGTTCATTGTTGTCACCTAGGGCGCCGCCATCTTGCCGTAAAAATCGATTTTGAGGTTAAGTTTTGTAGGTTGTTTCCGGTCGTTTCGTGAACAAACTCGGGCATCGCCGGAAACGACCTACGAATCTGCCGTCCAAATTCCCGCCAAATTCCGAACGACCTACAAAATTTAACCTCAAACCTTGGAATCTGCCGTCCAAATCCCGCTTTTTCCCGGGATTCCTTCTACCCTGTGTGGCACAAGGTGGACCAGCCCGCTGCCACTCTAAAGTTATAGCTCATTGCTGAAATCACGTGACAGCACTTATCCATCTTTTTCCAACGATTGTGTTCTGAAATGCGAGCAAAACGAAAGAAGTGCGGCTATGATCAATGTCGAAAGAGCTTCTAAGGAAGGATACCAGCGGCGGCTTGTGAAATGCGACTTATCGATGTCCACTCTATTTAACACTATAGAAAAGTATCGATTTTTCGGGGGTTTAATTGCACCCCCTGACGATCGATACTTTTCTATATACACGGGAAAAAAAGAATGGTGTAATTTACCATTCGCATAGCTGACTTTGGCCCCTACCAGAGTTAAGATAAACTTGACCAGAGTTATGGAACGTTTGACCAGGTATCAAGTGGAATTGACCTGATTCCTGGTCAAATGCTCCATAACTCTGGTCAAGTTTATCTTAACTCTGGTTGGCCAATCTTCTGGTAGGCCTCTGGGCCAATTTTTTTTTCAAATGGCAACCCCTAAATACCTAATTTAAAAGAAGGTAAAAAACTGAGCATTTTGGCACAAACCGTATGTTGATACCTATTTTTTTCTGTTCGAGATATTGAACGTCAAAGTTCGATTTGGACCCATTTTCAAAAAGTCATAACTCCTATTCAAAAAATCGGGATTTAAAAAACTTGGAGTCTAAAGTACTCTAAAAAGAAAGGACTTTTCAGTTACCAAAATGAGGTTTTGACATAAACTTAATCAAAATTTGGTTTTAGAGCCCCCAACAATTTTTAAAAATGTTGTCTCTCAAAGGGGCGATCTCAAAATTTCCGTTGCGCTACCGCTACCGAATAATACATCAATCGAAAGAACATAAAGAACCGAGAATTGTGGCGCGATCCGGATATCGATATAGTTTTTCGTAATTTCAAAATTTTGATCCCCCCTAAAACTTAAAAAAAAGGGCTGAATTTAACTGTTTTATCGATAAAAGTATAGCACCACTTAAAAACTGTTCGTTTGACTAGTTAAAATAATTAAATTAACACGACACGGAAGTAATTTACACAATAAAACAATTTATTTCAGCAGTTTTTTTCAGCGAGGTCACAACTTTTTAATCTGAGAAAAGTGATTCAGCATAGAGTAAGGTGCGATACTATGGGACTCCTCTATTGTGACCCGCTCACTCGACCTCACTGAGGAAAATAGTTCTTATTAAATTCCAGTGATAATAACCGAAGCAAAGAGATATGTATCCTATAGTGCTTTTACCAGAAAATGTTGGTGTTACTTTCAGAATATGGTCACTCTGTACCAGAATGTCTTTAAAATTTTTAAGAACTATATAGTACAAACATTAGAAATTCTAGTTAAAGTACCATCCCTTATCTTGGTCCACATTTCGTATATGCCCTCATGCCCACGTATGCCCTGGGGGGGACTGGTAGAATTTACCATCAGCATAGATGATTTTGGAATCTGCTAGAAAGTATGGTGAATTTAGTATGGCAAATGCACGTACTTTGAGATAAATTAAGTTAACTTGTCGGTACATTTCACCACAATTGAGAGAAAAATATAATTCCTGACAGACTCCAAAATCAGCTATGCAGGTAATAAACTCTACCAGTCTTCAACTCGACGTGCCTTTGGTATTTTTGCTACCTCTTTTTTTTAAGTGCGCCATCTTCGAACTTTGCTAAACGCATTTATTTAGTTTGAGAGTGAATTTTTAGACGTTTCAATGCTTTCAATGTAATTTTCGCGTAATTTTACATATTGGAATCAATCCTCCACAATACTGTACCGAAAGTTTTCAACAGATACGTTCACAATGTTTATTTGCCTCCTCAGTAATCGAAAGAAGTTGTGGTGCATGATCAACCTAGCAAGTAGTGAGCATAAAGCAGACGAGAAGCAGGAGGGATAGAGGAAGAGAATATACAGAAACCTCTTGAGTCTTGAGTCCTCCAAGCAGTCCAAGCCCGTATCCGCTTATTCCAGACAGAGTACCGTTGGTTTCCATGTGTCACTGACCTATACCATGTGATTTCTTCGCAACTATCGGAGCTGCAAAGTTGAACGTCAGGTCACGAGGATTGCAAGTGTTCGACGCAGGGCTGCCGTTTTGCGGACAAGTTCTCAATGGGTCTGTTGCTAACTTTTCTAACTTGAAATTCGGCGAAAATGAGGATGCGCAAATTTAAAACTTTAAAAATCCACACATTAATTCTTGTAATTACTTCAATTTCAAACCACCCACTCCACACTAGACACTACCATCACCAACATATAACTACACAGACGGAACCACCGCGTTTATGTACACATGAACAGAGCTTACAAACATTTGAAAGTTTTATTTAGATGCATACATTCCTTGTACTATATTTTGTAATCTTTAATAAGCCAGAAAAGACCAGACAGCGAATGCAGCCACTATTTCACGTACTTAGAAGGAAATTTCTTTCATTTTGTAATTACGATGTTGTCTATACATTCACGGTGCGGTGGTTCCGCGTCTATACAGTATACAGTAGGATGCCGGTGCAAATAGTGTCTGCAGAGTAGCGAGGACTGTTAGAAAATGAGGAGATTTCCTGCGTTAATGAGTGGTTTTTGAACGTTTTTAATAAGCGCATCGTTATTTTCGTCGAACTTTTCGTAAAAATCAAAGTTCTATGTTGTTGTAGCAAAAGTACGCAACAGACCTAGTATTCAATTCATCGATGAATCCACCGATTGACAAAATTACTACATAGTCCAGTTCAGCAGCAAGACTCTAACCCCACGGTAAAACTCTGGTCTGTAATCTTTTCGGCCACCGATGGTGGAAACACCGTTTACTTAAAAAATTGATACGAGTTTCGTTTGTCGCACTAAAGATTCCGTCTGTCAGTAAAATGATTCCAGATCAAAATGTTTTCGTGGGTTACAGTCACGTTGCTAAACTGGACTGTGGTAATCTTTTTCTCAACCGGTTGAATCATCGATAAATTGAAAACAGTCTTTTTGAAATCAGCACCACGGCAACCTTTGGCTCGACTCGACTCTCCTTGAGATATACTATCGACGAATTAAAGATTGTCGCGAGATTTTCACGAGCTAAGTTTCGCCTTCAAGGTTCTGGTTCGGCCACTCTTCATACTCCTCACACCTTATAGGTGAGAGGCCAGTGCGGGTGGGGCGGAAAATCCGTTGCAGATTATAAGTCCCACACTCACACCCATAATTGAAAATGTGTGAAAATTTCGCGACAATCTTTAATTCGTCGATAGTACAGTAAACAATGTTTTCAATAACTGAGAAATAAACAATATATTTCATGAGCAAAAATAGATTATTATTTTCTACCCCTTCCTCTACAGTTTGGATTTGGTGAAACCACGGATGGAAGTTTGAATATATGTATACTTTTTTTAACAAAAAAAAAAAAAAAAAAAAAAAAAATTGAATAAGTTAGTTACTGATGCGATTAGTTATTGATGCGGTTAAAGTTGGAGCTTTAACGGATGTTCGCGAGCAGGAATAGTTTTCTAACTATTTTTCCAACTTAAACAACGGATGTGGAACCAAAACCGGAAAGCACTATTCATTTAAAGAGATTCAACGAGGAAATATCTTCAGACATAACTATATGGCTCTTACAAGCTGATGTCAATACGCGCAATAAATTCAATACTTTATTTTTATTACCTCTTCTAAGAATTTAATTTTTCTCCAAATTAAATTCCACTTTTATTTTGATTTGTAGTTACTTTTTAGATGTTGTATTCGGTTTTCAAAACCAGGATTTACTTATTCCGATTTAGTCACGCGTCTTGTCAAGGCATGCTCATTTTTGACCCTAGGAACAGAAATATAACAGTAAGTAGTAGTATTTCTCTATACAGGGTGTCCCTGTGATTCAAAAATAATTTTAATCAAAATCTTTCAGTAAATAACTTTTTTTTTTTTTTTTTTTTTTTTTTTTTTTTTTTGCGAGCAGAACTTTTATCGCAACTATGAGGCTCTATAACTCAGAAATGAAGCATTTAAGGACATGGTTCATTGAACTTTTTTTGTTGGTCTGGACCTCCTCTATATCAACCCTTGAATCTTTAAAGGAGAACATTAAGGCATCCTGTATATTAGTGGAGGAAGGAATAGAGGATAAATCGACTTATTAATTCAACAACTTGACAACTTTGAGCAACTATCATCGAGCCATCGCGCATTTCTACATAAAACCAGCAAAGAATTTTCATGAATCACCTTTATTTGGGTCGTAGCTCTTATTCCCGCAAACATTTATAGCTTATTGTGACGGTCACCCGAAGAAAGGTCTATTATAAACAATGGGTGTGCTCATTCGGCGAAATCTTCGTTTCTTCATAATGTTATTATCCACGAAAGAGCACACCTGGAAAAAGGTGGACCCGTCGTCCCTTTGGAGACTAATTCATTGGTAAACGAATAAACGTGAAATAAGTGGATTCTTGCAAGGGCAAAATAACAGACCTTGCTACAGAATAGGAAAAGGCAGAGAGAGATAGAAAGAGCGAGAGAGAGAGTGAGAGAGAGAGAGAGAGAGGAGAGAGAGAGAGAGAGAGAGAGAGAGAGAGAGAGAGAGAGAGAGAGGGTGGGAGTTAGAGGGAGTAGGCGAGACATAGAATAATGTGCTTTTAATAAAATTGATATGACATGATTATGCACGAATTGCATTGACGATGCGCCAGGTTAACACATGGTTAACGGTGGCTAATGGCTATTGCCACCCTCCCCACCCACTCGTCTGAACTCGTGCGTGCGTGGCGCGGCGTGGGTAGAGTCATTGGGTCGTCGGGTCGGGTTGGGTCGGGTTGAATCGTCAGCATCCTCCAAGGATCCATAAAGATCTTTGATAAGACCCCAAAATGAGGGGTATTGCGCCTCCTCAGCGCACCTGGTGCAATAAATAAGCGTGAAAAAAGAAGCGAAGAAGAGCAGAGAGGTGAGCAGATCGGGTTTCCCCTTTAGATTCTGTCCTCTATAGCTCCAATTGAGCTCACTTCCACCTCGTAGACGCAACTACCACCAGTCGCATCAGGCGCATTAGTCAGCATGAAGCGGAAAAACAGGGAAACTTGGCTATCTTTGTTTCAAGCCCCACAAATTAATTGCCGATGATACTCCGTTTTATAACATCGCGGATACTTCTAGCCCCCGATCATGCAATGTTGCCAGGCAGCTGGTTTTACTGATGACAAATTTCAAGTCCACGGGGGAAAAAATTATGATACAATAATTAACAGTGCTCATAGTAGATTTTGGCGCCAGCCAGAATGTTTAACAAACTTTACCAGGGTGAAATAAACTGTACCAGAAATCAATGAGATAAGCAACAGATTATCTCAATTTCACCGTAAGTTACGTTGCATTTACCATACTCAGATGACAACGTTAGCCATACTTTCTGGCTAGTGCCAAAATCTGCTAAACGCATGGTTAATGGTACCGTATTTTTTTTTCCGTGTAATCTTTGGGAAGGAATATGGAGTTGCTCAGCGGCGGATCTTAAGTAGAGATGCCATGTAACCTCCCCTCCCCCCCAGAAGCCTTAAATGTCGCCTTCTTTCAACAGAAGATACCCCAAATTTGCTTCCTGTGACGCGGTCAAGATCAAAATTCTTCTGCATCACCCCCCTTTTCCACACAATTTTTCTGATTCCGCCCCTAGGGTTGTAAGACGATCTGAATGTGACTCAATTCATCGATAACTTGGAACTGCAAATTATACGCAGAAGAAATGTTTTCTGCAAAAATCTCAGTCTTCTGGTGACATTTGCAGTTTTTGGAAAATTAGGGTTGCAAATAGAAAAACAAATAATTCAATGGCATCACAGAACCACTCATTTTTGGCGACTTCCCGTGTCCTATACACATACCTCCATCATTTTTTTATTGAGAGTTGACTGTAATATTTAAGCATACAGTTTGTTCAGTGTTTGACGTTTGCTTTACTTTACGAATATCGCACACAGAACAGAACACAGGAACGCAAGAATAGCACGTCTGTTTTTCTAAAAAATTAAATTATAAGTTTTTGAATCTTTATCGTAGCCATCGAAAATGGCAACTCGGCCCCAAGTCTCGAGGTGATAGCACATTAAGGCTGTTAATCAAGACACTCAAGAGGGAGGTAGGAAAAATATCATCCCCTGCGATCTCGATGGACGATCCATTTTTTTTTTTTTAATGCATCTTACCCCTCTCATTTAAAGACCATAAATTTACTTCGACCCTCGAAGGGGCAATGGTTCCTTCATCACCTGGTAGACGCTGCGCTTGCGTGGCGGGGTTGGTTGTCCTCCGGTGGTTCCACATGCGTGGCTTGCCCCAAGATTTTACCCCTTCAACAATCAGATGCAGTGACCCGGCCGACGCGACCTGCCAAAGAAAACCTCTGACTTGCCGAATCCACTCGTGACTCGTTGATATAACAATAGCTATTAAATGAGCCTTCGGATTGACGTTATTGTTAGTCTGCGGGATTCGATCTAATCCGATTTCAGCGCCCTCTAGGGTCCTCCGTTGTTATGTGAACAAAATGGATGGTCATCCTTCAGCTCTTACGTTGACCGCGCTATATCCAGTATCCATCCCCTCCTCACACTGTCAATCTTTCTCTCTCTTATTACTTTTAATAACTTTTACTCTTTTTTTGCGCTTGCAGCGCACACCGGCTTGACTCGTACAATTTCTGGACCAAAATAAACTGTAGGGAATACCCTAAGAACACTTACTAACGCCATTTTTTCTGGGAAAGACCCCCAGACCAGTGGCGCACCGAAGGGGGTGGTTTTAGGGTCAAAACCCCCCCCTAAGCATCAAGATTTAGCCCTAAAAAAGGTCATCTTCGGCCAAAGTTGCTTTCAAAACCCCCCCTAAGGCCTCAGAAAATGGAACATTTGCGGTGAAACCCCCACCAAACTAAAGTTCTCGGTGCGCCACTGCCCCAGACCCCCCTTTAGAGTTCTTGGGGAGACCCCCGGATCCCCTTTAGAATTCCAGGAGTAACCCCCGGACTCCCCTTTAAAATGCTGGGGGAGACCCCCGAAACCCCCTTTAGAAATCTGGGGGAGCATACCCCCCTTTAGAGTTCTTAGGGAGACCCCCGGATATCCTTTACAATTCCAGGAGAGACCCCCAGACCACCCTTTAGAATTCTGGGGGTGACCCCCCAGACCCCTATTTTTACCCATTTCTGATTTTAATGGAAACTTTTTTTCCTCCATAACTAACTTAAAAATTGGAATTGCAAAATAACAACAACAAAAAAGCAAGTAGGGAATCTAGAAAGCAACATCTGTGTAAATTTTGAATGCATACGAATCAATAATGGTTCAAAAGTTATGACGGTATACGGACTGACAGACGGACAGACGCCACGGATTTTTTTTTTTTTTTTTTTTTTTTTTTTTTTTTTTTTTTTTTGCATAAAACCCTGTAAATTTGAAAGGGGTTTAAAAATATGTAAATATGATGTAAGGAAGTCCTTTTGGATAGTATTAGTATTATTCAATAAAAATAATTAACACATTGCCATACTACACGCACGCGACGCCACTGCTGTTTCTTGTTCATAATCCTGATTTTATTAATGAAGTTATGTCCAGGAAATTCATTGTTTTGAACCACTGTGCTTGGCGTGCCCACACACTCACACACTCAATACACATGGCCTAAGAATCATGGTTGGTGCTATCATCACAATTTCGAGGACCTTATGCCAAGTTGATGAGTCATTCCTGGAGCATTCATTAATGCACGTGTTCTATCGACTCCCATTTTTACGATACCGTGCGTGTATGCGGGTATTACACATTTACACACCATTTCTGTCCTCTCTCCCCTCCCCACACTCCCCCCTCTCTCCCTTTCCCTCTCACTCTCTCTCTTTCTTTCTCTCTCTCTCTCTCTCTCTCTCTCTCTCTCTCTCCTCCTTTTATTGCTACTCGTCTCGCGAACAATCAATAGTCGCGTCGCGACGAGCTGGTTGATGGGCAGAATCAATAATAAATGCTGTCTCGTCAATTGTGAGGGATTTTGGTTTTATAGTATGATGACGTCGCCATACAAATCTCAACCAGTCAAAGGCTAAGTTGCTTACGAATCAACCAATTATAATTGGTTATATCACGGAAAAAAAGACTGGTGGAATTTACCATCATCTGAAAAAACAAAGTTTATGTACAGCCCAAGCAGCTTTTTAAAATAGCTTCGCAGAGCAAAAGTCCTAGCTCTACCGGAGCAAATTCCGGTTGTCCTGAAGTACTACTTCGGTAGAGCCAAAGCAAGAAAAGAGGCTGTTACTCTAAAGAAGTAGTGCTTTGGTACACCTGCAACTTTCTCCGGTAGAGCTTGAACTTTTGCTCTGCGAAGCTATTTTAAACAGCTGCTTCGGCTGTACATAATATTTGTTTTTTCAGTGATCTCCATTCTGCGTAGCTGATTTTGGCGTCTGCTAGAATGTATGATAAATTTCACCAAAATACGTTAAATACAACATAACTTGTGGTAAATTAAGTTAACCTGTTGGTACATTTTATCGTACCTAATCTTGTGAAATTTGCCATACTTTCTTGCAGACTCTAAAATCAGCTTTGTAGTTAGGAGACTATACCAGTCTTTTTTCCCATGATACTAATAAGTAAGTAGACACTTCAGCGTGCAATTTTAAAGAAAATCAGACTCTGGTCATTCGATGGAATTATTAACGCCATCGCACTCCATTCGCAATAATTATCTCGTATTATTGAAATAAGTCTTTTGTGTTGTTTTTTTTTTTTTTTTTTTAAATTTTATTTTATTTTATTTTAATATATCTATTTATTAATTTATTTAATAACAATAATAATGATAATAATAGTGATAACTTATATAATGAAGTCGTCTCCTTATTATTATATCTCTCTTGATTGTCACCCATTTGAATGTAGAGGTAGTATAAGGATAGGAAGTAGAGATAAGCCTCTTATAGTCAATCCTCATCAGACTTACACATTTTTATGGACAAAGAAAGAAGGAGGGATGATCTCTAGCGCAGTGAAGTTTTTTTTAGGAGCATGTGAGACAAGGAGAAGTACAAATAATTTTGAGGTGATAATAAAACGAATGTCTTATAAGAAGTGTCAAGGAAGTTAGAGGGTCATTCATGAATAACTTCACTCGAAATGCGCGTAAGTTCAAATATTTAATCGGGGTTTCATTGGGTTTTGAACTCTCGTGAAAGAGTACATATTAAATTGAGTTTATTAAATCATTTCATAAAAAAGTGTTTTACAAGCCGCAAAATATGGTATATTATTTCCATATTCTGGAAAAATGGCTTCAGTCATCGAAAAAGGTTTTCACTTCTTCCCGATTTAGTTTGAATTTTTGAACTTACTCCGCTCCGTAGTGAAAAGAGCGAGTGAGTCAACACATTAAGGAATACCTCCACTTTAGTATAGTTAAAATCATGGGAACTGTCAATCTACCATCACTCTCATTCACGATGTTTTTCCTTCATCTCGAGTGGTCAAAACAAAATGTAGCATTGAGCATTCCAAAAAAACTGAAAACAAAGAAAATATGATGGTATAAAGAAGGAAGAAGTCAACGTCGCATTTTTTCTCTCTGGCTCTAACAAAGGCAAAGGCAACGCAAAAAAATGGAAGAAAAAAACTCAGTGAGGGGTAGGGATTCGAGACTTAAAAAAAAAAGAAAATTAAAACGGCGCAAAAAATTTGTCGGGCTAGCGTTAAATCAGAGGCCAAAACAATGCCTGAAAACAATAGAAGTCAAAACACATTAACGACAAAATCATATTAATATGATATTCATACACCCAGATGCTACGGCTTTTTTTTTGCCTCATGTTTCCTACTTCCAAGTCAAAGTACTACGGTGACAGTGATACCAACCGTCATCCAGGAGCAGGAAAAACAATATTTCGGGGGAGAGGACACATGAAAAAAGGAGAGAGAGAAAAAAAAAAGGAGTCGAGGGGTAAAAATTGTTGAAGCCTGGTTAACTAACACGTGTATGAGTTACCTCTATTGAGTCAAAGAGAGTCTATCATACCTCAATTCAGTGTTGCCAGTTGTATTCCAAAAGAAAATCGATTTCTTGACTACTGATGAGATTCGTTATGAGAGGGAAACTATGGCTCATCTTCTTTTAATTTTGGTTATCCTAAGAAAAAAAAAGGAATGATCTTACCCGAGAATTTTATTTTGCGATAAAATATATAATCCAAAATCTTGATAATTCCAAAACTACTGTCATCTTGAGTCTGGAAGATTATGAGTTAGTAATCTTAATGGAATTTAGCTTCCTTTCATATTAATTTTGCTATGTGTCTTATCGAAAAATAGAAACACGAACACGACTTATAAAACTGTCCATCTCAACGTCTCTAAGAAAAATTTAATTTAATTTAAATCAATAAAATGGCATCTGGTCCTTGAATGTACGTACAAACTAGCTGCTTTTTGAACAATTTTGTCGCAATTTTGAATACTCGTGAAAACGTGGCCGGAATTCTTAATAATTTTACAGGGACACCGGTTATATACACACGGAGAGAAAAAATTCTCGTTGACATTACGGAACTATGATAGGTAGTTACGAACTGTTAAGAAATTCCTTTTAAAATTACCTCAATTAAAATGTATTCAACTGGACGCCCATTCAACGCAAAATAATGCTCAATTAAGTCAATAAGAATTCTGGTAACTTTAAAAGAAATAGGTTAACCCTTTATCGCACAGTGTTATAATTCCAGTGGTAACAACAAAAATACATATATTCTTATGGAAATTTAAAAAAAAAAAAACAAAAAACAAAAAAAAATCATGTCGCATTTAATTTTTTTTTTGGAAAAATTGAGCTCAGGATACTATAAAAGGTGAGTTTATTTGCATCAGAAAAAATAATTCATGCGACAGAGGGTTATTAGTCCACAATTCATAAAAGTTCCGTAATTTTAACGAGAATTTTTTTTTTTCTGTGCGGAGGTATTCCAATATTTCCGAGGTTAAATTATTACTGAAATTCCGGTTGGAAGATTATTAAACAGAAGTATTGTCAATGTAACCGGAAAACTTTCTCAGTGACCGATATCGAAAATCATGAGCTGCCATTGGTTCCATCTGACAACTATGCTAGGAATATGATTTCTGTTCGATGCGTATGATTATTATTTCATGTTTTCGCTTATTCCCTCCTCCAATTCAGCAGTACAATGTTAAACCCCCGATCAAGACACCGCGAGGGGGAGGGTATGACCCGGCAGAGCGAAAACTGAGGGGACAAGGGGTGAGGGGAGAAGATATAAGGGGGGAGGGGGGGCTCGCTTCTGCTGCGGGCCAATTACATATCCATTGCAGTTATTATACGGGTTCAGCGGGGTATTGTTCCTCGCAATATTCTCGTGTTATCGACGGTACAAAGGTTTTAATTCGAGTCTCAATGTTGTGTTGTTTGGTGTGTTTTTTTGGTCCGTTGAACCCTGCTCCGTACTGGCTCTAATTCAATTTGGAGTCTATCGAAGCGAAGGCACGGGCTCTGCTCCTCGGGTAGATAATTATAGATTGCCGAACCTCAAATCAATTCCTTTCTCTCTCTCTCTCTCTCTCTCTTTCTCTTTTGACGACAAAAAGTTTTGCGGAAGTTCACTGGTCAGTGCGGTCTGGCATTGTCGATGGATTAGAGTTCTCTTTCGGATATTGTGTGGAGCCGCCGTTCGAGTTTTTGTCATTTACACCCAATCGGCGCCGTCTCGATTGTTGTCCCCTAATCCCTTTGGGTTTTTTGTTGTTGTTATCCTCTTTGTCCCTTTTTTTTAATCTGTGTTCGATCGTGTCGAGAGAATTAGACGCTTCAACCAGTCCGGTTCCGAAACTGTTTATTTTTTTATTTTTATTTTATTTTTTGTGTGTATACGATAGCGGCATTTTGATTGACATAGTATGCAATTCAGGAGGTGCAATTGAGTAACGTTGTTTTTTTGAACTGAATCAAGGTTCATCGAGTCGAAGCTCAGGGCTCATCAGCTTAAGAGACTCAAACTCTGGAACCTAGATTGTTTGCTTGGATCTGATGAGCTCTGGACTTGTGGAATGTTGAACTCGACAAATGTTCGTGCATTTCACTCTAATAATCTTGACGTTGACTTAGACTGGTTTTCAGACGAACGTTCTCTTTTCATTCCAAGACAAAACGGTGTAACTAGGTGCTCGATAGTCAGTATTCTTACTTGGGCATGTTACTCATAACCAGTGGAGGATCTTGAAAGTTTTTCTGGGGGGAAGGGGGGAGGGGGCCCAGTCCGCGACATTGAGGCTAAAATCAAAGGCCCACGGGAAAAAAAGGTTGGAGACCCCTGAGTTAGAGTATTTGGTGCAATGGCGCGATTGCTATTGCGATTAGAGTCGAATTTTGACGGACATCCGAGCGCTGCGCGCAATCTGATCCTTCCGTGAAATTTGTGTTAACAAATTTAGCTGTGAATGTGTGTTGGTTATTAAGTCATTACCACCTACTGATCAACCATTAATTTTTCAAAACGACTTTCGCACTTTTATCATATTCCGTTATACCATGAGGCGTGACATCCGCCGTTCGAGTTGAGTATAGAAACGTACAATGGCCGTTAAACGAAATTTGTCTCATTCAGTAGAGGCTGATTTAATAATGACATTATAAGCGGAGGCTTGATGTCTTGCGTCGCTCCAAACAAACCAGAGACTGTCTTCGAAAGAAAAAAAAAATATTATACAATTGAGTGTAAAAATTATTGTCAAAATTGAAGAAAGTTGATTGTAATTAATAAGCTGTGAATACGATTCGACTCGAAGTTGGATACTGGATTTTTAGGTTATTGTTATGTCTGGACCATATCTATGAGTCAAAGCGACAGTTGATGTAGATGACATCCACGTTAAGTCAATCACGGCCATTATTAATGGCCTCATCTCATAAAATTTGGGAATTTTTGGTTCCAAATCACTTCTATTCTATAATTTTCCTAGTGTTTTGACCGAAATCATTCATTGAGACATTTTCTCATGAAATTTTCCTGTACAGAAACTTCATTTTCTCAGTAATATAACCTTTACTATGGATAAGATCATTGTGTAAACAGTGGGGGGGGGGGACTTAGATTTTTGCTTAAACCGTTCTCCTCCCGTTCATATTTCTGCCAGTGGCGGGTTTTGCAATTCGGCAACACTTTTTTTCCTCCATTTGAATCTACGTATAGTAATTGAATGCTGGTAAAGAGCTGATTCTTTGTCGAATCGATTGTTTTACATAGAATCAAATGGAGGAAAACAATTCTTGCCGAATTGCACGAGCCGTCACTGATTTCAAATAAATTATTCCGTAGAGCTTGCAAAACTCGCTTACTGGAACTGGAATTCGAGTGAGGAAATTATTAAACCGAATTCTCGTTATGATAACCGAAATTCCGACTATCGCAACAATAAGTTTAGAAAATTTCCCATCCGGAATGGTAATAAAATTTTGTTCCGGTGTATTTACTGAGCATCCGGCATTTCGATATTTCTCATGGGGTTTGAATGGGCAAAATGCAACGATGCCGGATTTAAGTGTTTACTACGCAATGGGGCTGCTCCAAACTTTTGCTACAGGTGATTGAAACGTTAACTCTTGAATAAAAACCTATTAAAATGACGATGAGTACATTAAAAAATCACAAAATTCACCAGCAGAATCGGGCTTAGTGACGAAGCTACACGCAGGTATCATGGGAAACTCCTATCTAATTCGAGAAATCTCTGTGTTTCCGTAGAGAAAGTGTCAAATTAGACAGGAATCCCACAATACCTGCATCGCTTCATTACGATCTGGATGTTATAGCTTGTATTCTGAGTTCATTTCTGAATTGTTGACTTTTTCAGAGTCAAATGTTCATTTGCTTATAGCAAAAATTTGCAAGAGCCCCACTGTTGGTTGCAACATGTAGATGTAAAACAACTCTGCCGCGATTTGAAAAAGGTCCAACTGAAGCATGCCGGCGGGGGGGGGGAGGTCGATGGAGGGGGAGTTGAAGGGGAGGGGGGAGAACGGAGGTTACTCCCGGTGGTTGTTGTTATACACCGAAATGCAGCGACCGAAGTAATCAGTTCACGGATCGCACTTTTCTACACGTATAGCTTCTCCTCCGCCTCGTATCCGTGGTCAAAAAAATGAGGCAAATAATGTGGGGAAGGGTGTAGGGGGAGGGTTACAAAAAAAGGGGGCAGCTTCTAATTTATCTGACAAGTTGATCTGATCTGCAGAAAATGACAGAGGCTGACTCCTCTCAGGCAGCTCCAGACCGGAGCGGAGGAGCATGGCATACGGATGGTGAAGCGACGCACAGTGAATCGATAAAACGGAATTTTCCGGACATAGTTTTTTTTAATAAAAATCAAGATTTTTAACAATAATTAGCAATGTAACGTAAGAATGTGTAAAATCTTGCGTGTTAAAGCTAAAAGTGAGTAAAATGAAATGGTTTTTGTTAGAAAAATATCACAGTTGAAATGTTTTAAAGCAAAAAAACCAACGTATTTTTATGCCGGGCAATAAGTACGTTTGATTCAGTGTGTGGCGTGGTGGTGCCCAGTGCCCACTCGTAAACTTATTATGCATCAGCAGTTGCGTTACAACAAATTATTTCGTTTGAAACATTGCGTCACACCGTGGGACTGAGCGCCCGAAATTTGAGACCAAAAGTTGTTGGATTTTTAGGTATTCTATTTACATGCATGTTGGTGCTACTTATGGCACGTCCGTGATGTTGCCCCCCCCCCCCAACACTGAGAGAAAAATGACGATTAAAACTATGAGAATAGAGCCATCGAGGTGTTTCGCCATATTTCAATCATATCTAAGACCTATCGTTGATATTAGTCGGCGCGCTTGAATCTACACGAATTCCGATTGTCTCTATATGAAATGCCGATTATTTCTGTGGGAAATAAAGCGCGGGGATATCCTATCGGAAAATTCATTGAAACAATCGGAAATTTTTCTCAGTGAACATTAAAGGAGGAGTGTCAATAAGGCCGGTTTTTGGCCCCAAAAATGGTCAATATTTAAGATGGTCTAAAAATTTGTGTGAAATGGCTCTACTTACTCTTAAGGCTTATATTTTTAGGTTTGGGTGGTGTTTTCGGGTTATTCGATCTTTAGAGGCGTATTTTACCACCTCAAAGTGGGTCGGTTTTGTGTTTTTCACGGAAAATGCCCGATTATGCGTTAAATTATTCAATATTTAGATGTGAGCCGGACAAAGTTCGGTTTTCTCCTTTATATATGTTATTATACCACTAAAAATGAGTAACATACTGGAATATAGTCACCGAACTATGTCCGGCTCATACTAAAATATCAACTTTTTTTATTCGTAAAAATGGAAAACTTGAACGAATTCTAAATTTACGTACAATAATACAAAACTGCATCTTTGCAACCTGCAAAACGTTTTCATGGTTTGACAGGTGGCCAGGTTGCAATTTAAGCATTACTACATTGATATTAATCGAATTCGTTCAAGTTTTCCATTTTCACGAAATAAAAAAAAAGTGATATTTAAGTACGAGCCGGACATAGTTCGGTGACTATATTGCGTAGTTACTCATTTTTAGTGTATAATAACATATCTAAAGGAGAAAACCGAACTATGTCCGGCTCACATCTAAATATTCAATAATTTAACGCAAAATCGGGCATTTTCCGTGAAAAACACAAAACTGACCTACTTTGAGGTGGTAAAATACGCCTCTAAAGTTCGAATAATTCGAAAACACCACCCAAACCTAAAAATATAAGCTTTTAAGAGTAAGTAGAGCCATTTTACACGAACTTTTAGACCATCTTAAATATTGACCATTTTTGGCGCCAAAAACCGGCCTTATTGACACTCCTCCTTTGTTCAATTTTTATTTTGCTCAAAAATTTGCTATCAATTTGCTTTTCCTTACTATACCTTTCAAAATTTTGCTATCCTCACCCAAATTTTGCTACGGTTAATTTTTGTTCGGGGAGGCCGGCATCACGCCACCCCCCCCCCCCCCCCCCCCAACCTCGAGCTACGGACTTCCGGAATGGCTCAAAATTCCTCTCACTTGCTATTTTTGGCGTCTTTTTCAGAATTTTTGCCATCCCCCTTTATTTTCCATAAATGGTCTCCATAGGCTACCATGATGCAGCCCCCACCTATATGGAGGCCATTTATGGGAAATTGAGGGGGATGGAAAAAATTACCTGAAAAATACGCAAAAAATATAGCAAGTGAGAGGAACTTTTTAAGCTATTCCGGCAGTCCGTAGCTCGAGGTTGGGAGGCTGGCGTGATGCTGCCCCCCCCCCCAAACAAATATCGACCGTAGTAAAATTTGGGTGAGGATAGCAAAATTTTGAAAGAATAGCAAATCGATAGCAAATTTTTGAGCAAAAAAAATTGAAAAAATTCTATGTTGGGGGGCCAGCATCACGGACGTACTTTTGGCTCATCATCAAAATCATTGCACGTCCCAAAATTGATCATACCACAAGAGCATCTGTGCAAGCGCAGTAAAAAGGGTAACCTTCTAAATTTCCCCAACTTTACTATTTATCTTATTTTGGATTTTTCCGCTGAAACGATAAAAATTAATTTGAGGGTCGAGTCTTGAAGGTATAAAGTCCTCATGAAATCTGAGGATGCTCTTATAATCATGAGTAAAAATGTTGATAAATAAAATAATCTTTAAGCTTTGTAATTATTTGGGGTTTTTATTAAAATGACTGAGCTCTAGTTATGCATGAAAAAAGAAAAGAATAATCCAACGTGATGTCTAAATAATGTTTAAAAGTCGATGGAAAATCGACAAAATTCATACAAGTCCAATATGTATCCATATTGGATATGTAATAATTGTCCAATATGTAATAAGATTTGCACCACTTTGCGCCACCCCATCCCTGCTCTCCAGCCGTACCACGTCTATCTATCCACACACATCTTATTCTCGGCACGAGCGAGTGTATTACTATTACTGATGCATGTGGGTTGCTTTAGCCCCCTCTATCTTGGCACTACATCTCCATCATTTCATATTTTAGCCACTCTTTTTTGCAGAGTCGTAACACATTGCGTCTAAAAATAATGTTTTCAACTTTCCTCGTCTCATTCAAGCAATTACGAAAACAATTAAATTCTCCGGTATATCTTTGAACAAAGCCCAAAACCCAAGCGCAAACGATGGAATATTTAAAAAAAAAAAACGGAACGCAATTTTGAGAAAAACTCGTAAATATACAGGAGATTAATAAGGACCGAATCAAAATGAGTTAATAAGGATACTTCTGATGGTGTCTAAGTTGTAGAGTCATTTACGAAAATAAAGTACTACTTTAATTAGACCCTGTTGCACTTGTTGAAATGAATACACGAACTATGGATTTATTGATATTAAGTTTTAATTAACGCAACCCCTACCTTCTAAATTAATATAGTTCAAACTATCCGCTATGATTTCAAAAGATCATTGAACGGAATTAAAACTGAAAATGTGTCCAATATCTACTTCCATATCCGACTTACCTGATAATATGTAATTCAATGAAAAGCACAGCTAGCATTTTGGGTGCGCCTTTTTTCCGTCTATGCCCTTAACTAACGTCATTTGATCTGGGGTCACCACTACTGTGACACCAAAAAGCAGAATGATCATATACACATTCACGCAGCCATGATGGTATAAGCTGTGCGGTTTCGCTTTTTTCAAGGGATACCGATCGCTTTCCGCTGGATTCAGAATTCTCACAAAGATTCTTGGAAACTTCATTGCTCAAATTTCTTTCCATCAATGTAAAACGTATGTTTAAAATTTGAACCGTAGAAATTAAATTAAATAAATGACGCAACTTTGATATGAAATCGTAGCTAGCTAGGCCATTTACTAGTAGGTTAGAGAGAAGCTATGTTTTTTTTTTGTTTTTTGTTTTTTGTAAAAATGTGAGTCATAAAGGTCAGAGCAGTGTGGACGGACGCTAGACCGTTTAAAATTTTCAATTTCAGCGCTAGATTTTTCTCACGGAACATTAATTCGTTTCATTAGCAATCTTCAAGCTTAGTCACGCGTGAAATGATTTTAAATCATTGAGTTGGGAGGAAAGCAATTTGGACGGCAATTTTGATGAATGACCAATGTTTCCCTCAAGAATAGGAATAAGGAATAGATACAGCTCCACTTGGAGCAAGATTGAAGAAGGAAGAGGCGCTTTCAAAATCCTGAGAATGCTCGCATGAAACAGAATGTTGATTGGCATAGATTAAATTTGTCTCCTCCAAATTCGGCTGGGGGAACCCCCCCCCCCCCATGAAAATACACTATAGAATGTTGAATTAGTGCAGTGGAGTTGAAAAGTATGTATACAGGGTGTCCCTGGCTTAAAAGTAAAAAATGAAGATCGTGATTTTCCAACGCAAAATAAGACTAGTTTTTCTATGAACATATGCCATAAAATGAATTCCCCCTGAGTTATGATTTTTCAAAATTTGGAAACATATTTTTTTTTTTTTTTTTTTTAACACGTACTACGGGTGAAATGTTTACGCATGGAATTGAACGAAAATTGTTTTACACGTATATTTTTGGAGTGAAATTCAAATTTTTAGTCGAAAAAACGTTTTAAGGAGTTTAAAGGGGAGTTTAAGGGGGGTTTAAGGGGGGTTTAAGGGGGGTGCTAATCTTAAAATTGAACAATTTTTGGTTGCGGGTCAATTTGTTGAAAATTGAAGTGCATATTCAGATTTCACGAGCAGAAACAATGATTCTTGATCTCTTTCAGTTTTGTCCTCCGTTGCGTTTTTAATGGCAAAAAATGGCCTTTGCACATGTCCGTTTTCGGGTATACCCTGCTAATTGAAGGCGCAACTTCCGATGTCACCGTCCCGATGCTCTTCGCGCTAACGGGAAGCTATGCATTCGTTCCCTCCCATTATCATTGAAAGCAAGTGTTAGTTCGCAAGTTCATCAAGTTTTAGAGGTTGCCTAATGGGGCATTTAAATAAAATAAACCATATATGGTTATCATTATTATCTGTTATAAATATCAAAAACAGTTACAGTATTGTTGTTATTATTATACCGATGTTTTCATTTACACATTAAAAAGTGTAATTGTTTTTCGATAATCGTTACAGATAATAATGATATTATTATTAAATGGTTATAACATTCACAAAGTTCATAGTTTATTTTATTTAAATGCCCCATTAGGCAGCCTCTAAAACTTGATTTTATACACACCCTCGAACCGCAAATCTTTCCCGAACAGAATAATAAAATATGCTTTACACTGACTTGCCTGTAGTGGCGGCGCGTACAATCTGGCAACATTTCATTTCGTCCATTTAAAGCCATTTACAGTATCGATTCGAGAGAGTGTCCTGTGCACTCCCAATATCTCGACCTGTTCCATATGCCTTTTGTTGGATTAAATGCAACGTTGCTAGATTTTAAGCGCCTCCACTGCTGACCGGCAAAATTCGCGGCAACCTTGCTCGTCAAATAATGAAATAACACTGATTAATTCACAAGACACGGACTCACAGCTGCACAATAATGCGCACAAGCGCAACGGCCAATATTGAAGACGCAAAGACACGAGGAAAGATTTCGTCTGGCATGCCAAATATGACGCCAGTCAAAAAAAAAAAAAAAAAAAAAAAAAAAAAAAAAAAAAAAAAAAAAAAAAAAGCAATTGGAGACATATAAAAGGGGAAAATATCGAAGGAGGTCCCTGCCGAAGGTTGAGGGTGGGAGGGGAGGGGGGTCGGGAGCGCAAACGCATTAGTGTTTTATTAATCACCACACCATACACGGAGGATGGAGGGGGGACTGGACCCCGTGCCCCATGGCCCAACCTCCGTCCCGAGGGCGAGAAACTTGGACGAAGAGAGAAGACTTAAGGAGGGCACTGAGATCGTAATTTATGCAGGGAAAAAAAGTGGGGGGAAAAAAATGAAAAATAAATTTTGCCTCGACCATTATGTCAAGTCAAGTGGCTCACGAGACGCGAAGCTCCCTCGCGGGCGCGTGGACACGGTCAGTGGTGCCACGTCGAAGGACAGAAAGCAGTGGTTTTTCAATACACCAATGATTCCACCGGTTGAGGAAAAATTACACAGCTCAGTTCAGTTTATGACTGTGACGCATGAAAATACTTTGGACTATAAATAATCTTTTCTCAACCGGTAGAGCCGTGAATGACTTTCAAAAACTTGCGGTTGTATTAATAATAAATTGATGGCGTTTCCACAAATTCATAAAAGATTACATATCAGAGTATTTTCGTGCAGTGCATCTGCATACACTGAACTAAACAGTGTAATCTTTTCTTGCAATTGGTGGAATCATCCATGAACTGAAAAATGTCATTAATTATACGCAAAATGGCAGCTCTGGAATCTAATGAAGTGCGGTTTCATCGTCACAATTAATGTCACTGAAAAGTCTCTACTTGTACAATCAGCACGAAACATTCAGTGAATGTGAATCGGCAAGAGTAGAATGGTCAAAACCATAGGGATACGAAGATTCCGTATATAAGGGAACAATTGTCAGATGGTGACTGATTTTGGCACTATGATTTCAGGATAGTCCGTCCAAGGACTTTCGTTCAATACAAGTTTGCCCAGTAATACAATTTGATCATTTTAATAATTTTCCATCCTATCTTTGAGACCAAAATGTTATGAAATTTCCAGATTGCATTTTAGTCAGATTGATAATAGGACGAAAAGTAGAAGTTTTTATAATCTTTGTTGCCACAGCTCGCGGAATGCTTAACTATTTTTTTTTTTTTTTTTTTTTTTTTTTTTTTTTTTTTTTTTTTTTTAAATTATTATTATTAATACTTCAATCTGGATTAATTTTTAACTACGGAACTTGGTTGCCAAGCATGCAAAGTTTAGCAGGGGTGCTGTCTCCCCCCCCCCCCGGTACACCAACATCCCTGGTAAAAATAAGCAGCTAAATGTCATTATGTTGACAGTTAGCATGAGATTTGAGACCTGACGTCAGGTCTCAAAACTCATTCTAACTGTCAACATGATGACATTTAGCTGATTATTTTTACCGACCAGGGTAATTTGCCCTAAAGAAGGTAATTTTTTGCGTTTTCAGGGAAATTTAACACAACTTTTATCATTGGACGCCCCCCTGACAATTTCCTGACCCCTATGGTCCCGGACCCCCCTAGAAAAATTCCTGATGGCTACGCCAACTGTTGACGAGACATGGCAGCACTGACTGCTCTACAGCTCCAAATGCAATTCCTCCAAGTGACATGACAGCTATGGTAAGTTATGAGCAGCGAAATGTGGGTTCGGCGATCCGCAGCTCTGCATTGTTGCTAGATTTACCTATGAATTACCAACTTTTACATTAAGTCAAATAGGACAACTATCCGAAGAATAGCAACACCGCAGCTCAGGTCCCGGGTCTCGTCCAGCTATTCCGCGTACTTTCTGAGTATATCAACGACAAACGCGGGCGCTCGCCCCGTCCGTCTACACGTCTGTTCGTCTGTCCGATTCATATATAGTTTAGTTCGGCACCCTCTCACCTACACAATTTTTGTGCCTGCGCCGGTGTCTTCGACCCACAATCCCACACTCTCCGTTGCCCTCCTGAAAAAAAAAGTGGAGGAGTTTTCCAATTGACTTTATATGGTATGGAAATAGTTTTTCAACCTTACCTGAATCCCAAACTTGGAAATGTCTCCGCCAGGAGCGTCATATGGAAAGAACTGCAGGAACTAGGTATAATTTTTCTCTTTTTTTCTCAATGGTATATGGAAACGGACTGTTGCTAGCAACGATATAGCCTTACATGCAGTGGCGTCGCGTGCCATCTGGCAGCAATGCAATTGCTCAATTTAAACTCATTAGATATATCGAATTTTCTTTGTGCACTGTGCACCCCCTGAATTCAATATTATACATGAGTTTAAATGGGTAGAATACATTGTTGCCAAATTGCACGTGACGCCACTGCTTACAGGTTATAAGTGCTATCTCAAAGTGTGATAGCATGGGCTATCTGATTCTGGTTTGTTTGCCCAACTTTTTTTCACGTCGATGTTTTCAATGCAATTTCCACGCGGTTTTACTTACGAATCAAACCCACCATAAGGCTGTAGCAAAAGTTTGCAAGAGACCCATTATTTGGTTTTTTTAGTAAGCAAATGAAAGAACTTGGTTGTGGTGAAAAGGAAGATGCCTTTGGTGTTCCTCTTGGTTTCATAACTCCAAGTTCCAAAGATGCAATTTTGGTCCAAAATGCATTGTGTAAATAAAGTTTTTGTGTTGTAACGTCACAAGACACACGATTTTCTGCAACTTTACTCGAGTGTATATCTCCGTAACTGGGACACTTAAGAAAACCCCAGAGCCACATTTCCTCACAGTTCGCGTTATTTATATGAAGCCTTCCAAACAGAGACAATATATACTATAGAGACCACGCACTAGTCGTACGCGCCGGTGCGGTGGCTGACTCACTTTTGGGATCTCAACGGAAATGAACACAGGGGGCATGAAGGAGCACCATCCAACATAGACCATACGTTGACTGATGCAATTTCGGTGCTTCGGTTTTCACTAAGCAAAAATCTCAACGACTTTTCTCATCAGTCAACGTATGGTCCATATTTGAGGTGTTCTGTTGAGACCCCGAAAAAAAAAAAAAAAAAAAAAAAAAGTTGCCACAGCGCGCAAACATGGGCAGGATAGATTGTGCGTGGTCTCTATTATAATAATTGTCTCTGCTTCCAAACCTGAGGAGCCATTATGAAGCGAACAATCATGAATACTACCCCTCTTACACACGTGATAGAAATGTGGATTTTAAATCATAATATATTTAACCACTCGTGCGTTTTCATAAACGACTTTCAATGACTCGATTATTTGAAATAAAAACATCAAATCTGTATATACAGATGAAAATATCGACGTTTTCAGACGCCCGGCCGTTTCAACGGTTTTTTAGCAGCGCCATAGCCGGACTACCTAATCATGATCTTGAGCACGTGTGTAGAATAATATTCTATGGAGTAAACGTAATGAGAACAGTTTCAATTTATTCCAAAAATCAACCTGAATACACGTACCCGAGTGAAGACACGGGGGGTGGAACCAGCAATTGAGCACTCTTTCGAACCACCCTTCAACCCTCTTGAAAAACACGCCGACACCAGAGCGCGTCGCGGCACAGTGGATCGAAACATGCAATTTCCCGGACATGATTTTTCGAATAAATATCAAAGATTATATGAACAATTAAGAGCAAGAGGTAGTTTCAGAAGTGTAGGCGGACCTAGACCGATAATCTTTGGAATTTGTCAACATTATTTCTGATATTACTCGATGAAAATGAATAAAAATGAAATTGAGTGTTCAATTTTCAATGAGGAAACCTTTAAACACAAAAGAATAAAGTCAGGAGCAAATTCGATATTGATTTGAAGGAATGAAAGTTGAAAATCTGCCAAAGATTATGGTTTTGGTCCGCCTACACTTCTGAAACTACCTCTAACTTAAACACAAGTCAAAGTATACATTTGAGAGTTTAAAATAAGTCAACTAACCTGGTTTTTGCCATAATATGAAGAATGAATTGCGTTTTTAAATCGCAAATAAACGACCCTTTTTCTTGTTCAGAATAATCTATGCTTTGACTCAATGTGTGCGGTGTTGTTGATGGAGATTCGTTGCGCTAATAATATTTTAATAACATTCAGACTGAGTGTTTTAAAGAGATTTTAGACCAAAACTAACTCTTTAAAGTTTACTGAAATGGAGGAAACATACCTTCGAGCTATGTTCCTGCTTAATTTGCACTATGACAGCTGTTTGTTCAAGTAGACGTGCGCTCTTCGAGGATGGTTCTTGGCAGTTGGCACATTTAAGTGCCTTGACTGCGTTGACGTCACCCTCGCAAAGGGCTAAACATTGTCCACCTGGGCCCTGTAACACAAAGCCCTCTTTAAGAAATAACAATTTTATAAGTGTGCACATGCAGTACAGCTAACAAACAGTTATTGTAGCTCAACAAATGAGAACATTTCCTGATATGAAAAAATGGCCATGCTCTTCCTGAGAATCGTGCATTCTGTGCAAATGGAGGTGTTTAGCTGAATAGCACACCTGGTTTTATATGAGCATTTCTCTCAGAAATGTTGTCAAATGTTTGAGCCGAATTGAAAAAAAATTGGGGAAAAACAATCATACAACTTGTGTACCCCAAGTCCATGAGGAAACGCTCAAAGTAAATAAATTTTAAAAAATATCTATTTTTAAAAATTTCAATGACATTGTGATATTTTAAACTGAAAATTTGTTTTTGTAGTTTAGCTTCTCTGAAAGCTTAAGTAAGCCACTCGTAAAAAAAAAAAAAAAAAAAAAAAAACGTTTGTATTTTCGAAAAATTAAGTTATTTCAATACTTTTAAAAACCGTTTGCTTTTTTCATTCAGTTATACACTCGTTTAAATAAAGTTAGTAAGTTAGACAGACATATACATTGGCGGATACAGGGGGTGGCGAAAGGGGTGATTGCCCCCCCCCCCCCCGTTTGGCCCAAAAAGTGAGAAAAGAGGGGAGAGGAAGGGGGAAAGCAAGAGCGAAAATAAGAGAAGGAGGTCACTAGGGGGCAAAAATCCCGAGTTCGCCCCCCCCCCGTTCGCGAGGGCTAGATCCGCCACTGGACACATACTTACATATTAGGGCATGAAACGAGCTCTAAACATGATGTTATTGCAATGTCAAATCACTAATGTTGGTAAAATTAGCAAACTTTTTTACAAATGCGCAAAGCTCGGTATAACGTACCATTGCGTAAGGCATAATGAAAGGAAATTCTGACAAGTCTTCTCACAGTTTCATCTGACAACACTGCAACAATTCCTTCACTTCCATCTCCCTCCTTCATCAGAGACAACATCCTCGCACTCTTCAAAACTCTAGACCAGACAAAATAAAAACAAACTGTTTAGTTTAGAGATGAGATGTGCTCGCTGTATGAGACAGAGGGTGCAGCTCTTGGAGCGCAAAGCCCAGTAGGTAACTGCCTACTGTAAGAGACAATGATATGTAAATGATAAACTAAATAAATAAATTACCAAGAATGCTGAATGAGATAAATGTGATGCGTCGAAGAGATTCTCCAGTCTTGTCTTCAGCGACCACTGACCAGTGACCATACGTCTGCCGTCCATTGTGACTTGGAATAGACTGTATTATCATTGATGACTGATGACAGCACAAAACCGTTGAACCACCGCACCGTCAGATCGATCATCTCTAATGCTACTCTATTCTCCCACTCATTGCACCGATAGGTAATGGGTCTCTTCCAATTTTTGCTTCAGCGCTATGAAAAGTCGATTCCTACATGAAATCACTTGAAAGTAAATTTGATATTATCATAGTTCCAAAATGCATTCCCAAACTCAATAGTACGTTTGACAAAATTACATGTAGCGCACAATGGTCTGAGGTCGTCAAAAAGTAGCCAAAATCAGATAGTAAATTCCTCATCAATTTATCATTCATAAACTTCAAATGCCAATTTTAATCACAAAAACCACTTAAAGCAAGTAATTTAAACATGGAGATAAAATTTCTGATTGAAATTACAGAACGTATCAAAATTAAGAAATTGGGATGAAAATAAATTCCTTTTAAAATAATAAGAATTGTTATTGCGATTCAACGAGAATTAACTATCATTGGTCCAATTGAACTGTCTGATGATTCAGAAGAATCACAAGAAAAATTCCTTGGATCAATAAGAATTCTTATTACTTTAAAAGGAATTTCTTTTAACCTCATTATTACTAATACATTCCGCAATTTCAACCAGAAATTTTTCTCCGTGGACCTCGAAATTCAATTGGAAAGTTTTAAATTGCGCTTTAAAAGACAAAAATTTGATGATTTTTGATGCCTTTTTCCTCCTGATTTTTGGCCACTTTTTTCTATCCCGAACCATAGTGTGGCGTGGAGGTCAAATAAGTGGGTGACCACGGGGGAGTCCCATTTTATCGGAGATTTCTATGAAGAGGAAAGTGAATCATCATCATAGAGAGAGAGCTGCGTAATCAGATGGGAATCCCCCATTATAACCTACTCATTCGACCACCATTTTGTAATTTTGTTAAAAGCATTTATTGAGTTGGTGCGTAAATTTTGGAACTTTCTAATGCCCTCAATGTTAATTGCAAGAGATTTGACATAGGATGAATCAACCCTCAATAACGCTGAAGCAAAAGTTTACAGCAGGATAATTGAACAACATTTAAATCAAAGATCAAACAAAAGTCGAAATCTGATGTTTATATTAGTAAGTCGGATGCTGTAAATCTGAAGCCAGAGCAAAATCTTGCGGAAATGCTGTCATTAGAATAAAAATGGCTTTGGGCTTTTTCTCTAAATATTTTAACCCTTTATGGACCAAGCCAGAATATACTCGGTTTTCTCCTCTGGTCTATTACACGTTGTTCCAGTACCAGGATTCCGAATAAACACGATTCTCGATGTAGTATAGAAATATGAGATTTCGTCTGGCGCCTTCAATCCGTCATATAGGCAATTCGAACTCCCCCGTGTACGAACAGTTAACTACCTTCCCTAAACAAACGGAAAAGTGACGTTCATGTGAATTAACCTGGTCTTTAAAGGGTCAATGAGTCTAAAAATGAATGGATCGACAAACAGAAGCGTGGATGCGTTATACACAAATATCATTCTATCGACTCATGAAATGCTATAGATGGATGCCTGTTCTCTATCACGGAAAAAATTTCTTGTTGAAATTACGGAACGTATTGTTAAATATGGGGAAAAAATAAATCCCTTAAGAGTTCTTATTGATTCAACGATTCTTTCTTTAAATTATCAGAACGTTCTATTGGATCAATGATAATTATTATTGGTCCAATAGAACGTTCTGATGATTCAGAGGCATCACGATTAACCCATAACATCCTGAATTATTTTTTTTTTCTTTTTTTTTACCATTCTCATAAACAACCCTTAATAAAGTAACCCCCAAACCTTAGAAACAAAAACAAAACAAAAAAATGTTCGCAATTCTAGAATGCCCAAAACAGGCTGATGCGAAATGACTTTAATCTTTAACTCTGATTTTCTGGATTTGCAATCTTATACCAACGAAAAATGAAAACTACCCTCCACTGTAGCAATACGGTTATGATAAGATCTTATGGGTTGAGAATCGTTGGATTAATAAGAATTCTTGTTATTTTAAAAGAAATTTCTTATTTTTACCCCATATTTAATAATACGCTTCGATAGTTCCGATAAGAAATTTTACTTCGTGATTCAAAACAACGCGGAAAAGAATTGAGAGTCCAGCGATTCAACTGAGTCCTTAAAAATCGATACTTTTCCATTGTCTCAAATAGGAAGAAAACTATGATCGACTGTTTACGAACCGCCATCGATAAATACCACGTGCAAAATCAGGAAATAAAATAATCGGATATCAATCGACCGCAGCCTTATTGAAACAGCGTGAATATACTTTGTGAGCCATTCACTGGCAGATGACGTTTTTGTGACACTTCTACAAAGCTCCGACAGCCGGAAATGCAACGGTATACTCAGTTCCTTTTCGGGCGGAAATTCAAAATAGGGCTTAATAAAAATCCAGCGCTATGGCTTCAAAGCACCGATGCGCACTATAACGCGTGGATCATTCCTGCTCGGTAAAATATAGCCTGACTATCAAAACATTTCCCCTCCCACAAGACCCGCTCCCAAACAAATTCGGAAATTAGTGTCAAAAGAGTAATTTTTGCCCGCATTTTATGGAGCAGCGGACACTTACTGCTCGGCCTCCACGACATGAACTTCTGCCACACGCACACTACTAAATAACCGTCCGATCTCCGCGATGTTAAGTTCCTTTCCAAGCATATCCAGCAGCAACAATAAAATATCGTGGTTTAATATAAAATATAAATATTTACCGTCTAAATGATCTCCGCACTATTGTTGACGATGCCGACGAATATTTTTTGAGGGTGGTGAGACCGCGAGGCGGGGGGGGGGGGGGGGGTATGAGCACATTGCGTTGATTGCCATTGCCTCGAACCCCTCTCGATGATTCGCCGTCATTGACGATCTTTTGTCACGGAGTAAAGTGTTTCATGAGAATTTACGCAAACACATGTAGATAGATACTTCATTTTCTTCTCACTATGGTGATGCTTCGATGCAACAGAGTTACACAGCTCTTCGCCTGCCGCGCAAACGGGTCTTGGTGTGTCCAGATTTTGGCGATATTTTAGACTTGCAGAAAGATGATTTGGCAAAGCTACACATAATCTAGAAACGCTTCTCAGTTTTTCCTTTGACTAACTTCAGAGATGAGCTTTTAAAGTATATATACTTATTAAAATAAAATAAAAAATAAAAAAAATAATTAGAAGCTGTTGTTTCCGTGAGGGGAAACTGGCCAGGGCAAGCGACGGTCAGACGCTTCGCGCCACTGCGCACTGCACTCTGGTGGACTTTGGAAGGAAGGTGCAGATGGCCCGTAATCAAATCCAACATTTCTACACTTGGATGAATGAAATTTTCAAGGGCGGAGGGGGGTGTTGAGAAGAGGGGGTTGTAGTGAGCACGGGGGGGGGGGTGTCATCAGAGGATTAACTCACGGATTGACTGTCGCGTGCGTGAATTTATCAAACCAGCTGCTGCCTGCTCTTCTTTCCTTATCAAATATCGCGTTACGCCCCTGCCTTCATTTTTTCCCCCTATCCACCCACACCGCTTGCGCTTCGGTCATCGTTGCTATCGAACTCATCCCCCTCTGCCTTTTACCGCACTTTATCGGAAATGGTATGAACTATGTCATTCGCTAAAGGTGAACCACACCTTAGCTTAGCTTTCAACCTGGTCTGCAGAGGCCTGAAAACTCCGTTTTGAGCGTAAAAGGTACTTACAAAATATTGTTAAAATGGCACTTAAAAAATACTGCAGATTAGAGTATTTTCGAGCATTTCAGTCATACACGGAACTGTCTTTACCACATGCACGCTTCTGTGACTTTACCACAGGACTTTATATACACTCCGTGTCTTTACCACACGCTTCTGTGACTTTACCACAGGACTTTATATACACTTCGTGTCTTTACCACACGCTTCTGTGACTTTACCACAGGACTTTATATACACTTCGTGTCTTCACCAAACGCTTCTGTGACTTTACCACAGGACTTTATATCTTTGTAATCTTTTTTTAACCGGTTGAATTATCGGTGAATTGAAAAATGTCATTAATTATACGCAAAACGGCAGCACTGTGGTAAAGTTCAATAATATTGAAATCGAAATCAAGAATTTCTCTTAATTCACGATGCGCAATTGCCAATTGACTCTCCAGCAAGGAGAGGATAAAAATGAAAAGAAGAAAGAAAACATAATCGTGCATATTTAATTATTGGCCATCGTCTCAAGAGGTGTGTTCACTCGATTGTTTTGTAGAGCTCAATCACTAATTAAAATGTAATCGCGAATGCATAGCAAGACGTGAAGGATTAAAACAATTAACGCAAAAACAAACAAACGGATCAGAAGTGCTTTCCATCACGGGATCACGACTCAACGAGTGGTAGAACAACAAATATTTGACTTCTGGTTCCGATACCGATCTCCGAACAAAAAAAAAACGCGGGTATTTTAAAACAATCTAAATGACAAAGAGGGCTTAATCAAGTGGATGTGAGGCCGAGGAATCACTGCAAAACATGTTTATTAAACGTGTTTCGAGAGACGGGGCAACAGCAAGCAAGCAAGGGGGGAGAGGGGGGAGAGAGCAAAGGGTGGAAAGGGGGCACGAAAGCTTGCTGGCGCGGTCCGAGCGAGCGTCAAATTGCAAGAGAGTCGGATGACTGTGACTGGTGACTGCAGAGTGCCTCGCAATCAAATCAAGATAAAAACCCCCAGTCAACAAAAGTAAAGTCCCTTATGTGCTTGCTTGTCCGTTGGATGTTTTGAAAATTACGGCTAGCGAGCGATCAGGTACGATTTGGGCAAACACAACAGCTCTGGAACATTATAAGGCGGACAATGGAGTCAGTGATAAACAAGTTAACTATTGACGTGGAAACATGAACGAGAGACTGAGAGAGAAGAATAACCGCGAATAAAAGAGCGAGCGAGCGAGCGAGCGAGCGAACGAGCGAGAGAGAGAGAGAGAGAGAGAGAGAGAGAGAGAGAGAGAGAGAGAGAGAGAGATGAGAAGTGCCGCGGTCTTGTGTATTGCGTCCTGTGCAGTCATTTTCAAAAACTTTTTTTTCCCTCCTCCTTTTTTTTTTTATCTACCCTAATAATCTGTCTGTTGGCGTGACGCGTTTTCACGCAATACACAACCCTTCATTTTCTGGAAGGAGTGCGCACAATGTAACTGTGTATAGCGCACTGCGCGTTTGTGAGTGTGGAGTGAATTTTATGTTCATGTGTGTGAGTGAAGTGTATGCGCCAGGTTAAATTAATAGAAGATTTTTCAGAATGGAGATGGTCCGATTACGCGCTGCGCTGCGTTCGGGGCAACATCTGCAGTTTCAGTCGCGCGTGTGCCCGGGCCCCTGACCCGACCCTGTCCCGTGCTCGGAGCATCCCTGGACCCTCCCTGTCTAGGGCATCCTTCGGAATGCGCTTTCGGGGCTGGATCGCCTGGATCCCCTGGTTTTTCATCGCTTCAGTTACTCCCGCTGTCCCATCCAAGCCGCCTTTAATTTTCTGCAATATATTCGACCAATCCCTTCATTTTTCTCCCGTTTCCCGTATTTGGCTCTAGGATATAATTTTAGTTCACCATCCATAGACGATTACACGCTATAGGAGGGTTGTGAGACACTGAGACCCTGGTAAAAATAATCAGCGCAAGTGACATTTGGAACCTGACATCAACATGACATCAGGATGACGTAATCATGACGGATTTTCAGGATGACGTAATCATGACGGATTTTGAAACCTGGCATGTATGTGTACGTGGTTGTGTCTGGATGAAGGAAAGAGAAGCGAGTGTGGTGGGCGGAGCGCTCTCTCTCCTCTCTCTCTCCTCTCTCTCTCTCTCTCTCTCTCCTCTCTCTCTCTCTCTCTCTCTCTCTCTCTCTCTCTCTCTCTCTCTCTCTCTCTCTCTCTCTCTCTCTCTCTCTCTCTCTCTCTCGCTGCAATGTGATGTTAATGTCTGGTTCCTAATGTCACTTAAGCTGATTATTTTTACCATGGGAAGCAGACCAACCCCTCTGCTGAATTTGAAAGGAGAGAAACTAAAAACAAAAACAAAAACAAAAAAATAGGGCACGTAAGAAGGAAGGATAAAAGAGGAGAAAATATGACCAGAAGAAGGTAGAATGAAGTGTTGTCGTATAGTGGAGAAGTTAAAGTGAATCTTCGGCGCACTATGGCCCGAGTTCGTCAAAAATTGGCCCAAAATCAGAAAGTAAATTCTCACCAACTTATAATTTATAAACTCTCAATACCAACTTCAACCACAGGAAATCTGCTGAAAAATAGATGTGAAAACCATTTCATCTCCTCAGAATCACCGAGAAAGCGTCGTTTCCTGTCAAAATTTCAATCGATAATCCGAATTTTAATCAAAACAGCAGAAAACATATCGGTATCACTGATGCCATATCAAATCACTGTTTTTATTCCCATTGGAGGATGATACAACTAAACAAAAGCACGGATTGGTCTAAAGAGTTTGTTTTCCTTAGAAAAACTTATAGTAATCAAAATATGTAAGGTTTTTATGGCTTTTGAAGAAATTACAACAATATTTAGTCAAGTGACAGGTCTACTCGGCCTGAACATTTTAAATGAGCTCCCAAAAATTTCGACGCCAGCTTGAACCAAGCATCTTCCCGCCAGTTCAATTTTACGAACTAATTCAAAACTAAAAAAAATGGACACATTGCCCCTTCTATTAACAGCCAGCATCCCTTAAGCCAGCTGCCCAGCTTCTTTTTTTGAAAGGACGAAGGACCACGTTTAAAGGACTTTCTTCCGCTCCCTTCTCCTCTTTGTCCGACCGCTCTTTGTTTTATCACTCACTCAAACAAAATAAACAAGTCTACATACTGACATCGTCCATTAAAACTTTGTCCCGTCCACATTTCCAGTTCTTCCTTCAGGATGTACTCTCACTCTCTCAATCCTTCCTCTGTACATACACCAAACTCATTGTCTTTCTCACTCACTCTTAGAGACATGCGCATATCCTCGCTCTCTTTCTCTCTGTCTTTATTTTACGCGTGCGTGAAGTATATAAACATGTTAACATGTCGCTCATTAGCCCTTTCTAATGATGTGAGAGAAGTCCTGCAAAGCGGCATGGCATACGCGCTGCTTTTTTATGGCCCACTAAGAATTGTCCGAGCCTTTGTCGCACGATTATGGGTGTATCATAACACGCTTCTTTATGACCGAATCTCTTAGTCCTTTTAATCCTGTGCTTACAATGTTGTCAGGCCGTTTAAATAAAAATCATCTAAATAAAAAACTCAGAATAAGAACATAGTCATCATGGAATAAAGATTACTTCGTAATAGAAGCGACACTGTCGCCGAATCTTCTATCAGTACTCATTACCTTGAATGGTCTCAAAGATTATGTTTGGAGGGATGTTTCAAATTCTGTAATCCTTTCTTCAACAACAATATCATCCACTATCTGGCTTATTTTAAATCGTGCGGTGGTTGGCTTATTTTGAATTGCACGCTGGCTGGCTCATTTCAAGGTCAACGAAAGGGGTTTACACACAGCCTTATGGAAGTGTCGCTTCTATTACGAAATAATCTTTATTCTATGACATAGTATCCTTTTATTTGAATAAGTCGAAGATGTGCTAATAGTGCCAAAGGTTATCAAGTGGTTGGTTTTTTAAACCCTACTATGTAAGACCGCATTTTCCTCAACTGTAATTTTTAGAGGTTTGTAAGGAACTATTTTTTTTTGTTTTTTTTTTTTTTTTTTTTTTAAGTTTTACTTTTTCAGGATATTTCAAGGATCAATTATAGGAAACAATAGAGTATGCAGACTCTTGGGTAGGAAATAATTTCCTTTCTCAAAAAAATTACCACTTTAACCAAGCATTACAGGAGAGCTCACCTTGAGAAGAAATAATCAGACTTGCGGCTATACTGATGATCTCTCCACTTCTATAAAATTCTGTGTGGAGGGGGATGGGAAGGGGAGGGTGGGAGGGGGAGGGGGTGGGAAGGGGAGGGGGTGGGAAGTGGAGGGGGTGGGTAGGGGAGGGGTGGGAAGGGGAGGGGGTGAAAAGGGGTGGGGTGGGGTGCCGGTGAGAAGGGGAGGGGGAGGGGAGAGTTTTGGGTCAAAATGCTGTGAAAGTAAGGACAGGGTATGGTATACAATGAAGGATTAAAATAGCATTGTATGATAAAAGACGATAGATAGGAAGTGTAACTTAAAAAAATGCAGCAGAAGTCGTGAAATAAATGTATTTTAAATATGGGCCTGAGTGGCCCATGTTCGGCATTCGTGTAAAAACAATAGTCAGGTGGACTAGGTTTAATCCTAGCAACCCACTCACACAACATAACCAGCAAGTTAAAAAGTAAAGTTTACATGATTAGGCATGTGCGAAAAACAGTCAGCACTGATGTCCTGATAAATCTGCATTATGCTAACGTCTGCTCTTTACCGCATTATGGAATTCATATCTGGGGCTATTCCTCGCAGATTCAGGATATACTTAAAACCCAGAAGCAAATCTTTAGAATAAGCTGTAATAAGCCAGCCATGGAACACTGCAAACCTCTGTTTCAATGTATAGTAGAATAATGACAGTCGTCTCTTTAGCTGTACTTGTATGAAACTTTAAAAGCCGGCTTTACTGAGGGACACATGGCAGAGAAAGGTGCTAAAGATAGAAACAAAAAATAAACTAGAAATGTCTTGATTGAGAATGTGGTACCTACGAATGTTTGGAATGAGAAACGTTTGAGCTTTCGATCAGTTGCATTATTCATTGTTCATGGAAGGGGATAGCACATTCTCAATAAAAACAAAGGAGTATTTTAAAGTAAATCCATTCTATAATCTGAATGAATACTTAATTTCACTAAAGTTATAGACACATCTTGGTATTCCTATTTTTATTTCTACTCATACGAGAATATTATATATTATTATATACACCTTCTGTTCTTAGTCTCCTTTTCAATGGCTTTGTCTAGTACTAAGCAAATTATGTATTTAAGATGTGCTGTGCTTTGGCAAACCTGTTTTACTAATTTCAAATAAATAAATTAAGAAATAAAAACAATTTGCTGCTTTGTATTAGAAATTCAATTTAAAGAGGAATCCCAAGTGTCCGAAGTGTTGTTATTCTGATAAATTTGGCAACCACACCGTGCAGAGGCGTCAACGTATTCGTTTAATTTGTTTTAATGACACTTCCTCTTTATTACATTTTTGCTTAAACTTTTCTATTTAAATTCTGTCCACGCATCAGGAGACAGCTGGAGTACTAATTACTCGGATGCTTTTTATGAATGGGTTCGGCCCAACTGGCTGTTGAATTTGATATATATAATCAATAATGGCATTCGGAAACATAACAATTTACTTAGTAAATCAATCCGAAAAAAAAAAAAAATGATTTAGAGTCGCGAGAAATCAACTGAAGTCTGAATAAAATTACGAAGTTTTTACAGTTTTTAGGTGTAAAATTTGCATTCTGGATTTTCAAAAACAAGAACCCTGATTTGGCACCCTGCAGTTTAATGATCTACTCACTATGACGCGTTATACATCATAGAGGAGTGAAACGTTAAAAGTCAGTTTGCTGTGGGTCTTTAACACTCATGAAAGTTACGGAAAGTGGATAAAGTTTCTAATATTATGCAATTAAATCCATACTTCCTTTTTTTTCGCCTTTTTCTTATTATTCATATTTTTTTTTTCTTTGCCCCCCTCCTCCTTCTACTCCTTTACTCCCTTTTACTCCCTTTTACTCTTTCCCCCCTTTTTCCCCCTCCCCTCCCTTCTCTTATTTCTCTTCTTTCTCCTCCTCATCCTCATCCTCATCCTCATCCTCATCCTCCCCCCCTCCCTCCTCATCCTCATCCTCTCCTCACCTCACCCTCACCCATCCTCCCTCATCCTCATCCTCATCCTCATCCTCATCCTCACCTCATCCTCATCCTCATCCTCATCCCCCATCCTCATCCTCATCCTCATCCTCATCCTCATCCTCATCCTCATCCTCATCCTCATCCTCATCCTCATCCTCATCCTCATCCTCATCCTCATCCTCCTCCTCCTCTCCTCCTCCTCCTCCTCCTCCTCCTCCTCCTCCTCCTCCTCCTCCGTCTTCTTCTCCTTCTTTTCCTCGCCTCCTCCCCTTTCTTCTCCTTCTTTTTCTTCTTATTCTTATTTTTCTTCTTTTTCATCATAAATATGAATAACCCGTGGAAATATAGAGGAAAGCGAGTGACGATATGTGTCGGAAAACGTTCATAAACTTTGCATCTTTATGAAGAATTTAGATTTTTTCTTTTCTCAATTTAATTGAAATAATTTGCAATCATCCACGGATCATTCCTTTTTATAAAGAGAGGTCGAACGAAAATCGTAAATGCAAAAAATGTCGTCTAATTTTTGTAAAAGGCACTAAAGCATTAGTTTATTGTCATATCGAATATAAATTTGGAGAAAAACGCTGTGCACCAATCTGCTCCCTAGACGTATTTATTTTTCAAGCTTTGTCCCGAATGTAGCTATCACAAAGTAGTATAGAGTTTCACGAATAAAATCAATGAAAAACATCAATCGAATAGTCAAGATTATTATCTTGATACCTCGAGAGGATCGAAGAACCGAAAACAATTCAAACGATTTCATCGAGTGACATTACCTTTCTATTGATTCAAATTGCCGATTACCGAGGAACGGCTGTACACTAGTGTACACGAGTGGGGGGGAAAGTCTCTCAAATTTTCAACTCCCGTCTCTCTGCCGACATTTGAATAAATTGCTCTCTCCTTAGCCGTAGACAAGAGTCCGTCTTTCTCTCTCTTTGCCCGTTTGACTGCATGTGTTAGAAAAGGACAGACACAGGGCTGAGGGCGACATACCCTATCTCCATCTTTTTGGAACACAACCGTTCAAATGAGAGAGAGAGAGAGAGCGAGAGGAGGAGGAGAGAGAGGAGAGAGAGAGAGAGAGTAGAGAAGAGAGAGAGAGAGAGAGAGAGAGAGAGAGAGAGAGAGAGGAGAGAGAGAGAGAGAGAGAGATAAATGCCTGGATACGGCAATGGCTCTCCCCAATGCGTCAGTGCAAAATCGCTCTTAGGCAAATCATGCATCGTTTGGGTGACTCGATGCGGAATTAGCATAGAAAAAGTATCGAATTACCTGAATATTGCATATCGATTAAAGATCCATTAGTAACGGATCCAATAAGATAGTGAGCCGTTGCACCTCGACTGTACGTCGCACTCTTTGAATTGTTGTTGTCTTTCAAACATGTCATTCCATTCCATCGGATATTTAAGGGGGAAAGTTATTTTCAAATCGAGAGAATTCCTTTCAGGATTTTTGCCGCCTCATTTTTCTCCTTTTTTTTCAATCATAAAAATGTTGTGTGAATCGTAGCTTTGGGCACGTTACTCTATGTTTAAGCCAGAGAATTTAAATAATTGAAAAAGAAAGAGAGAATGCTTCTAAGAGTTGAGTAAAAGACCTGTGGGTGTAAAATCAATCGAAACCATAGCTCAACGAAAAATGAATAAAAAAAATTGCTAAAATATAAATGCACAAATTATATGAGTCTTTTTCTTTCTGTCATCCTGATTTTGAAACCACGTCCGTTGAATCTTATTTTGTTTTTTTGTGTTGGTCAAGCTTCTTTCAATTGGAGTTAATGTTAAACTGTAACAATCATAGTTGAGCAGTGCCTTCCATTAATGGAATAGGCAAAGTTATGACTCCTCGGTGTATAAATAAATAAATTGGTGGCTCACTTGATTTTAGTGGGCATTTGACTTTGTAATCTTAGGCTCTGGAATAGTTCATGGAGAGGAAAAATCTCTCTCAAGAAAAAATCAATCAAACAAATCAAAGAACAAATACAATGAATGCACACTCAAGAAATAAAAACATATTATAACCTGGAATCACTCTAAACCTTGTTGAAAGCAAAATTAGAATTGAAATTAGGGATCTCAAGTGGCCTTCAAAGATAAAGTGGGCAACTATTCGTACAGCCTCTCTGCAAAATTCCAAGCACTTCGAATTGAAGGCGGAATTATGTACAGTGATGAAAATATTATAAATTTGATGGGGGCGGTGTAGGGGTCTCCCCCAGAGTTCTAAAGGGAGGTCTGGGGGTTCCCCCATCCCAGATAAAAATGGAGTAAGAAAGTGTTCTTAGGGAATTCCCAACATTTTAATTTTCAATGTAAAGGAATGAACCATATAACACCTTCGCAAAAACAGAAGAACAAAACTTATATACGTATGATTCCAGTGAATCTCTTTTCTTCGTTTAATTATTAAAAAAAAAAAGAAAAACCAAGTGTCAATTAAAAGTTTAAAATATGACAAGTGCTCTGTGATTCTTTTTCCTCTCTTTTTTTTCGAGCAATCAACGGAAAATATTTTATACTATTTCATTGAAAACCAAAGACAATCGGTTTCTCAAACTATGAGTTTTGCCTTTCGGTAATTTATGCGTTTTCCGTATTCATGAAATTAAAGACTCCAAAAACAACGGATTTCCTTTCCGATGTCAAAGGGAGAGGAAGTGAGGACATTCACAGATGCACACCTTCTTCCACCTTATTACTCACAAGCCCGGCCACGAGGCAAAAGAAAGTAACCCCTTCGTTAATAAAACCCAAGCACACGCTACGTTGACTTGACTGTGCACCGTGACATCGTAAACTCATCAGGGGACGAACGCGGTGAGATATCGGAACATATTTCAATGCAGTTCGAATGTAAATTACTGTAAATGATCGCTCGTATAAAAACGTAAGGTATCGGCATCGCTCATCCAAGCTGCGCTGCGCTGCTCGCGGCCTCTAAAATATGCACTATATCTTTCCTCTCTCTCTCTCTCTCTCTCTCTCTCTCTCTCTCTCTCTCTCTCTCTCTCTCTCTCTCTCTCTCTCTCTCTCTCTCTCTCTCTCTCTCTCTCCTCCCTCCTCTATCCTTCTCATCTTTTCTTTCAATTCTTACTCGCTCCTCTCAAATTTAACTTTTAAATGCAGGCAGGAGCCCCCAAAGGATGGCAACTACGAAGGCTCAACAACTAACAACTCAACTTATTAAACGCGATTTAGATGTAAACGATGGATCCGCTCGCGGCAATCACAGCATCCCTTTTTTTAACTCCTCTCTGTCACCAGTCACATTTGTCTCGTAATAAAAATTCATTTGGTTGACTGTATATTTACGGAATACAATTTTTCTCCAGCTTCCTCTATCCTCAGCCTTTTCTCATTTTTTTATTTTATTTTTTTTCAGATGAATTAGCAGTCCAACGGTGATGCTTTTTTATACATACATTCTTCTTTTACTAGGTTGGACTGGTAATCCCTCTAAAGAAGGTTTCGTGCGTGTAGACGTAACGGCACAATTTATCCTGATATCCTTTTCGATATAAAAATGAGGAAAGATATCAATAAATTAGAATTGCCTTTTTGTTTATTTTCTACATTTGGTAAAATTTAATAAACAATCGATTTTATTATCGGATGATAATTAGTTTCGTTCACTTTCGGTACGAATGATTTGAATAACTGAATATTCAACAGGAAAGTGGTGATGCTGCTTTGGTGAGGATCTTAGTAAGTCTGATTGATGACATGCAAATTCCACACTTCCTCGGATTTCGACAGTAATTTCTTTCTGCATTAAGTTTTTGAACTTGTCCAATGAGTGAGCACGCATAATTATAAACGGCCGGCGGACGCACGGCGAGAAAATACAGTTTAAGGCTGCGGAATGGATATTCAGATGTCAATAATTGTCAACATTTTTCTTTCTTTTCGCGAATAATCAACGGATATGAAAGGAAAATGGCCGGGATCCGCCACAAAACAAACCATAGGCGAATGCAGGAGTTCATCTTTCTCTCTCACCGGTCATTTGAACGCATGTATTAGAAAAGGATAGCAGAGGGGGCCATCACGTGACTTTAGCCCCTGTTTCCGTCCTTTTTTTACACGTGCGTTCAAATGAGAGTAGAGAGAGAAAGACAAAATCCTGTATCCGCCTGTGAAACAAACGCATATTAGTTCAAACACAACGGCCAACCGTGGCGTGACTTCTATACGTTTCTCTTACTGTCTGTCAGACTGTCACAATTTGTTCAATCAATTTTGACGGCTCTCCAAATTCCACTGCATTGACCACAACGCGGCACTCAAGTGACTCGCAAATTTTTCAGGGCGATTAAATACTTCAAAATTTCAGCGAGAGACCCTCAGCTCTTAACCCACTTCATATTTTTTCCCCCTCGTGAAAAATCTCGGGGCGAGAATTTGATCACCCCTTGACCCTTTTAATACTACGTTTGAGTAAATTCGTTTTCGTGACAAGGTTTCAGATCTGCCGTTTTGTGTCGATCGCTCTCTCCGCGTCGCTGGACTAGTTCCCACCTCGCTCACCAGAAGGCGCCTCTGACGTGGCAATGCTGTGCTCTGCAGCGGAGGGGGGACAGATCCAGCGGCGCGGAGTTTAAACTTTATATTTAAGGGGTGGGCTGAGAACCGACTCCTTACACGCCTTCATTAGATGGATATTCAAAATGAACACCTCAAAGTAGGAATAATTGGACTCATTTATACAAAAGAATCTACTCGACTTTTGACAATTCCATTTTCACTTGACTTTAATATTATATAAAATTAGCCCTAGTGCAAATAAGTTCTCAAAACTTCCCGGAACTTTCCTCCTATACGTTGAGTCTTGTTCCTGAAAACTACAAGCAGTTTTATCGATCAGATTATTTTTAAGGGAATTGAAAAATCGAGATTAAACGGCAATGTCGGAACACTAGTGGGTCTGTTTACTACTCGTATTTAGTATAAATTTGTCTATTTAACAACCCTCTAAATTTAAGCGAGCTAGCGTTGGTTCCTTTCAGTAACAATGGTAGTTCACGGATTAATATCCACTTGCGTTGATGATATTATTACTCGTACAATATTATCACAATGAATAAAAATAGTCACACGTTCGGTTTATACGTGTTTGCGTGGGCTGCTTTTCAAGACAAGACGAGACATAGTCCCTCTATTAGAGGGTCTTAAAGAAGAAGGTACGAAAGACGTCATCGTCATCCTCAGGCGAAGGAAGAAAGCCGTAATAAGCGCGGTTGAGAAACGCGGTCAACGAGGATTTCCCGCGTTTGGCAAATGACAGCAACGACAAGTTAGGAAAACGACTGTAAATAAATTGATTTTTTGCGGACAGCAACAGATTGTATCTCGCCTGAACATTACCATTTATAGTAAGTCTCTGTTTGTAGGACTGTCAGTTTCTGGGCACATTTCGCTCATCCTCTCATCCTGTTCTCTTCCCTCCCCCTCTCGCTCCCTCTCACTCTCCCTCCCCCCCTCCTCTCTCCCTCGCCCTCATCACCCCTCTCTCCCCTCTCTCACCCTCCCTCTCTCCTATCTCTCTCCCTACCCTCCCACCCACTCTCTCCTTTTTCTCTCCTTAATCATTCTACAAATACTCATTTTGCCTTTATTTTCTTTCTCTCCTTAACATTGGCTCATCCCTTTTTTATTAAATCGCGACAGTCTATTGATTTCAAAAAAGGATAAGGAAAGATCATTTTGAACATCTCCGGCCAGGGTTGCTAGACTGTACGGACGAATTTTTTGCGCAGTTCACTTTGAGTTATGAGGGAATTGAATGATTTTTTAGAATATTTTGGCAACACTGTCTGACTTTATGTTGTGCAGGTTGAAACATGTTCTATGCCGTTTTTGCAGCGTTACGATTTTGCGTTATTGGAGGTATTTGAACAGCATTGGCTTTTGTATTAAATCATTGTCTCAGCTGAGACTTGATTTCGTCTCCGGGATAATGGCCCTCTGAACAATAGGCGTGCTGTTCGGAAGCGATTCTAACGTCGCTGAATTGCTAATTCCTAGGAAAAGCGCGTCGCTTGTTTTATAAACCTTCAAGTTCGAAGAGTCTCGATTTGGGTTTGACCCAGTCCAGACTGAGCAGGTAATTTATCGGTCCAAATGTTCTTTTTTTATTATGTTTGCAGCGTCGAAGTTTCTGCAATTTTTTAACATTCTGAGGTTTCTTAAAATTCAAAACCTTTATTCATAATAAAAAAGGATAGTCATAACACCCAAATTCTAGTCATATTACCAGAAGCACAGCGATATGTGAACGACAGAAAGTCTAGTACTTTGACCAGAAAATTCTGGTGATAGTACCACAATAGAATTTCCTAAAAAAAAAAAAATTCAAGAGCTATGGTTCAAACACTAGTATTCTGATAATTGAAGTATCCCTTACATCAGAGGTTCACGTATTGTCATGCTTCTGGCAATCTTTTTTTCTCAGTGTTGACTCTTGACTCAGTTCTTAACTGTCGTAGATTTTCTTTGGTTTTTATACGAGTTAGGCGTTTTTTTCCGAATTTTGAAAGAAATTATGAATCATATAGTATCATTAGAGTGCTCACTAAAATCAATCCGAATAATCTTCTGGAGATTATGATACAGTTTTTATTCTACACTTTTATTATGACTAGCGATGGACTTGCCATGACTTGCCATGATTTGCCATGATTTTCTTTTTATATATATTTTTTTTTCCAATTTTGGTACTTTGATAGAAAAGTTACTACCTGACGATTGGACTGATATTTCTCTGTCAAGTGTTGAGAAAGAGCCTAAATTTTGGGGAATTCAAAATCAACAGTTGAGAACAGCCTCACTGGTGGAATGTTCCTCATATTTTGGTCTGAATAAAAATCCAAAACTGAGGCGATTTTCCCAAAATTTGGCGGTGAAATATCCGATCAGCCCAGAGCAGATAGAGATTGGTTTACTCTCAGTTTCATACTGTAAGATAGAGCCATTTTTCGAAACGGTGGCTTTAACGGCAAAAATATTTATATTAAAATATGTGCTCATTAAGTTGAAATTCAGATTTATCGACCCGAAAAACATATGGAGTTTTTCATTCGGAGGAAAAAAATCAATTTATATGACGATGTAAGCTTTTTTCGCACTTATACTGATGCCTGGGTACTTGTACATGTTTCAATATTCAAACAATTCAAACAATCAAGCTCAAAGGGGAGGGGGTTTGACAGTTTGTGGTTTGTCCCAGTTACTGCGTTTGCGGTAAAAATTCACCCTTCAAATGCCAGAAAGATCTGATTACAACTTTGGGTGAATTCTCGTTTCAAGAAGAGAGCAGTCTTTTTACTTGAAATTAAATGTGAATTCCGGCCACTCACAGGTAATTCGAGGTATGTCATTACCCCTGTGATTATTTTCATAAGCTTTTCGTTGACAAATGTCATCTTTAACCCAGTTTCGTGCGCCCAAATTTTCAGATAAAAGTATTTACTTTGCATTTGTTCAAATAGAAACTATGAGGCTCGAAGCTGTCCACCTGGCAACACAGCCCGAGTTTGAACAACACTGATAAGTTGCGTCGTCGCCCGCGCATTTGAATAAATGAGTCTCAATCAAACATTTCTGAACGGATTAACGTTTTATTTATGCAATGAAAGTATTTCAAACAGTGACCCATATAAGATTGTAATTTGATACCCTACACTTATTTATTTCTTTTTTCATTTGATGATTTGAGTCTTCAATTTTCCTTTTATTCCTTACCAATAATAAAATATGCTCTGCATCCACACTTCTCGTCTCACCCCTTATTTCTCCCTCTCTCTCTTGCTCTTGCCCTCGCTCTCACTTTCACTCTCACTCTCTCTCTCCTGTGTCCTCTCCTTTAATTTTTCTCTTCTCTCAAAAGATTCTGAGCAACTGGCACAAATTGACCCGTGAACCCTCAAAAGCATTAAATTGCTTGGCTATGCTTAAAAAAGTAGGTTTTGAGATGCAAACAAAGTTAAGAAGAGTCATCGAAAGACAATAACAAGACTATACGGCGTTATGTGTCTGTAAAGAAAACCACGCTTGACCCTTCATGTGGTGGCAAAGAGTGCAATCTGAAAACGTTACATTAATTGGTCCATTTAAACTCATCTAATCACCGATTCCTAATTCGTTCAATATGTTTCATGAGTTTAAATGGACCAAATGCAACGTTTTCAGATTGCAACTCTTGCCTCTGCATGAAAGGTCAAGCATGGTTCTAATTACTGACATACCTCGTTAAATTTTTATGCTGATTTATTGAAAAGGGCGCAGCTAATTTTAAATTAGTTCCTTTTGTATTAATATGGCTTCAATAACTGTTAAAAGGTTATTATTGACAAGTGTTTAAAAAATACAATCGTAAATGCAGTTCAAAACATCTATATCAAATGTTATTTACCTCACGGTGCGGTGACTGGATAGTGTGTGTGAAAATGTGATTTCTTCATACTCCAGCGTTAAAGTCACCAAGTTAGGCAATCTAGTATCCACCGCATCGCACGTGTCAAATGAGCGTTGTTACTTTTTGGTCAAAAATTTCACTCTCGAGAAGAATACGTAAGGTTCAGGTAAGTGGTTCATTTGAACTTGCTTCTTTAACTCCACGTTTGATTTCTGAAACGTACACAAGAGGTCAGCGTATTTTTTTTTTTTTTCATTTTTTTTTTTTTATAACGACCTTAGAAGGGAGGGACTCATTCTGCAAGATTCGTTACTCAACCATCGAGTTATCATATTTTACTATGCCTAGATACCTTATTCCTCAATAATTTCCTTCTTGAAATTTTGAAGAGAAAAAAAAGGAATTTTCCCCATTGGACATAAGTTAAAAAATCAATTTTTATCCTTCAAAATATTTCTTATCCATCTGATCACTCACAAAACGGGTGCAAAACAGTTAATGAGCTACCTCCCTAGCTCCTGTACAGATCTTGACAGTTTTGATAGACAGAGCTGTAGAAATACACTGAGTTTATACACTGAGTTTAGTAACAACCTAATAATGCTGTTTTCGGAATGGACGCTCCTTCCTTCCTAATCATGCGTTCAAATCTCCCGGAGAAAAAAAAGCATGAATGAATGAGAGATTGCCGCCCTTTGACAATTGAAGCTGTCTTGGTAAAAAAAAAAAAAAAAAAACGGCTCATGAAATGTCAAGTTTTCTCTTCCGAGGCATCGCAAGGCTACTATGAATGCTGATTTCTTGGTTGGGTCATACCCCATGATTTATGAGCCCTCTCTTCTTCCGGAGATCACCTCAATTTCAGCGTGCGTATCGTTACACGCGTGCATTCTTGTCTCTAGCTCATCTGCGCTGCGCCCCTTTGCCTCAAAATAGATAGAGTGAAAAAAAAATATATATATATTAGGAAATTCACCCCAAAGCAAACGGGCCCGCGCTTTGCCCCGCGATCCGAGTTAACCCCATTTTCATGTCAGTCAGAGACGGGTACAGTACACGCGGAATTCAATAAGCTGTCCAAACCGATCACCTTTAATTCAATCAATTTTATATATTGCCCCCCACTCTACTTTGCCGTGTCGTGCCCCTGCGTCGCCCGCCACACCGAATCGCGAGTGGAGTGTCGGATAATGTAATTACACGCTAGAATTGCGCCCGAGTACAACATCATCAACAATAATAACAACAACATCCAACGATGACTACTTCGGTGGTGGCAGCGGGTTGGGTTCGTTACTGTTATCGAGTATCGAATTACGGCGGACCCTGTAGCAGCCTCTTCGGAGTGCACCTGTCTGGTGGATATGTAGCCTGTGCAATGAACAGGGTGTTCCAAAAACCCTTTTTCTCGCACAACTTAATGAAAATAAGTTTCTCCACAACCTTAGTCTCTATATAACTAGATTGATACATGGAAATTGGCAACCCGATGAGATCGAATCATTTATACATCAATTTTTGCCTAGCTTTGGCTCATATAACACATATTTGTATCAAACTTGAGGGATTGTATTTCATTTTAACAGTGAAAAAAACTGCGTAGAACTTCATTATTTTATGACATCATTGTTTTCCACGCGCGATAAACACTGCAAAGTTCGTTTCAATGGCCCATGCAACCGACACGTTCATGAATCACCACTGAATTAATACGACACATACTTAGGGTGCAATATGCAGAGACATGCATGACTTGAGATCTTACTTGACTTGACTCAAACTTGTATAAAGTCCTTCAGGGGCGTAATTACAAGTCTTGCTTAGGGGGGGAGGGGGGTAGTGATCACCAAAAGCTGACGACCTTTTTTTTTTTTTTTTGCTCCTCAGTTTTGCTACGCGTGATATTTTCTCACAAGATATGAAAATTATGACCTGTATTCTGAAATCCTTAGGGGGCTACTGCCTTCTCCCCCCCCCCCCAAATCACGCCCCTGACGCCCCTGAAGTCCTCCTGATTAATTTTGCTATTCTGCGACACATCGCTTGAACCAAAACGCCTGTTGAGATTACCCTGGAAAATGCAAGGGATTTTCAAGTAAGATTAGGCAAAAATTGGCAACTCAGAGACACTTTGGAAACACACACTTTTTCACTATTGATAGGTCTTGAGGAGACAGTTTCAAGATAGAAGTGGTTCTCCGGAATTGTCGATGTATGATGCGGAACTCTGAATACAGAATTTTTCTTACTCGATTCAATCCAAGTCACGTCAAGTACATAGATCTCTAGTAAAGTCTCTGAATGGGACAGTTGCAAGGGTCTGACATTTTGTGTTTTTCATAAATAAAATGATAGTACTCAATGGACTGAGAAAAATGGTGCCTTTGGTTAAGTGCCATAAGTGTCTCGCTTTTGGAGAGTTGTTGACTTGTAAAGTTGTAAAAAATCGTGTGCATAGAGATGTCACTACGAGGGATTCCCATTTAAAACAATGTATTTTGGGCTAAAATATCATCTCCGGAACAATGGGACTTAATTAGAGGTGTCTTTGTTTTCAGCTGATCAAGTATTTTAATTTTCTTTATGAAACACACAATATTTCAGACCCTTGCAACTGCCCCATTGCATCCTTAATCTTGCAGACCTCGTGCGAATACCAAACTTTATGAACACACTGTGCGCGTTCCACATTAAATTTCTCAACGAAGTATTAATTATAACTTCATGCCGGGAATGCATCCATTATTGGAATAGAATATTACAGCTCGGTAAGCATCGAGCATATCTTTGATATAAAGTGTCAATAAACAGTACGTGCAACCACTTCAACCCTCGCTCCATATCCAACTTTCGCTTCATCGGTACCTACTTCGGAGGAGGAGGAGTCGAAGAGAGTTGCCAAATTGCTGAAAAAATCACGATTACTATTTAATTCATAATAGAATTTCATAGGGTTTTTCGAAAATCTGGCAGAACTGGATACGATCCAAGCAACCGTCGCGCGTCGCTCCAACAAATAAACTACCAATAGATATCAGGTAGTCATCGACACCGATCACTCAACAAACATCGCATGGAGTGAATGTATAATTTTAGTGTACGCTTTTGTGAGCAGCCTGAATTACTCCAGAGTTTAATATTTCAATCAACCTTTCGATAAGGGTCGAAAAAAAAATATCATCGAGCACGGGTTATCATTAAAAAATTTAATGAGTTATTTTTGTTCTCTTCTTTTGTTGAGATGTATCCTTTTTTATTTAAATTGGTTTTCAATAAGATACAGACTTTCGATCAAATTTTAATAGAGGGAAAAAGTAGTTGCAGCTGGATTAGATTTTCCCTGTTTAATGTTGAGTAAATATAATTTCTTTTGAAGAAAATGCGTAGGCTTAAATTAGTCTTTACTATGCAGTTTTTACTTTGGATGTTTATTCTATAAACTTTGTGGAAATAGTGATATTTAGATGAATAGTGCAATTTAAAATATCTGAAAGAACTAAACTTTTTTTTCTATTTATTTACAACCATTGCCAAAGAGCATTAATTCGTTTAAATTTATATACAACTATCTGGTAACTTTGCGGTTCTTTCAGTTTTACATCATTATGTACGCATTAGATATACACTAATACAATTCAAAGACAGTAATTAGAAATAATATATTTGTCTTTTGATTTCAATCTATCTTTTACTTTATACCACTCTTACGAGAACAACCCACCTTAGCCAGCCACAAGTACTACTACCACAACCAAACACCTCAAGTGAGGCACAAATAATAGTTGAGCTTCAAAACTTATCGCAGTACTCTGAGGTTAGCTCGCTAAAGGCAGGGGTGCCAAATCCCATATTTACACACGAGCTGCTCGTATACTTTGAAATTGAGGGGGGGGGATTTTTTTTCTTTGCGAAAGGAGGAAAAAAATATTTTTTTGGGAAAGAAAGATCATAATCCATTCTCTCTCTCAAACTTTGTATATAACTCAACCCCCTAACTGAGGGTCTCCTCCCTGACTGAGTATCTCCTCCCTAACTGAGGGTCTCTCCCCTAACTACGTTCAAAAATAGCCAAAAATGTTAACAGGGGAGGGCCCCCGGACCCTCCTTCCACTGGGGGCTATTCCATACCCCTAGACTTTCCAGTAGAGTAGGGGAAAATGTCTGATTTGGGGAAAGGGCGATGGGGGTGCAAAATGTCTGATTTTGGGGAGGGTCGGAGGGGGGGCGGGTGAAAATTTCTGATTTGGGAGGGGTAACTCGTATAGCGACCAGGGGGGACTGGCACCCCTGTCTAAAGGCTTTTGCTTTTTTCACCTTCGGAGTGCACCTCGCTACTATCCAAGATCTGGATAGCTTCCAGAATGTATCTAAATTTTTAATTTGTCCTCCAAAACGTTTTCTCCTAATGTTTTTTAATCCTCCCCTCCCTCACTTTTTGCTCCGCGAGGCAACACAATTTATAGAATTTATGAAATTTGACCAGACTCTGCTTCTGGTTATAAAGGACGTATTCTGCTTCTGATACTGTGTTCTTAAGCGTTCTTCAAATTTTTACTCAACTCGAGGGAGTTTTATATCCGCGATCTGTGCATTCGATCGAAAATTCGGAACAATCGAAAATTTTTTTTAAAAATTTCAAAGATAAGATTGTGATCAATTGTTCGAATTTCAAACAAATGTTGAAATTCCGTCGCATTTTCGATCACATGCAGAATCAAAATTTGAGAAAATTATCTAAGTTTCGATCGACCGATGTTTCAAAATTTTAGAAATTTCGATTGATTTTAAACTTTGAAATTTTCGTTTTGACCGAGCATTTTTCGGTCCATCACACAAATCTAGCTCCATATGAAACCCATCTACATAAATTAAAGAGGGTTCGCTTGAGCTTACATTCGTAGCTTGCCCAACCTCACAAATTTTGATAATCTTATTCATCAATTTGTTTCCTTTCAATGAAATTATTTCTATCGTTGAGAACATTTTAGTCTAGTCTACAACGAAAAAAATATGGTACGGAAAAAAAAGGAAATGGAAAATAGAAAAAAAAATGGAAAATAGAAAAAGAAAATAGAGAATTTACGAAGTCAATCCTATTCTCGAACTTTCTTCAAACTCACTTTATTCCTTCCGTATACTGTTTTTAATTTGATCAAGTTGAAGAGCTGTTCGGAAAACGACCGAGAACACAGTCCTTCTACTGTCTACTTTTTGAATAATGTCAACACTTTTTTTAAATAAAAAAAAAAAAAAAAAAAAAAAAAAAAAAAAAAAAAAATGATAATATTTTGACTAGCAGTGTCAAATTTTACATAATTAACTTGGAACAACTTTTTCCAATCATTTTTTATCCCAACACCTGACCAGTTGGTTACATATTCAACATTTGAGAGATTGTATTTCGGCTGGATCGCGTGCGATGCTACGGTATAAAATGATTTGTTGGCGCCCTTACTTCGCTGATATGGAGACCAAATGATGCCTGATCAGAATCTAAATTCGAAAATAATGATCCTGGCTGTGCGAACAGAATAGAGTGTGGGTATGGATGTAAAGAGCAAGGGCCTAAAAAACCGACGATTAGCTGAAAACAGAGCTCGATTCCTCTCCGCGATGATATATTTTATTGTCGCGGTAGTTATTTTGGACATCAGTTCTACGACAATTTTAGGAAGATTCAGATCTACTAAAAGGGGGAACCGAATCAGTGTTGCCAGATCTGGCAAAAAATAAATTTTTATATTAAGTCTTATTGGAAATTCGTATATTTTTTTTTTACAAAATTTGGCAGCACTGACCCGGACAGAGGACGAGGAGACGGATGACATAGACGAACATAAATCAGTTCGAGATTTTTATTTACATTCGAATGTGTTATCGCTTTTTCATAATCATTTGACGAAAAAAACAAAAATAAAAAAAATAAATGCGTTTGTGTGAGTGTAAAAACTTGAAGAAAAAAAAACTCCCCACCATTCATCTGAACCGAGTCGAAATACTCCTGAAAGAGTGTCAGTCGATCAAGACAACATGATACCTGTTGAAAAGATGATTCTTTGCTCATTTTACTCCGGCTTCTAAAGAATCTGATCAGAAATGGACCAAACAAGTCTGATCCTGTTTCAACAATAAAGTCTCGTGCTGTTCAACTTCTTTTTTTCTTTTTATTTAATTTTTATTTTTATTTTTTGAAGGTGCTCTCGGGTTCTTGTATAGCTTCCTCTCCTCTTTCCCCCTCCTCAAAGAAAATCAGTCTCTAAGCAAGCATTTTAATATGATTCACGCACCGAAAAGGTTTAGTCTTCACCCGTCGACCGATTTTTGGACAACTATTTCTTCAACTGCCCATCCAGAAAGGATTTCAAAACCGTTTTTAACCTCCCACCTCCTTCCTTTATTTAAATATCTCTGAATAATAAAATGAAGCGCTCAAAAAAGGCTAAACACATTCAGAACTTATACAGTTAAAGCTTATTAAAGAAACAAAGTAACAAAAATATATAGTCACGAAGTATCAGTGATAGTAAGGCGTATTATTCTTATAACCTCAATTAAGTATAGAAACCCCCCCCCCCTTTTTTTAAACCCGTACAGCCCTAGTAAGTCTTTAACGACTTGCTTGTTACAGTAATTTGACCTAATTTTAGTCAACTGGGATCAATTTGACTCAAAAACCAGTATCAAGTTTTATTTACCACCTATCATTTTGCTGTACCACTAAACGATTCCGGTTTTTATACTATGCACTGGAAGAAAGTACGAGCCTGAGACCTGGACGTTACGGAAAAATATGGAGCATCAGAAAAATCCGGGTGTCACACCCGGATTTCTCCGGTGTTCCATATTTGCCCGAACTTTTCTGTACTTTTTTTCCAGTGAGAACGTTATATTCTTTTAGCTAAGAGCTGAAATGATACCTTTTTGAGAAAATCAACTACATTTCAAATTATTCTGGGCATTCGTGGGTTTAAATTAATTCCAGAGTTTCTCTCAGGAAAGCGACGAAGCCAGGGCGCGAGTACACAACATTATATGCTTGAATGTTAATCAGCAAATTCAAACAGTCGAAGGAACTCATCATCTCATATAGGTATATTACAATTTTTTTTTTTTTTTTTTTTCGTGTCGTATTGACAGTAATTACTTTTGTTACAGGATCACCGGTTATGTATTTCAGCAACCAAAGGAGTAAGTAAACCAAACCGCGATTGTCTATTTCCAATCAAAGTCGGAAATCCCTTTAAGTCACCATGCTCGGACGAAGTAGGTATTTCGCATAAATCGTATGATCACCACATCTGAAATAATACAACCATTTTGACGAGCCGTCAAAATTTTCGGATGCGGGAAAAAACAACGATGATATAGCAGCGTTGAGCCTGCTTATTTTCGAAACTCACCGATACCTTGATCAAAGTTCTACTATCGTGTATAGATGAGATGGGTGAGTAGAAAAAACACAAAAACTGTCCTTATGCGGTTTCCATTTTTTATTGAGATCCCAAATCTAATCCCTGATAAAGAGAGGAGGGGAAACATAATAATCTCATATATCATAATCTCCTTTTTTTGGCATCGAACATAATTACTTTTAACATTATCACCCTTCTCAAATTCCAGAGGTTGGTGGAGAGAGAGAAAAGAGAGGGAGAGGGAGAGAAAAAAAAAACTTAACTGCAAAGAGGGTGAAAATCAGAGAAAAGACGACTGTGTGGTGTTGTAAAACAAACATGACGCTGTCTCCAGAGTAGACAGGCCCACAAAACAAGGAGTTTGTTCTTCTGTAGAGATCAGCATAGCTTTGTTCGATTATGGCTGCTTTGAAAGAGCGCACCTGATATTTTCGGATCCCTTCATTTAGGGAACGCCTCAATTCTGGTAACGTCAACGCTCAGGAGGTTTTTAGGGCTAAGCCTTCCGAAGAATATTCCTTAAATCTAAAGAGATTAACTGCACTTGCATAATGAGCATCAATGTCATGCGTAGATTATTCGATTAGTGAGACATGAGTATTATATTCATGCGTTGATGTCACATTGCAAGTTTAGAGAGTGGAATGCACGCATGTTCGTTTCAAATCAACTCAAGTTTTGTTCAATTTCACTTTCTCGCTCTAACGAAGTTAGAATTTGAGAACGTAGTACGGCGTAGATGTCTGTCTGTCTATATATCTCGGTATAAGTTTTGTAGCAATGGTCCATATACATCCACATTTAGCATTTTAATATTCCTCAGAAGGATTTCTATGTTTTTTCGAAATTTTAAATTTCAGGCAAGTTATGGAGGGTAAAAATTTTCCATTAAAATTAATGGGAAAATAGGTAAAATGTGTAAACATAAGAAAAAATTGAAATTTTTCAAATAAAGCTGTTTAAAGTTTGATGAAAATGTGCAAAAACATTCTGCAACCAGCCTACTTTAAAATTAACCCCTTAAGAGAACCCTTCCCCCCTCCCCAACAAGTCAAACAACCATCCGTAGATCCGCAACGTCTATCTAACTTTCTTTCTCTGCTGAAATGTACTACTTCTTTATCGAGGTGCTATCAGTTGAGCTGTTTAACTATTTATTTGAGCTTTCAAAATCACGTCGATTTTCTTTCAATTTTTTGTTTCTTGCCGCCGAAACCAATCGTCATTATTTATTCGTCTCCAGCTGACTTGCGATTATTATTTGCTGGAGAAGCGGGTACATTTGGCAACAATATGCATTCGGAGGGATCTGCATACGCATTACATCCAAATCAGACGTCATGCAACAAATCCCCTCCCGCCTCCCCTCCCGAAAAGGGGCACTCGATGAAGTTTGCTAATATTAATTTATGAACTGTTGCTAATCTGTGGCTTTCGTCTCGTGTGTGTAACGTGAAACGCGAGATTTAACAATAGGAAGTGGCGCGGCGGCAGCTTATGTAAATAGGAGATTATAAACGCCGGGGGCTTCTCCGATGGCTTATTGTTCCCGGTGTTGAAGCTAAACAGAGATGTTTTCGGGGAGAAAAATGCTCATCGGTGTGTTTGTTGAAAAATCACCGAAGGATGTACTGCCGACAGCGGCAACCTCCCCATTCCTTCCTCTAAGCTCTCGTGCTCCGATACTGGATATACAAAAGAGTTTCACTTGCCGCTAAAATCAGATCATCGAGCAAAAGCCCTCATTTTAAATCCGCCACACATTGGTTGATCAGAAATGGGGTAACTCCTGTCACTTTCGGGTTATGAAGATACTAAAGGCGGCTTTTGTGTATAAGTATGTTAAAATGAGCAAAGAGAGAGAAAGCTAAATTCCTGGCTACGGCTATATATAACGCACAGCATGTGAGCATGCACTATGACTTTCAAAAGAAGGTCCTCTCAGCGAAATTGTTCTTGAAGATTTCTTCTTTTGTTTTATTTTCCAGCGTTTTAAATTTTTTCATAATTTCACGCAAGTGGCAATACTGTGAGACTCTAAAATACCTGAAAACACTAAAATTTCTTAAAATTGGTTGAGAAATGAAGAAATGACAATTTCTATCGGAATACTTTCTTTTGAAAGCCATAGTACCTATGTGAACAGTGGTGCGCAGTATAAACAGTTTGCGGTTAAAAAAAATACAATGAAAAATGGGGGGGGGATCATCGTTCCATTTATGTATCCTCCCTCCCCCTAAAAACACAATTACGTATAATTAAGATGAAAATGACAAAGGAAGCACGCTTAAATCATCATGAGCTTTAAATAAAGTTGACAACGAAGAAAGGCGCCTAGGCGTAGCTACATAAGAGCTTGGGTTTAACCCTTTAAAGGCCAGGTCAGTTCACATGAACGTCACTTTTCCGTTTGTATGGGGAAGGTAGTTAACTGTTCGTACTCGGGGGAGTTGGAGTTGCATATACGACGGATTGAAGGCGCCAGACGAAATCCCATATTTTTAAACTACGTCGAGAATCGTGATTATTCGGAATCATGATACTGGAACTGTGTGAAATAGACTAGAAGAGAAATCTGAGTATATTCGGGCTTGGTCCATAAGGGGTCAAGGGGAGTCGGACGAGGATTTCGGTCAAAATTTTAAAAATTATTTTTTTCAGCTAACCTTGTTCAAATTATCATCAGCTTTAATTTAAAACCAGGCTCACTTACTTTTTGATGATAGTATACTTGTAAGCATAATTTAATTAAATAAACTGTAGGGAGTACCCTACGAACACTTTCTCACGTCAAATTTAATCTGGGGGGGGGGACCCCCAGATCCCCCTTTAATATTCTGGGAGCGACCTCCAGACCCCCTTTAATATTCTGGGGGGAGACCCCCAGACCCCCCTTTGATATTCTGGGGGAGACCCCCAAACCCCCCTTGGATATTCTGGGGGAGACCCCCACAGCAAATTGCACGCTACACCACTGATTGGATTGGATTCTCGAAAAAATAAATCTTTGAGGGTGGTGAGGAGTCAATTTCGACTAATTTTGTCGACTAACGACTCTTAGACCTGAAATTTCACCCATTTTGTCGTATCTGTAACCGTTTCTTATTTGACTTTTGCACGGATAAAATGCCTAGTCAGGCTATTATCGGAATTGCCTCGTTCCGTTGGTGGTTCGATTCGGACAAGGCCCTCGTGAGCGCAAATGCTTGCATTCAAAGGGTAGGCGCGGCGTTGCAAAATAGTGCGTTTCTTCCTGAATCTTCAAGTTTCTTCTTATTTTGAACAAAATGTAGTTCTTAAGTAGTTTTCAAGTCTCAGGATTGAACCCTTAAAACTCTATTGAAGGCCAAAATCGTTAACTATTTAGGTGAAAATGTGTGTTTATATCATCCGACAATTATTATTCTGAAATCAATGTAAAGTTTCAAAGGATCGAACGTGTTTCATCATTTTAAACTCTCTTGCATCGAGCTTTATGATACAAAATTATTAAGAGAGTTATATAAAAGGTGAAAAAAAAAAAGACTTGCAATTTATATTTATCAGATAGAGCCATTTTTCAGACGAGAGCGGACTGAATAAAAGATCTATAGCTTCTCAGCGAAGCCAGCGGTCGTTTCCATTGTGCGTGAAATTGACGGCCGCCCGCCTCGGGGCTTTAGCTCCTGGTCTTGGGTCGTGGGTCTTGACTCTCGATCGAGTTTCTTGAAAAAATTCAAATTTATGCTACCGGTCCTCCGCGGCCGGACGGCAGGATCGCCAACGCACCCGCACAGGCACAGCCAACGTCCAGATTCCGAGATCACGACAATTGATACGTAATAAAACGTTTTGAGCGCGAGCTGGGCAAGTTAGCTATACACGGTTGCTAGGTCATCTTAATGAATCTTCAAATTTTACATTGGTTTGCAGGGAAAATTTGAGGGAATTCCTGCACAATCTAGCTTCAGTGTAGCGAGCGAGGTGAGTTAAGTGTTTCGGGCTCGGGCTTCGCTGCTCTCCTCTGTTCCTCCAAACTTGTGCTATTGGCGATGGTATGCTCGGACTTAGCTCATTTCCATAGAAATTAGCGCTCACCTCACATCTCCTGTCCAGCCCTCCCCCCTCCCCCGCCCCATCCCCTCCTCCTTTTCCGCCCATCGACTACTGCTTATTGTTTGTAGACTTTATATTTTGTCACGCGTGCGCTCCGTTCTGACTTGACTTGAGCCAACTGTACCAGATTGCCCAGTGTTACCAAATCGAGCAACAAGTAAAATGTCTGATGTTTACTCATAATCAGTCACCGATATCTCCCAGAAGTCTTTGATAACCAGGGTGCAATTCAGCGACTTTACATAAGATCTTCATGACTTCACTCAAACTTAAAAAGTCTTTCAGATTCGATTTGCAATTTATTCCAGATAGAAACACACCATACATTTCTCGTGATGGTTCCAAAGGATTTTCAAGTACGAGTACTAAATCCATCCACGAGCCTTTCAATTCCTTCCTGATTTTTCTTCATTGAAGCGCTGAAAGTTAAATGTCTATGAATTAATTATCACAATAATGCGTGTAAGGGAAGGGCCCAAACGGGGGCTTCAATGCCATCTTAGAGTGAGTTATACGTGTATATCTGTAAGTAAAGCGCGTTATAGTCGAGTTTATTGACAGCTTACAAAAACGTTTTTCCGGTAATTTATCTCCAGATACGTCTGCGTTTCAGTTTAAATCTATTAAAAACTAATTGTATCGTGCGATGATCCGCATAGTTCAGAATTCTGATCCCATAAACAATTCATTTTTATTGCATTTCAAAATTTATCAATGGGGTATAATTACAAACGAGAGACCTATAGGTTTGAATTACTGCAAATTAACAAGAGGAGGAATAGATTAAAAAGGAACTAAAAATGAGATTCAACTTCCAAATTTATAATGTTTTCCTATGATTAGTATAAAGAGTGCTAAAATATAATCGTCTCCTAAATCAGTCAGCCTTTTCAACTATCGATTAGGATTCGATAGAAATATCAAAAATCCTGCTTTTGTATAAATCAATTCCAATTTTCCTTAATCGCATATTCTTTGGAATCAGTAAATAAATCATCTGCAGAGACTCTACAATATAATCGAGCGTATTTTTAACCGGTTGCGAGAAAATTATCAAGCGGTGCCGAACAAGACCCAACGGACAAAGCCGGTCAAGGCAGAATTTCTCGGTTCGGATTAAATCCTCCACAGTCACCGGGATGTGAGTTGCGGCAGTCATGTTTTCAGGTGGTAATCGATTTGCCATATATTTCGCGGAGAGCCGAAAATACCCGGCGCGTGGTGGAAGAGTCCAAGCGTTGCCTAATCGGGGATTGATTCCCGATGCTTGTTCACAATAACGGATCCAGAAACTATTCTGTCTCTCTCTCTTTGCCCATTTGAACACATGTGGTAGAAGAAGATAGATGTTCCCCCTCCACTATCGTTTTTTAACATTCGTATTTAAATGGAAACAAAGAGAAAGAGAAATGTCTGGATTTTCTAGTGCTTGAGCATGTATTGCTTCGTTACAAAAATTGTAATGATTACTATATCAGAGGTCCTGATGGTTTCTGCAAATTGGAAGATACCTATAACATAACTGGTCACTGTTATTCAGTCATTGTGTATTTGATTCTGTATGACAAAACAACCAGCTATAGTTTGACAAGGAAATGAAAACTGTAAATCAAAAAGAGGTTGGTTATGTAATGTTTAATGTATCTCGTAGACATTAATCTTGTTGAATGTTTAACTGAAAGTAAATTGAATGCTGGGGTTTGCTTCAAATTGCTCAGCATCGTCTATAAATTCCATTCAAATTTCAGAAATTTAAGAAGATGAATAGGATACAGTTCCTTAAATTCTTTCAGACTAATTTAAAAATCAGATTTCAATTTACTATCTGAAACGATTTGAACTGGTCTTTTTGGCGCAAAAGATTCAAAATGAAGATTTTTAATGATGCTAAAAATGTTTAGATTAATTTCTTCGTTCTGCGGGCAGATCGTTTACTCTTCGGTAAAACCGATGGTTAATACTGTGTTAGAGCCACTTTTGGTCTGTCTAGCATTGTAAGACTTGACTGGTGCTATAGTAACCAATGTTAAACTATCTGTTTCCAACAGCTTCCCATGCGTAGCCTTTACAAAGTTATAGATTACAAGAAAATTAAATAAAATGATAGATTCCCGTAGCAATGACCAAATTTTAAAATGCTCAAATAGCGTCTCTCGTAGACAGTCTTAACTAACAGTTTCAAACGCAAGAGTAAATGATCGAACTGCTGAACATTTTTTTTTATTTATTCATCTATTTATTTGTTATTTTTTTACGGTAAAATTACAATAGAAAATTGATCAATTTTGAAATGAAAACCGGAAAGGATCAAGAAAGTTTTTACCCAGACACTTTTAATAAACTCAATGGTACATCTTCCCAAAAAATTTCAAACTTTAAGTAATAAATAACGGAATTAGCAGGCAGTGTGTTAGCGTTTATCGTTTCCCGAAAGAATCCGTAATAAATTGTGATTTGAGAAGGATTCTTTTTACAAGAAGAAGCCGGATTATTTTATGGACTTCATACCGGCTTACATCTGCATCCATCAATCGGGAAAATCCGCAGGATGCGGCACTTTTATAAGTTTAAAAAGTAACTGCTTTGCCTAAATAATACAGAACAAATAAAACGCCAACTTTTTTAACGAGTCGCGAAGGAATGCAGTCTGCCGAGTGCCAAAAATTAGGTCGCTCCCTGACTCAGCATAATGAGTAACTCTCGCTTCTAAATGCACGGCAACTTTCAATTTTCCTTCCGAAACAGGATATAAAATACAAACGATATTAGTTCCATGTGTAACATAAATTCAAAAGAGAGATGATATTCACAAATCAATGAGTAAATTAAATACTTAGCATAATCTTGTCCATGCTCTTGGGGTGATTCTGTCAGAAAACGAACAATGACGCTAAAAATAGAAGCTCACAATTTTTGCACCACAAAAATGAACAAAAGACGATACTTAAGTGTATGATAGATGAGGGAAAAAAACCAGATCAGAGAATAATGAAGGCGTACCCTTGTGCAAACATGCTTAAAAAAATAATAGAATTTATAAACTCTGCCATACACTTTGAGCAGTATATTTAGCAAGTAAATCGCGCGTTTATGCAAATACTCCTAGAAGAGAAAAAGAAAGAAAAAACCAACAGTTTCCTGAAATATGCATTTATAGTGTGCTGCATTGACAACCATGACTATGGATATTTGCGTAGGGTACTCGAGAGCTTTTTTACATATTTTGGGTAAAAACTTGGATGCACAATGGGAAGATGACAGGAAAAATGAAGAGAGACTCTATTCCTGCCGTTTTTTTTTTTTTTATTATTATTTTTTTTTTTTTACACAAAAAAATAAAAATGGATCGTCATGATCCTTGAATAAACACAAACAAAAGCTGTCGGTAAGCATGTCAGAAGATCGATCGTGTCCCCTCTTTGAATTCACTACGGTCGTCTCGAAAGCGGTTTCCATTTATTTAGCCATAGATTGACTCAAGTGCAGTGCGGTTGTACCGTTTCAGATTTGCGTGAAGAAAAAGAAGAAGGAACTATAGGGAGTTATGTATATCTGTATACATGAAGTATAAATATGTATACAGGGAGGACCTCAAAGATGACCGTTCGGCGTTTGGGCAAACGTTAATGTATGCAAATCGTTTATTAACACGGCAATTTACACATTTTTACGGGCTTAGTATTGTCAGACATTTGCGGAACGGGGAATAAGCAACCCCTGGCACCCTGACCAGCTTCTGAAACTGAGAGGTCCCCTTTGAAAAATTTGGTTGCGTTTGACATCGACATCGTAATTTAACGTCTCAAATCTCTCCCGAGAAGCGCTAAGGATTGTGGGTTGAAGGGACCCGAACGGCTCCTCCCTTGTCGTGAATATCGCGAGGGAGAAAAGTGTATATAGCGAGTTGAGAGAGGAAGTTAGTGGTTGAAGAACAGCTGATTTAAAAGAGTGTGCTCCTGTCGGGTCGTGGTTAGGCAGCATGCAATACGCTAAACGCTATCCGCTATACTGAATTAGCCTCGGTAATAGTGAGTCGAGAATTCGAGATTGACGTCAGCAAAGCGCAGGCCAGCTGCATTGGGCTAACGAGTAACGAGACACAGCGTGCATGGCCTCGGAAATGCATATGCCACAAATGAATGCAGCCGCAAGCTAAGGTTTTTCCTCTCTTGGTTTTTTTATACACACTATTTAATTAGATGGTTACTCTAGTCAGTGCGCGCCCCGTGCTTTTTTTTCTTTTTTTATAAACCACAACCGATCATTTCGACTTTTGCGGTCAATCCTTCCACTACGCCCCCCGCCCGAAAAGGGTTCGAATAGAAAATGGGTTATTTTGTAATTGATTCCGCGGTAAATACTGGTGTACTTACACACTCTCTGCGCTACCATCACGCATGACCACTCCCTCCTACTGTGATACCCTTTTGTTCGCTTACCAAATCCTTTACGCTAGTTTTTTTTTTTTTCCCCCATTTCCCCCGAGGCGGAGTTTGAGACCTTCAGTCAAAAAAAGTTCGAGCTCCAATTTTTACCTTAGTCCACCCTGGCGCGCGCGGCATCCCATCCAGGGCGCTCAATCATGGACCCGATAAATGTTTGACAGCTCCGCGCCGCGGGCAGTTTTTTTTTTTTTTTTTCTTAATAAGACGCATGATTCGACCCAAGGTACACAGTCTGGAATACGTACCTTCGTTGCACGCATCAGCTGGTTTTATTCAAAAAAATATACCTCACTTTTACAAGAAAGCTGCACGTCAAACGGTCCGTCAGTTTTGATTTATTAGCGTAGCTCAGAATCCATGTTTTACACTGTTAATTCAGGACATCGCTAGAATAAGGACCTGTAAAACATGTCGTGTGCTCTTACGAGGAAATTCTTATCCGAACAGTAATGGTGATACCTAATGAAAGCCATACCTTGTGTTTTATGTGTCCCTCTTCCGGAGATTGGAGACCTCCGCACATTAGATTTTTCTATGATTAATTTCATGATTCGAACTGTTTGTCTATTCGGTGCGTTGCTCTTACTTTGACGGAATATTGGTCCAAAAAATATTCATGGAGACTTTAAAAAAAAAAAATGTTAATTTTTATTTACGCGTCAAAAATGGAGTACAGAACAACAGCACAAAAGTCTAGCGTAAGTGCAAGTGCATCGAAGCATATCACGGATAAAAAATAACAGCATGGTTAAAAGTTTAAAGACTGATGGTTCCATTTTGAAAAGTGATAATGATGGCGGCATCACCATAGTGGATTCATCTGCAAGAGGATGAATATTAATAAACTAACCGACGATCAGTCTCCTAAACCCTTTAAATATGTCATATTTACTGCGTACGGCATTTCATTAAAAACATATCAAAGATGAACAAATCATTGGATGACCTATCTTTGTCTGTGTGTAGTAATAATAAAATTAAAAATTCCTGCTTGATGCCTTGCCACATAGCAGATCATCTTTCTAAAGACTCTAAAAACAAAATTCAAAAGTCTCATAGTCTTTGATGCGATGCTTATCTTCCTAATAAATAGGCGACATGTGATCAAAATTCAGAGATGGAATAATATTTCCCGCCAAAGCGACTTAGAATAGTGTTGCTGTATAATGTTTTACGTAAAATAGTCCCTATATCTTAAACAAAATCATCTCATAAAATTGCTCTCTCCTCTCCCTCCTTCAATCTCCTTCTCGGCCTCTCTCCCCCCACTTATCTATCATTCTACATTACGAACATTTAAATAAATCTCATAAACAATGCTGCGTATATTTAAAACCATTATCATCATATTTATTTGGCATAGGTGAATACAGAAATCTGCCAGTCTCTCTTTCTTGCTCATCTCTTTACATTAGAACGCATGCGTTGAAAAGAGATGGAGATAGGAGGCTAAAGTCACATGATGGTCTTCTCTTCTATCCTTTTCTAAAACACATGTTCCAATGAGCGAAGAGAGAGAAAGACAAATTCCTGTATCCGCCCATGACATTCGGTCCATTAATGTTCTATAGAATATGAGCCTCCTTATTACTGATAAAAAAGAAAAAGAAATAAAACATCAGGCAATAAATCAAAACAATAAAAAAAAACTATAACGAGTTGTCATTATGCGCCCAATTTTTCGGGGTTATAATCTAAAATTTACGGATTATTTGACCGGAAAAATTAACAAAACCTCACACCGAAGGTTCATAACTTAAAATCCCAAGATGTATCTAGCCGCGAGCGTTAGAGTGTGCAAGAGCGCTAGATGTGTTGATTTCGGAGCCTAAGATCGCTGAACATTTATAACGCTGAACCGAGTAGAGTAGAGGTAGAGAATAAAAAGACTACGAAGCGACTATTTGAGAATCAAAATAAATCTGTCTATAAGGACTAAGTTCCCATAAAGATAATGTGTTCTGTTTCCTAGAGATCTGCTGCTCATGCGGATAATATTGATTTTTCCAGCGAAGAGCAGACCTATCAATTACTGTATTGATAAACCCTTGATTCCCAGAGCAATTCTACTTTAAATTCTCAAACGAAATGGCGAATTAAATAATAATGGATACATTGACCTGAGGAAGGTATGGCATTTCGCCTAAAAGGGTGTGCTTATACAGGATTTGCATCCTTTTTATAAGGATTCATGAAACTATACGGTACGTGATAAAAAAAAAAAAAAAAAAAAAAAAAAAAAAAAAAAAAAATCCCCAAATTATAATCATTTTACCAGAAGCTCGAAGATACGTAAACTGAAGAAAGTCTGGTCGTTTTACCAGGAAATTCTGGTTTTACTATCAGAATATTGGCACAGCATCTCGATTTCCTAAAAACTTTCAAAAACTATGGTGCAAATGGCAGAGTTCTAGTAACAGTACCAGCATCTCCTCAAAATTGTCAAGAGCTTTGGCACGAATACCGAAATTTTAGTAACATGACCTTATATATCGCAGCGGTTGACCAATTAGTGTTCATCTGATAACCTATTTTTTTAGGTGATAACTGGAACCAGAACTACACAGTACCAGAACAAGACCAGCATTTCCTCAAAATTGTCAAGAACTATAAATGAAATACCATAATTCTAGTAACAGTACCAGACCTTATGCCTTGGTTGATCTATCTATCGTTGTTCCTCTGGTAATTCTTTTTTTTTTTTAGTAATAGCTGGGTGGCTTTATGCTGGGGGGAACCAATTTTTTTATGTGTGCAGGAAAGAACCTAATTCAGAGGAAGCATATATACATAATATTAAAATAAACTCCCTTCTGCATTTGTAAAGTTGTTCATTGGACGAAGTAATATTCTTTTTCTTGGGCGCGAACTCGGCAGAACGGATAATAACCTCTAAAAAAGCTTGAAGTTATCGCAGCACAGCTCCTGACTTTGAAATCTTCTCCGCTGTCATATTTGTTCGATTTGTTACGGGCAGATCTAGTTTTCCGGGCGGATCTAGGAGTGCCCGGGCCGATCTAAGATCTGCCCAGGAAACAGTGGGCAAGCCTAGTTCCACCCGGGCGAAACTAGGTTGGCCCAAAGAATTGAAATTGTTAAAAAAGTAAATAAATAAGAAAATGAATGAAAAAAAAAAAACAAAAACAAAAAAGGCAACGAAGAGAAAATGAAAACAACAAACAAACAACAAAAATAATGATGCAGCAAAGAAAAGAAAAAACCGCCAACAACAATAGGTATATATCAGAATTTCGTACCGGCCGGCGCGGCGTTTTTATTTGTTGCGAAACGGGCCAGCATTATGACACTTCGAGTTGCATTGGATCCCCCTTTTTTTTACACGCGCACTTGTTATCACTGCACCGTCCGCAGCAAGAACACCTGATAAATCCTTGCCCGCCAACATTTGAATCCGCGCGACTGAGAGACTGGAGCGAGATGTAAGTACGAAGTATCAGGCACGTCAATATCAGGCGATATAAATTTTTCCTTGCAGGATTTGAATTGATTTCGGGCGTAAAAAGCCTCTAACTTGCCCTGCTTAGTGCCCAACGTATAAAGCTGATCTCGACTGGTCCTTTAACTATAAGTTGCCGCAGATTCACCGGATGTAAAAAGACAGTCGACGGAAGACTGCCTGCTGCTGTGTTGCAAAGTCAGAAGAGTAATTCCATATTTACGACGTCCATCCTTAACATTATCTCGTCCCAGAAAAATAACTGTCGAAACTAAATTTACCCAGATCCAAAACGGTTGGGCACACCTAGATGTGCCCTTTTAAAACGGGCACATCAAGGTTTCCTCGGGCGGATCTAGATCGGCCAAGCTAAAATTGGGCGGACCAAATTCTTCCCGAGCACATCTAGGTCTGCCCGGGCGGATCTAATTTCGCCCGGACAAATCTAGATCCACCCGAATAGATCTGCCCGTAACAGATACATACACAATGAAAACAGTTGAAGTGTGAATACTCTTCGATGGTACCTGTATGTTGCATCGCGATTTGGATGGTTAATATTTACAACGTGGCGGTTAAATATAAAATTGCAGGATTTTCTGTATTCTTCACTGTCAAACGGATAATATCCAAGATTATATGGTTATTTTGTAACCATCAAAATCACTACACAGTATGTCAGTAGGAAACTTCTGAGGATAAAATTTACTTTTACAGACACTTTTTCAATACATTTTATTTAATGATCCTCGATTTTGTCTATAAACTTTCATACGTGTAACGTGCGTTTGCTCCACGACAGGCAAAATCCGAGTTCCTGATAAAAATGTCCTGAAAATCACTATACGGGGGAAGATGAAAAAAAGAAAAGAAAAAAAAAAACATTTTCGTGTAGATGTGGATATTTAGTTGTCAAAACTCTGCAATAATTTTGATGACATTTTTTTACTTTTTTCAAGGAAGAAAAGCCTCCCTTTTTTTGACAAGCACTTCACGATATTTTTTGGATGAACATCTGTCAAAATTTTCAGTTTGAATGACAAGACAATGAAAACAGTGGTCCGTGTCAAAAGGATAGCAAAAGTCAATAAACCGACCGATCCAAACCTATTTTTCACGTATATTCCCTTTTTTAGGGACTAATTCAACATTCGTTATCACTTACTCATGAAGTTTCTTTTTTTTCCCTCCAGAAACATCAAATATTTTATACCTGTATAATAAACTCGAAATGTAGGAGACGATAAAAATTCACATATGAGAGAGAGAGAGATGAGGAAAGAGTATAGAGAGACCCAGAGAGACGCATATTAAAAATCATACAGTGTAACAACAAAAACTAAACACTAAGTGCATCATTATCGATACACCCCTGTCAACCAATGGATCGTATGAATATCGAAAAGGGGGAAGGAGGGAGAAAAAGCAATAACCTACTGCCAGCCATATAATGAAAAGCTGCGCTAGAACGACAATAATCTCCTCCCCTTTTTTTGGGTAGAATCCAATAAATTCTGTTTATTTATTTATCCGGTCTCTGTTTCACTTTACAACGTGTGTTTCGCCTCTTTCACCTTTGTGGGGATCGAATCTCGGCTTCCTTTTTTTTCCAATTGAATTTCCTATGAAATCACTCTCGTAAATAAGTCGACCGAGTCCCAATCTAGAGACGGCATCCAGAATTAAGGACCATTGAAATATCTGATACGCTCTTTGCTACAGAATTCATGCTCTCGTCGAATGAGAGATTTTCTTTGACGAGCACACCCAATGATTTGAGGGCTTTGTTCCAGATACCGCCTTCATTGTCGATCGAAACTTCGCAGTCGACTGTGCTCTCTAGACTCTAATTTGTTCTACATTTTTATTTATTAGTGCTTTAATGGCACTTTCACGACAATGAGAGAAGAGTTTCATCTGTTGCCACCTTGAAATTGGATGTTTTAATCAGCCGCGCTTGCTGCCGTTCTGAGCCTTTAAAAAGTGCGTTTCTTTTTCTTTTTTTCTTTTTTTCACTGTGAAAATAATAATGGAATTTTAAAGGCTTGCAGTGCATTTTTCTGCTTCTTAGTGCACGCATTGTTATCCCGTACCCATAACCGTTATAATTTGACTCGGCCGTGAAATAACCTCGGGTAGCCCTTAGCTGCAGTCTGGCAGTTTTACAGCTTGTCATGATTTTTATACGATCGATAGATTTTAAAATTAGAAGCACGTAACTATAAAATTTACAATGTATCAAAAGTGAAACTGGGTACATGTAATTTTTGTGAGACAATTTTCATTAATTCTATAGATTTTTCGCTGTCATTTAAAACTATTAGCCATTATTAGCGAGTGCCTAAAAGTGCGAGACAAAAAAAGTATGTAATATGTATTATGTAAAAATGGGACGGATAGAAGATAATAAAAAGAAGAGGGAGATATAGTTGTAAAGGATATTTCTAATGGTAAAGTGATGTGAGATCACGGTATAAATCTTGAAATTTCGTTTAGTCTCGGGGAACTGATCTCTTTTGAGAACGTGGAAAGTAAGGGACCCTTACGTGAAGTAAGGGTAAGTAGGACAACTTTGCCATGTTTACATTGTTTACTTTTGAAACCTTTATAGTACCTTAAAAGTTCCTTTTTGTTTTGATCGTGATGCTACCAGAATCAGAAGTTCAAAGCCAACCAGTGAAAACTGTTGATTCATTTGTTTGTGGGTCCTTACTTTAAATATTTCAAGGGCCATTGTTGACACACCCAAGTGATTTTCTATTTGCAATAGCTCGAATATTTAAAAATAAAAATAAAAATAAAAAAAAATCACGCTGGGTCAAGAAACTCCATACTGATTGGGTTATATTTTCTATCTGATGAAGGATTACTTTATTCTTATAGAGTCACCGAACTACTTAATGTATTCCAGAGGAGGGAATAATCCAATAACCCCATCTTTAAATGCTTTAGAGTTACTTACGCAGCCACCACCGAAGTTGCAAAATGAACCACTGAATGCAATTAGGACAAGGACCATATATACCTTAAAACCATTCGTGACCGATGGTACTCACAAATACCACCAATTTTACACGGAATTTAGTGAAAAATGCAAAAAAGCGTTACACACGTCAATTGACATTAACAATTCGCGACTATATCAACCATAGCAGTCCAAAAACCTGACGAGACTGAGAAGTACCCTAGTGGGCAACAAAGGGTTAACATCTAAGAAGCCAACCTTTGAATCTATGGTCCATATTTAACTCGCTGATCCAGTTGCCTTACCCTGAGTATCGCGTATAAAGTTCACACTGTCTAACTGTTTCCAATTTTTAACTCTGACTACAATCCAGAATCATAATAGGGACCACGTACTATTTATCTTGCCCATGTTTGCGCGCTGAGGCAACTTTTTCGGGGTTTCAACAGAACACCGCGAACATAGTCCATTTCTTCTTGACTGAGGAGCAAAAAGGTTGAGGTTTTTGACAAATGAAACCGAATCACCGAAATTGCATTAGTCAACGTAAAGTGAATGGTGCTCCCTCATGCTCCCTTTGTTAAATCCTGCCGAGTTCCAAAGAAAAGCGCGCACTCGCGGCTAGCGCGTGGTCTCTATTTATAATGTCTCTGGACTAATTCGAGTCAAATCATTCAGAAAGTAATTATGATGACTCTTAGTGGCATTGAGGTACCCGCTTATTCAATCTGAATCTACTGGCTAGCTAGTAGGTACTTAAGGCGCGTTATTGTATTTAAAACAAAAAAACAAACAAACAAAAAAACAAACAAACAAAAAACAAACAAAAAAACAAGGCACGTAATCCGATACTATCAAACACTAGAAGTGAAAGAGAAGAAGAGGTACTTCGAATCCGGAAGGAGGGGGCTCAGAGAACATCTTCATGACACGAGCTGAAGCCGTAATCGGAGATACTCATGCTCTGCGGGGTGTTCCATCATCTTTGAATGAAGAGGGAAAGAAAAAGAAAAAAAAAAGGTGATTTGCGAATCACCATTTCGTATTATCTGGGTTCAAATCCCAGATTCTGTCCTGAGTATAAACTCTTGAGCGGAGTATAGAGGGAGCTTCCAGACGAGAAACGAGACGGGAGCCGAAGATAGCCTGCTGGAGTATGTCAAAACAGAGGCAAACACACATCACGGGCTCATCAAAAAACGACGGAGGAGAGAAATTCAAACGGTTTATAGTATTCGGAAAAGAGTGGGAGGAAAGATGCGGTGGGGAACTCAAACCGTCAACGCTGGTAGCTGTAGTTACTGGGTAACCTCAACAGCCGAGAGAAATGAAGAGAAGAGAGCCCGTTTTGTCTCAATTTCACAACCGCACGACCAAAGGGCAACGCGGCGCCAGCTTGCCAGACTTCGGGTCAAATTTTAACACGTTCCTTGACTGTTCCTTGAAACTCCCTTGACTTGAAAAGTACACATTTTAAATTACATGCAGGATGTAAAAAAGGGTGAGGAACAACTGGAGGAAGGTGTAAAGCGAATGAGAAATTGTGAAATATACTCGATTATAGAACTGATAGACCACATTGGAAAAGGTTAACTGGATTATTGAACTGATGGAATACACTGAGAAAAGGTTAAATTGATACAAATGAAATGGATATTCATTAGGAAACTTCAGAATAGAGTCTGAAAAATGCTAAGATTTGGAGGAAATATCAAGGTCCAGTCTAGCCTTGAGATTTCTTCCAAATCTCAACATTTCCCATCCTCAATTTATAATTTTCGCAATAAATATCCATTTTATTGAAGCAATTTGACTTGTTCTCAGTATATTCCATCAGTTCTATAGTCCAAGAATTCACTTTTTACTTCATTCGCCCGAATCTTCAACCAATTGGTCCTCCCTCTCTATTCATTCTCCATGTATTTCAAATGGCCAGGCCATTTGAAATACATGGCCTTTTACAAGTCGAGGAAATTTTTAGGAAAAGTCAAGGAACAACATTTTGAGAAAAAGTGAAGGAACGAAATTTTCGGGAAAAAGTGAAGGAACGAAATTTTGAGGAAAAGTCAAGAAAGTGTTAAAATTCGGCCCTTAGGGACTCGAGTGTTTCGAAGTAGGTTTTGAAATCTGTACCATACAAACTAATGTAAAATATTATCGATCTTTAAATGAGGATAGGGGTGAATTGACCCCTTTAAACAATCGGAAGGTTATCGGAGCATTATAAGTCCTTTGAATGTTGCACTATTTTTTTTGTTGCAAATTTCGATAGAGGTTAGGAAAATTCAAAAGTATAGATCCAGACATACCCTACTAAATTTATCAAAATTATGTACCTACATTGTTCGCCCAACCTTTCAACCGAGCCTACCTCAATTCCGAAGTGATCGTCCAAACTTTATCGTTAGTGCCCCACTCGGATAATGGCCAGATTTCGGCACGGCCGGCATGACTAGAGTCCCTATATGTAGAGAGTTAAGACAAGAGGGTAGTCAACTTCTGATTGGTCGATGAATTTTAGGCTCTACGGACGCCGCCATTGGATGCGATTTTGCACTTTTGTTTTGTTTACCAACGGTCTTTTACAGATAAAAGAGTTAATTTGTGACGAACCTGTTAATTTTAATCATAATGCACCACAAGAATGTCCATAAATCTCAAAAGAATCATTAAAAAGCGTTAATACATGTCGATCAACAAATGCAGGGAAAGATTACATCGTTACAAACTTAGCGGATCTGTAATCTTTGCAGTGGAGCAAGCAAAGAGTAAACAAGAGTCGCAATTGAATGGAAGGCCTGCGTGGTCAACGTAGATAAGGGATCCGAACGCGGGCTGGCCTGGGCTGGCCTCTGATTGGCTGCAACGGGTGGAGCAAAAATGACTCGAGGTATAGGGAAAATAACACGGGATTTTCGTTCCGGGGCGTTTATCTCGAAACCTAAGCAAAACCGTATCTAAACAATTTATACGAGTCGATTCAGCAAATTTTTCCGAACAATTTGATAGGTCATAAGTGCCACTTCATTGCAAAGTCGAAAAGACTGTTTCAGTTTAAAAGTACGCACAATAGTGAGTTACTCAAACACTGCTCAAACACACGCCAAGCATGTAATCACACTATTGTGCGTACTTTTAAACTGAAACAGTCTTTTCGAATTTGCAATGAAGTGGCACTTATGACCTATCAAATTGTTCGGAAAAATCTGCTGAATCGACTCGTATAAATTGTTTAGATACGGTTTTGCTTAGGTTTCGAGATAAACGCCCCGGAACGAAAATCCCGTGTTATTTTCCCTATACCTCGAGTCATTTTTGCTCCACCCGTTGCAGCCAATCAGAGGCCAGCCCAGGCCAGCCCGCGTTCGGATCTCTTATCTACGTTGACCACGCAGGCCTTCCATTCAATTGCGACTCTTGTTTACTCTTTGGGAGCAAGACACAACAACGGCCTCAGAATGTAAACAAATGTGCAAAATCGCATCCAATGGCGGCGCCCATGATTTCTCTTGTCTTAACTCTCTACATATAGGGACTCTAGGCATGACAACCCTGAAATACACCCGCATTAATTAGGTGCCGTAAAACCAAACAGAACGAGGGAGAAAATACCCCCAAACATCACGAACTCACCCTCGTTTATAAACCTGGAATAGACCCTTCAACAGGACTGTCAATCAATGACAACCCATATGCTACCTAATTTTTTCTTTTGAGGGAAACAAAATAAAAAAAAAAAAAGCGTCCGACGAGTCAAAATGCAACCCCTCTTGCGGAGACAAAAAGCTATCTTTGGTTTTAAGGAATTACAAGCGCACTGATACGACATCCTTCCATCATACAACCCCCCCCCCCCATCCTACCACCCTCTGGAAACTCGCATCAAAGCACTCCACAGCTGCGTAGAAAAATGACCAACACCGATGGAGGACTTTTTAATCAATCAGCAAGTTGATGTTAAGCAGTGAGAGTGTGTGAGAGAGAGAGAGAGAGAGAGAGAGAGAGAGAGAAAGAGAAAGAGAGAGAGAAAGAGAGCGATAGAGGGCTAACTCTGTTAACCCCCTCGGAAACAAAAATTTTACTTCATCCCTTCTTCTCAATGACAAATGACGTGCAAGCCGACATTGTGACGCAAAACAACTACCCTTTACGAATCGCGCCTTGGCAGGCGTGCCCAATTGGCGAGGTTTTTTTCTCTCTCTCTCTCCCTCTCTCCTCTCTCTCTCTCTCGATCTTTCTTCCCTGGTTTCGAATCCCGTTACATTTTTTCGACAGCGGACGGATGGATGAATCCGCCATAGAGAGGTGGATCGGAGGAACCAAACGAACGTCAAAGAGTTGAAGTGTTGCGTATTGTATTCCACTGTCCTGTCAGGCGCATCCTCTCTCTGATAAATGTTTCGCTCTTCAAAAAACTTCTTTTGATGCGCGCGATGTTTCCCGGTTGTCTGTCTGTCTGTCTCGCGCTAGTAGAGCGTGCGCGCGCAACTTTTTAACTCTTCAGCTTGCAAATCTTTCCTTCACTCTTTCGCCGACTGTCCCCCCCCGAACGTTTTTATTCCCCCATCCACAACGAATTCTGACATTCTATCCTCCGTCCTTCGAGGTTATGTTTATACAATTAAACAAGTAACGTCTCCTTTTTTTTTTTTTTTTTTTTTTTTTTTTTTAAATTTAATTATACATGATAACTGTAAATGTATCAGCTTAAAAAGACGTAGCTAATGGAAGCGAGATGTTAGGTTGAGAGTTCGTTGTGCGAAAACGGATTGTTTGGTTCAACGCTAGTGGATCCCCTAGCGGTGCTATTATAACTACGAGTGTAGAATACCAGGATAGAGAAGCAGAACGAATGCTTGTTCATCAAAACTATCGCTTGAATACAGCTACAGCTGTAGATAATCTGTTAACTTTGATGATGGACGGTGAAGAAAAGTTGAGCAGTCAACATATTCGTTCAAACATGTGGATAGAAGGGAGGGGGGGGGGTTAAGAGCGTAGGTGTATGTACTATGACCTGCAAAAGAAAGTCTCTTTTTAGAAACTGTCATTATTAAATCTCTCAACTAACTTTAGAGAATTGTATGGTTTACGGGTATCTTAGAGTGTAACAGGATTGCTACTGGAAAATATACCTAAACAACTCTAGAACTCTTCCAAAAATAAAAGAAAATTGTATCAAGGACAATTATTTCGATGAGATGAATTCCATTTGCTAGTCATAATACATTCGGGGGCACAAAGCATATCGAACAACTCCTGGAGGTAGGCTAACTGCAATACTTATTTCAATGAATTTAAGTGCTGTAGAATGTGGATGGCATTACCTAAGCCAAGAGCTATAGGGAGTCATATCTGTAACTATTTTTGACCCCAAATGAAAGATCAACGCCGAAAGAAAGCCACCTCATCAGCGAAATGTTTCTTCGGAAATTTGCAGATAGTAGCTGAATTTTTTTTTCTTTTTCTTTTTCTTATAGCGCACTGAAAGCTAGCCCATTTATACTAAATATTTCATAGCTCCATAATTTAAGAGATTCAGACAGTAGCGGCTCGTGCCAGTGGGCATCCATTTAATTTTTCCATTTAAACGGAAGTAAAACAATCGATTCCAGACGAGGTTAAAAATCGATTGTTTTACATGTATTTAAATGGGGAAAATACATAAAATAATTATGGTTGACAAATTGCACGAGCCGCCTATGGATCCAGAGCTGCCGCCGTTTCGTGTGCACTTACTAATCAAAACAATAACTTTCTTACCAAAATATCCGCTAAAATTCTAGAGTCAGTAACGGACCCTCACTCGTTGAAAAAAGATTACTGATGGGAGTGTTGGTCATTCCAGTCATCCACTGAACTGAACTTTGTAATCATTCAATCATCAAGTTAAATCATCGGTGAATTGTGAAATTCTACTTAACACAAACAAAACGGCAGGTCTGGAGAAATCAACGTATTAAACTTTTGGAGGAGGTCCTTTGTTTTGGATTGAATATGTAGCACACGAAAGCACAATGACAATATTTGAAATGGGCCATAACTTTTTTTTTTTTTTTTACTAAGAAATTCCACCTGATTTCGAATGAATTTAATTTCATTAAGGGAGAAAAAAATGGGAATTTTTAAATGAATGGTACTTTGAATAAGTAAAGAGACAATTCCTCTGAAATATTTCTATTTATAATGTTTTGGAACATTTTCAAAGGATGGTGAAAGTTGCTGTATCAAAGCGATTAACAAAGGTAATGGTGCCGCACAGGAAATAAAGAATTATTTCAAGATAGTTTCAGTTAGACGGTTACAGTTACAGCTTCAGTTACAGCTTCAGTTACAGTTTTACAGCTTCAGCTACAGTTACAGTTACAGCTTCAGTTATTACAGTTATACAGCTTCAGTTACAGTTATATAGCTTCAGTTACAGTTACAGCTTCAGATTACGGTTACAGCTTCTATTGCAGTTACAGTTCACAGTAAATTTTTTAATAACTTGGTTGGGTCTCTCCTACGCTACCCAACCTTGAAACGTCTTGAAAATTAAAAAACTCGGCGTAAACTTTCTTGGAAGTCAAATAAAAAGGATTTTTTTTGGATATTTAAATCACATTGACATCATAATCGCTTCAAAAACATTCCGTATCGAACAGAAATTCATTTTTGAAGTTGTGAAATTTCTTGACATTTGAAAGGGTTTTTAACGGGACGTGTTTTCACATTGTGATCCGATTCAAACCCTGTGGAGGGAAAAACGATGAAAATAGACGAAACGGACTATACTTTTTCGATCTTTATAGCCAAACTGCAAGAAGGGGTCCCGAGAGTCACCTGAAAAACTTCATCCGTCAACGGTACAAAACCGCAAAAAAGGTCATAAAACGAACGACCTGCCAATAATATGCACATAATTTCTCGATTTGGATTCGCAGCTGTTTGACAGAGCCGCCTAGAGATGCAAAGAAAAGTACAAAAATACTTGATTAAAAAAAATAAAAAAAAAAAAAAAGTAAGAGCCCGCCAGAAAAAAGAGAGAAAAAAAATTAAATGTGCGTCTAATGAGATTGTGAACCTGGTCCCATCTGCGGCAGCCACGAAATAGCGTCAATAAAATGCTCGGGCTTTCAGCGTAGATATCTCTACCCCCTTCAGCACAGGACCCATAACCCTATCTCCCCGTCCTCATCATTGACGACGATTAGCTTCTCCGCCGTAACTCTCCTGTGCGTAAGTCGTAAACATTCGCGCGACACTTTCAATATTGACAGATCCCGTTGACATTTAGTGCCGAGACAAATTTTATTTAAAAGCTCCTTTTCCAAAAATCCTTCAGGAGGGAGCGAGAGAGAGAGGGTTAAAAACCGCGATGTATTCTTCACCGTATTGCCGCAAAGGCCTTTGACTTTTACCTTCGCCGCCGCGCGCGCCGCATAAATCCAACGATTTCGCACGCTTCGACCTTATCCACCTAATCCACCATCCACCAGCCGCTCTTCTTGGTGACTAGCATCCTCGCGAAGAAATTTTCTACAGTCTCCCTTACTTTTTATGTGACTTTAATCCATATTCGACGGTTTTTTTTATTTTTGCTTTTTATTTTTTTTTCTCCTTGCATACTTTTCCCCCTTTTTATTTTCCTTGCTATAGTAACAATATACTGTCTAATTACTTCGACAGTAAACATTTTGTCGTGTTGTCAATATGCATGCGCATTGTGTCACGGAGCATAGATTATTTATACCCAATCCCTCATCTAACTCAATAAAACTTTTTTTAAATTTCCCGTCAAATTCGGCAACGCTGACTGTGCATCCCTTTTCGGTCTTTGTTTTTTTATTCATCCATCGGCAGACTTGGATTGGACAGCGTTGGGTCGTAAAGGAAGTGAGTGAATGGAAATAAAAATAAAATTTTAGCGTAACCGCGCATGCTGCCTTATACGCTCTTGCATAGCCCTATATACACGGAAAGGCATGCGTAGAAGTAATTATACAAATGCCAATCAAATTTGACCTTTTGTGATCTATTTTTATTGAGCATCTCATTATTGTTATCTACGTTGTGTATTTTTTATCGCTGATGAGTGAAACCCCCTCTGACTTTTTGATTTTGGTTAAAAATGTGCTGAAACTTTCAATTGTTATTAATATATGTATGCAGTGGCGGACCCACCGGGGGAGACGTAGGCACGTGCCCCCCTCCCCCCTCCCCCCAGAAGCCTCAAATTTTGCCTTTTTTCTATAGAAAATAACCCGAAATTGCTTCCACCAACGCTTCAAATTTCAAAATTTCACAGGTGTGCCCCCCCAAGAAAAAATTTCTGGATCCGCCCCTGTATGTATGTATGTTTTTACTTTAATTGTTAACCTCCCCAGGTTAAAAAAAAAAAAAAAAAAAAAAAAAAAAAATGATGTTTAAAAATAATCCTAAAATGGACTGATTATACTCAACCTCTTGCCTCATCATAATTTGAGGATTATTATTTGTGAGAACGTGAAACTGAAAACAGTGGCGGCTCATGCAATTTGGCAACAATGTTTGCCCTCCATTTGAAGCTACGTTCAAAAGTCGATTATTTGAATCGATTGTTTTACATAGAATCAAATGGAGGTAAAATATTCTTGCCAAACTGCGCGATCCGCCACTGACTGGAAATGGTGGGAGGATAATTTGTTACCTATACGATTAATATAATAAGCGACAAAGAGTGTAATTAAGGGTATATCCAAGTCGATTTTCATTTTTTCCATTAATTAATCAAACTTTTTTTTTTTTTTTTTTTTTTTTTTTTTTTGAAGCTTAACACCAATTGTGTGTCTTTGGAGACGCCCGACAAAAAACGAATCGCCCAGTTTGGTCCTAAAAACGTCCTGGACGTCTTTAGGACCAAACTGGGCGATTCACCTTTCACCGGGCGGTTGGATTTTTATTATTTTCCAAACTTAGGATCAACTTTTCTCAGGTTCCATGATAGCTAGAGACCTCTGGTTTTTTTTTTTTTTTTTTTTTTTTTTTTTTTTTTTTTTTTTTTTTTTTTTTTTTTTTTTACGTGTAAAATTTTATGAAGCATGATTGCATGCATTTATTTGCCTTGACTCTCATTAGTTACCATGTAAAATAAATTTAAACATGAGGAAAAACAAGAAAAAATGTTTTTTAAAAAAAAATTAAAATAAAATACTTTGAGTTAGATGTAAAACCAATGTATGGAATCATTCAACATCTTAGGCTGATCATTTTGAGCCTATGTGCAAGTTTCTAGCTATTCTAGATCATCAGAAAAAGTGTTCCCAAAAATAGTCAACTTTTTGGTTTTTTGCGTTGTCAGGGACAGGGTATGCAACCAGCCACACGAAAATTTCAGGAGAAATGTCTGACCTAATTACCTTTGCTCAGTAAAAATTTTGGATTCGTTCGAATTCAATAGGAGAGGGAAAAATTGACTGGTATATGCCCTCAAAGAGAGGGGATGAGAGAAGGCATTCGCCCCCAGTTGAACACGATTGAAAACTCAAAATTATTGCCAAAACGGTCGAACAGAGGATTTAAAAATAGTGAAAAATTCGTCGGGTTTGAATTCGCCTCCTCCGGCTTTCCTCCCCCAACCTCTCGCCGGATCCTACATTTCTCTCAATGGATACGCTTTTGTCCATAAATACACCTTATGTATGTATGGTCATGGCCGTAGCCAGATTTTTTGTTTTTTTTTTCGGGGCTGACCATTTTTTTTTTTTTTTTAATGGGGCTCATGCACACTTTTGCTATAATGCGATTTAATTGTCGATTCTGTTGTAAAAACCTCCAAAAATAACGATAGCAGCACTAACAACTTCCGAAATCCATTCCTAAACTCGATAAACGCTTTTATTTGCGCGAGCGTAATGGTAGCTTAGGACAGTAATAATGGGAGAGATTCCAATTGAACAATACTGTAACTCCATCAAGAAGTGACCAATGAAGAGATGACTTTCAAATATATATATTCTAAGGTCAATAAGATATCGCCCGATGAAATCCCTCCAATTCCACAACGATAATAACCATCTTTTAATCTATAATATCTTGTTGATTTCGGCAGTTTTAGTCGAGAAACCAGGCATTTAAACTTTTTCGAGGATGTAGAATTCATAATCGCAAAAAGGTTGCATTAATAATTGTTTGCGGTTTAATAGTCGACATTTTCGTTCAAAAATACGGTCATGGGGAAAATGCATTGAATCAGAGTTTGTTTGCGGAACCAGAAGCGGCCCTCGGATGGCAATCAATACCATGTATCGCTCTACTAAAACAGTCTATTGTGCAAATCCTCTCGAAAAACACATTCGCAAACATCGTAATTTTGAAATTGGACGCTCTTTTACGAAGCAGCACGTCACAGACAAACAACAGAGCAAGGTTTCAATAGTCCGCGTCGCATCCTTTTTGAGTGGAAATAAATATCTGTGAGAGAATAGATGGATAAATAATGAATAAATCAGCGGCAGTCAAGAGGGATGGATCCATGAAAATGGAGAGGCTCGACATTACGAACATGTGTAAATGATCCGTGCAACAAATCCCCCGCGTAGTATTGGCGGCGACCACGAAAGGGTTGAGTGGATGAGAGCGAGAGGTTGGAGGACCCTCCCTAAAAATGTAACAATTCCTCTGCGTATCTCCGTGAGCCACACGAACGCGGACGCCCATCCAGTTATATGCACCGCGGCTAATCCGAAAGAAACGACCATTTTAAAAAAAGTATTCCAAGAGCTCGGCTTACTGGGTTTCAACATTTACAACTTTTAACAATAAGACGAGCTGCATATGATGATACCTAAATCGCAAATGTTGGACGCATGTCAAAAGAGAGGAAGGATGGGTAGCTTCTCTTCGAGCGAATTCTACTAAACTGTCTGAGGAAAAAGATAGTTTGAAAAAGGTTTTATCGAAGTAATATAGGAGTTGATAGCTAAAATTATTTGAGCCTCGAATTAAAACATTGTATAGTAGCGAGTATTTTGTAGACTGTATAGTTTCAACATTAATTCATTCTTACAATGAGATGAGGATGAGTTACTTATGATATGATACCTAAATGAACACTGTTTGGACGCATGTCAACACAGAGGCAGGATTCAGTAGATTCCCTTCGAGACCTAACTGGCTGATGAAAAAGATGGTTTGAACAAAGTTTTATTATCGTAGTAATAGGAGTTGATGGCAAAAATTATTGGAACACCGGCAAAATCACATTGTATAGTAACAGTAACGAATGATAAAATGTAAGTAAAAGAGGCTCATTCTCACGGAGACCTAAATGGTAAATGGTTAACTATTGAACGCATGTCAACACAGAGGGAAGGATGGGTAGATTCTTTTAGAAGGAATACTGCAAATGTTGCTGAAGAAAAATATAAATTGAACAAGGTTTCTTCGTAATGATAGGAATCCATATCTAGATTATTAGAATACCGACAAAAGCACACTGTACACATACATATAGTATAGAAAATCAGGCAACGCACAGCGTAACTGCCGATTTTTCAAAAACATCCCTTGAGTTTACCGTAGGTACCGAAGGGAAGTTTTGGTATTTAAAACTCGGTATTCTCAGATTTGTATTTTGCCTGGGGAAAAAAAAAAATCTGAAACCTTTCAAAGATTTCTACACAGAGAGAAAAGTACCGCAAAAGAACGACGATTTTGGGACGATTTTGTGGGGTAGCACTGTCACACCAGAATTCTAACGTTTTTCCGTAGTCTTTGAAAATGTTGATGTGACCATATTCTGATGGTAACACCAGAAATTTCTGGTAAATGTACTTATTATAGACTCCCCGTGGCTTACATAAATATTTGTGCTTAGCTGGTGATATTCGTAGAATTTAAGATTTTTTTTTTTTTTTTTTTTTTTTTTTTTTTTTAGTGTGATAAATATGATTCAAAGAATCATCAATGAGATATAGCTGTGTTCTTTCTTTATTTTTTTTTTTTTTTTTATTCATTACACGTATTTTACTACACTTTGCTCAACTGCGATTTCTGCAATGCATTTCATCTCATTTGGTCCTTGCTTTTTAGGAAGCATTAATTTCTCATTTAATGATCATAGATCCTAATTTAATTCCACTTCCTACAGCCAGATATGATATTTATGACTTTGCGCGTCCAGAATTTTAGAAAATATATTAAAATTTGGGTGGATTCATGAGAGCAAGGATGTGGATCATCTCTGCAGCAAATAATAAGTTTCAATGATTGTGAGTATTTTGGGAGTTATGGGTATTCGAAGCTTAGGAATCGTTTAACCCCCCCTTTCCTCCTGCACATAAAGGTGTTTTTGAAGGTCATACAATGATTGAGCTCCAATGAGCTCTTCAAATCTAAGTCCTAACAGCTAGCATAGCGCCAGAAACGACTTAATAGAACGTCTTTCAAGCAAATTGTGTTTTAGACTGAACAAATCTTGGATAATAACTTCTCAATTGCTATCTTTATCGATAGTTCTTGAATTCCGACGGGAGCATTCACCTAAAAGCCACTCCCCCTTTAAGCGCCTGAATATTTTCTTGAAGCTCCCCGTTGATGTTTTTCAAAAGTCTACACCTAAAATTTAATTTGATGGACGGAACTATGTAATAGCCACCTAGGATAGAGAGTCGCTCCTGTTTTTTTTAGAGGTAAGATAGAACCAAGGTTGCCAAAAGTTGCTTGAAAATCAATGATGTATTTTTATTGACTCGTCTGAATAAGAGTGAAGGCACACTATCTATTGAGTGTCAGGCAACATCAGACTATGGATATGCTGCATCCATTGAATTACTGACTAGTATTTTGTATTTTAATACTTTTTATTTAAATCCGTCCTCAGATTTTGAACACCTACTGATCGGCCGACCGGCCGATCGGCCAGCTTGAGGCTGTCACAAAATTAAGACGTTACAACGTGGGCTGACAAAATTATGCATGACTAATCAATGTTGTCAGTTTGGGCCAAAGTTCTCAAAATGAGAGGGTTTTCAAATCTCAGGAAATTTTACAATGTTAAAGGAAACTGAAATGACCACGATAAGAGTGATGCCACCATAAAGAATCACAGACATATTTTGGCTACAGAAATCTCCGTTGTGTGTGACAAAAGGGAAAATAATATTGCAGAATCTAGAGTCGAACTTAAAAGAACTTAGACTTTTCTATCAGTCAAAGAGGTTATACTTCCCATTTTACTAGTCCAGCAAAATGTCAGACCCAAATCTTTTAATATTCTTATTCATGATACATCACGAAAAAACTAAAGCTGCAGTCAACACGGGAACAATATTTTATTTCTAACACGCTTCTGTGTTCAAATTCATTGAGAAAACTTAACAAAAACTATAAGTTGTTGTCAATTTAAAGATCCCTCCCCCTTCCCATCTTCCGCAGAAAAAATGTTAAAGACACTATGATAGCGCTGACAAAACCTTTGGTGCAAAAATGACCCAGCAAAAGACTTTAGTTGAGCCAACCAAATCTTTGGTTCGCCTCGCAAAATCTCTTTAGATAAACGAATAAAACCCTTGGTAAGCTCAACTGAAGTATTTTGTTGGGTCACTTTTCTACCAAAGCTTTTGTCAGCACTACCAAAGCGTTTTTCTGTTTTTCCTGTGATCCTCTAAAAAGCGATTTTTCGGTTGAGATTGTCAATTAATAAAATTATGACAAAAGAGCGCAAAAACAAAGACCAAAAAAAAAAAGTTGAGCTTACGAAATGATGACTTTAGCACCGATCATGCTTTTTCTTTCCACCCATAAAAACTGTCGAAAGCCTGCGTGTTTTCTCATTTGCCGTTTCAGTTTTCTTCTTGAAATATGGAAACACAAATTTTCAGATGTGTCAACATTTTGAAAAAAAATTAGGATAATTTTAAAATTTAAAATCCTGCACGTTAATTTTCATACTCACACACTTGGCAACGCCCGTTGCCGGGGAGGAGGGGTGGATCGCCCATCAGAAAATTGATCTCATTGTATTAGTATTCAACCCGCACACTTCCTAACAGTCACACCTCGGAGTTTTTTCCAACTCTCTTTTAGCTCTTTATAACTAGTTCCATCAATTTTACAACTCCTTCAATGTCTGTCGGAACTTTTGTCGCCGACTCATTTTACAGATTTTTTTTTTTTTTATTTTATTTGGGATCAATTTATAAGTTCTATTTATTATGTTCCGGCTGAATAATCAACTTTATCAATTTACAATAACCGCGCGAGCGACTCCTCGAAACATTATTAGATCCAGTCACCTCCTCCGTTCTACAGGGTGTATCAGAAACATATGTCGTCCTTGTAACCTTGTATTCTACACAGAAAAAAAAGGATATGCTCCAGACACGATCTATATACACACCAGTACGTAACGTGCTCACTGCTCAGAGCACAAACGTTTCAGGTTCAGGACACGACGGGATGCGTTTCAGACGCAAACTCAACTTAAATAGATTGCGCTCGGAACTCGTTCCCGTACTGGTGTGTACATTCGTGTCTAGAACACGGAAAGTTTGTGTCTAAACGAACATTTTTTTCTGTGTAGAGGTCAAAATAAGACTATTTCTTCCACAAACATGAGTCCGAAAATGCCCCCTTTTGAACTACAGCCCCCCCTCCCCGGTAGTTTTAAAAAATTGATTGTTCTCTTGGAATGTCGACCATAATTAAGAACCAAATGTCATGAAAATTGGTGTCCCGAGGTAATTTCACGTATAAAATCCGTTAATGACCACGAGGAATTCAGAAATTAGGTCTGACTGTACTCTTCAGGAAATCGTATACCCTCTACGGCACGAATTTGATGTTACGGATTGGAAATTTGAAAAATAACAACTGAAATCAGATGGGAAAAACTCATAGAAAGATATTCGGTCCTCTTTTCTTGGTCGATACGACGCGACGCGTACTAAGCGAGATAATCGCTGCACAAGGTGGGAAAGTCAGCGCTTTTACCACGAAGAGCGGCAGTAAATATGCAACCCGCCACGCCGCTGCTTCATCGGGCCGCCCGCTGTAGTAAAAGCGCTGACTTTTTCACCTGGTGCAGCGATTATCTCGCTCAGCACGCGTCGTATTGACCAAAACAAAGAGGACCGGATATCTTTCTATGAATTTTTCCCATCTGATTTCCGTTGTTTTTTTTTCAAATTTCCAATCCGTAACATAAAATTTGTGCCGTTGAAGGTATAAGATTGCCTGAAAAGTACAGTCAGACCTAATTTCTGAAAATTTCGAGGTCATTAACGGATTCTACTCGTAAAATTACCTCGGGACACCAACTTTCATGACATTAGTTCATAATTATTATGGTCGATATTCCAAAAAAACCATCAATTTTTTAAAACTTTGGGGGGCTGCAGCTCAATAGGAAGGCATTTTCGGACACATGTTTATGGGAAAAAATAGTCTTAGTTTGATCTCTAGAATATATGCTTACAAGTACGACATATGTTTCTGATACACCCTGTATATAGAACGTTCTGTATAAAAGCAAGAGAATCAGCGATCGACAGTGTTTCGAGCGCAATAGATAGGTTTTTACGATTTTCTTCATCTTTTTTTTTTTTTTTTTTTTTTTTTTTTTTTTTTTTTCCATGCCTCTCGCATTGGCAGTCGTCCGGACATTTTCCACCTTTTGATGGGATTGAAGAGAGGCGATGCTCCCATATATATATACAAGTGTAACGGCCATTAATGGCTTTTTTATATCATCATTACACTTTGCTCAGTTGCATTGCCACCGATGTGTTCGTACAATTTATAGTACCTACGAAGTTAACGAAAAAAAAAGAAGGAAGGAGGAAAATAAAAGATAAAGCAATTAACCGTCTTAAGATTTCTGCACGACATAAATTTCAAATCGAGAAAGAAGTGTAATTAAAATCAAATAAATAGCCCCCATAAACGTCAAGGTTAACTTTTTAATAGTGCATTTAATTTATATTTTTTCGTTCTAGGGTCATTCGGCCGGTGTGCAGGCTTGTATTACGTAAGAAGTGCATCGATTGGCTGCACCTATCCAATTCTTGGTTTTACAATCGAAGGACGCGGAGTAGTTCACTAAGTATACGTATGAGCACTTACACTTATCGCCATAAATTATTCAAATCACCGGTGGATATTTTCTCTTCGGTGTTTTTTTGCACGTCGTTTAGACTACTTTGTTGCATTTTTCTTATTTAGTTTCCATACAGTATTTGGATGCGTCGAATTAGTAGCAGTTGAAATTATACAGTAAAAAAAAAAAAATAGTTAAAGCGCTGAACATCTGATAAAATCGAGAAATGTTATTACTTGAGCTGAAGACATCGGGACTTGAACGAATTTCAATGTCCTCCAATAACTCTGCGGAACAATAACTCATTGCATGAAACTCGTAATCCTCAGCCAGAGCCAATATCACAGTATATTTCGGCCTCTCATAGTTTTAATGGATCCAGTTGATTTGCGTGTAATCCGGCAACGCTGCATTGAAAGGCATGACAAATATCGAACCAATTGAAGTGCACAGTGCACTCCCTCAAATCGATATTTTGTATCAGTGTAGCAGATGGATAGACGACTAGATGTATGCAGTGTTACCAGATTGCATGGGACGCCACCAAACTGATCTACCCGGGGAATAAAAAGACTGGTAGAATTTACCATCTGCATAGCTGATTTTGCAGTCTGCCGGCAAGTATGGTGAATTTCACCATCATATGGTAAATACAACGTCCCTTGTTGTAAATTAAGGTAAAATGCTGGTAGATTTTACCATCATCTAGTAAAATTGAATAAACTAAGCAAACTCCAAAATCAGCAATGCAGGGGGTAAAAACTCTACCAGTCTTTTTTTTTTTTTTCGTGTATGTATAATTTTACTCATCCATAAAAATGTATTGAAAAAAATCGGTATTTAAAAGGAATCGATTGGACTCCCAAATGAATGGTCGACATTTTTTGCAGTTTTGAACGGGAGAAAATTGACAAAAATGGGTGTAACGCAAACTCTAATGCTACATCACTATTTAGAATGAACTCTCATGGATTTTTAACAATCTCCTCTCCCCCCCCCTAAAAATAATGAATTAAAAACTATAAATGTTAGAACCTTTAAAATAATTCACTCATTATCTCGTGAATACCTTTTTATAAAATTTATAAATTCAAACAACTCGCCTTAAATGTCTAGATACACTCAACCAAACAACTGCTAAGTCACCAAGTCCAGTCACCGAACGTATAGAAATGCGTAGAACAAAACTTCTCGAGTCAAGATCAACCAAAGATTCTGTACCTTTACGTTGCATGGTCGTAGCAGAGGGCTGATGGATAGCTACAAAAAAAAAAAAAAAAAAAAAAAAAAAAAATCAGAAAAAGGGAAGAGGAGGGAGAATGGAAAGAAAAAGAAGGTAAATAGCCCGGAAAAGACCAGCACTCACAACCGAAAAAAATCCTGGCTGCGGCCATATGATACATTCCACAGTTATTCATGTATGATTTGTTAGATTGCTTGGTTTGGTGACTAAACTTGCGGTGGTCCTAACCTTACTTGATGCCTGATGGTGTAGAATTACTAGAATTCGCGAACCCGCTGTGCGGCTGTTAAAATAATTTACTGATCTTAACAAGGTATCCTCAATTTTTGTAATGGAAATCGGTTATTTTCGGTGTTTTCATCGGATTTTTAGGGTGAGCATCTTGGGTAAATAATGCTCTATGGATACGGCTATAGCAAAAGTTTACTACTGTTAACTATTGCGCACTAGCATAGTCGCTGCGCGATAAACATATTGATTGACATTTGGTCGACAAAAATACCTTCGTTCACAAAATGAGTATTTTCCAAAAACTCCAGTCATTTTGAAATTAGTTTTTTATGCCTTAGAATTTTAAACGGTGAACTCTAGATGATAGGTGATAAAGTCTCGTTAACATATAGTAATCAGCCAATTTTCGATGAACTGATTATTAATACATATTTGTAATCTGATGCAGTCTTCAAGAAATAACCTCTCTTTTAAAATTGAATTTCTCAAAGCCATTATTACATAATCAAAGCCATAATCGCGACTGATTATATCTTTGGATTTTTTTTTCTTGGGTACTAATCTCAGAGGGGGTGAGTTGGATTTACAGCTCTAATTTTTATCTCACAATTCAATTGCATTTTAAAATTTGACTCCCGAAAACAACAAACAAATAATTAATTTCTATCCATCCCTAAAATTTCAAAGCTCTCTTCATCCTAGCATTCTTCAGCACTCAACGATGTAATCAACAGCGAAGTCGCCATACAGCGAAACAACATCAGCTATTAAAACTCGGATACGGAACACTAATTAGTAGTTCATTAAACTTATCGGACCGACTTTAAAACATTTCCAGTCGCACAGAAGTTCGAGATAGGGACTTGCCGTTTGAAGACACAATATCCATCGACTGTAAGGCAATTTCAAAGAGATTAAATTCAGGTAGCGTTTCATATAATGAGAGGTAATAAAGTTTTACGGTCATAATTTTCCAATTAAGGAATGAAAGAGCCTCTATTTGGAAGAAAGAAAAAAAGATACTGTAAGATAATTGAATTCTAGAGCTCAAATAAACAACATAATCTAGAAGAGGAAAGAGGAGTTTTCAAAAGGAGCTGTAACATTTGTAAGACAAACAAGGAAGCTCTCATAAAAGGAAGAAGGGAATAGTCGCTTGACGCTTGTAATAGCTAAAGCCTTCGTGGCGCCATCGGCGCATAGTTTGTTTGCTTTAAACAAACATAAAAAAAGAAAGGACCAATGTCTTATTGAATGCGTTTCCAAATATATCACCTACTGGTGTTACCACCCGATCCTATGTTCTTTTTATTAGTTTTTCCCACACGCTTCTACGCCCGGCTCGTAATTAAGAAGCAGTTTAAGAGAGACAAAAGAAAACCCTTCATTTTCGCCGCTTCCTTTGTGAAAGGACAATCCTGGCAAAGGGATGGCGACACTTATCTTTCTGACCTTTAAGACTCTTTTTTACAGTTTGAACGATTAACAATCGAATCAATACCGGTGGCGCGTGTCTGCTAAGATCCTAAAAAATATAATTCTGAAAAAGGGGCAGAATATTTGTAGACCCTTTTCGCAAAAAAGAAGGAATGCTCAATACAGGTATAGATTTTTTTTTCGTCAGTTAGGAGACAGAATTCCTTTGGAGAAATTATCCAGAAATGACGATATGGAACCAAGCGGGAGTTCATATTATGGAATGTTCGTGGTTTCGAGCCTGTAGAAAAGGCAAGGGCTTCACAAAAAATAAGTCATCCGATTTGTCTTTCCTCATTGTATATATGCAAGGCAATGGCTTACAGGGTTGAGCGTTCTGAAATATTCATTGGAATTCATCGGGAGCTGGGAACTGAGATTATAAGTAAATGAAATGCAACTTTTAAATTTAATCGATAGATAGATTAACCATTTCCAAGCCGTTACTTACATAATTAATAAAGATTTAGTCAAATACGTGCTTTCTAAGCAAAATTGAAAGTACATATCCGGTAATGAGGCGTAACACCGCGGTTTTATCGGAGTTTTACTTCGGTGCATGCGAGGCACTATAGGTTACCGGAGATATGTACTTTCAATTTCGCTTAGAAAGCAAGTATTTTACTAAATCTGAATTATTTACGGAAAAAATTGATCGATTAAATTTAAAAGATGCGTTCCATTCATTTATAATCTCAGATTCACCAGATCCTCGATCAGATGAATTATCTATAACGTTCCCCTACGATGCAATTAGAAAACGTCACATTATGTCCATTTCTTCCCACACAAAAATTCAAATTCGAGGATATTTACTGCACACCCACCACCCATTAACTTGATATTTTTCAAGGGTTTGAGTGGGCAAAATGCAACGTCGCCAGATTGCTCGCTACCACATGGTCAACAGGGCTGCCGTATATTCACATTTTCCCATTCAACTTACGGTAATTTTATTAAATTTCCCGCCAAATTTGGCAGCATGATTAATCAACAATCAACTTTTTTATCCGCAAAACACCGTTGGACAGTGAACGACTGCTTGGAAACAAAAATGTGCAAAAACGTATCCAATGGCAGCGCTTGTAGAGCCTGAAACACGGTATCCAATTAGAGGTTGACTACCCTCTTCAGAGACGTATAATTTGCCCTTAAAAAAGTAGTTTTTTGCATTTTCAAATGAATTTGACCAAATTGTTATCTTTGGACCCCCCTGATAATTATCGGACCCCAGAGCCCCCCCCCCCCTCTAGAAAAATTTCTGGCTGCGCGGTGATAGGTCATAATGTCGAAAAATAAATGTAAATAAATAAGGTTGAAGATAAAAAACGAAACTCGGGGGATGTTCATAACTTAATGGGAACTACTTTTTGGCGAATCCAAAATTTCCGGGGGGCACCCTTAAGGGGGGGTTCGCCCCCTAACTCAACATTTTCAAATAGCAACCCCTATCTTGTGATACCTCGTTTTATAAATTAAATAAGTATTATTATTGAGGTTCCTTTCAAAACAAACTTGTTTTCAGTCAGAAAAGACATTAAATTAAACCATGAAACAGCTAAACATAGTAAACAATGTAACATATAAAAGTGAATGGGTGATTTTCTTGCCTCGTCTCTTAACAAAGTAACTAAGAAATCAGCAGAAACAGGTTGTGCTGGGCAGGTGTCCACTTCTGTGATTTTTTAAGGGCACAGTGCTGCCACCTATCAACCATGGACGATGTATCAACTTCAAACTTTTTCACCAGTCCAACCGCAACCCATGAAAAACACTTATTTCATAATATCTTGAATTTCCCTGCTAATGTGAGCTTATTTTAAAGAATAAGTGCATAGGGTGGCGGTAATTGGGACATCTAGCTACCTTAATACTGCTTGTAAATCTTTGAACTCCAAGTACCATTAGCTTATTTTCTGCCTCTCATCTCTCAATTACATACCGGTGGGGGGGGGGGGGGAGGTGTCCAGGGGTCTAGAGCCCCCCCACCCCTTGACACCAAATTTTGCCCTAAAAATAAGTCATTGTTTGCGTTTTCGGACAAATTTGACCAAATTATCTTTGGACCCCCCGCCCCCTTGACAATTTTCGGACCCCGGACTTCATGCTTTGGATGTACCCTAACCTATTTTTTTTTCGGACATTTTATGTGTTTGGACATTAGCAAAACGTTTGGACATTTTTTTAGTTGGACATTAAAGTTTTGGACATTTTAACTTTTGGACATTTTTTTTTGGACATTATGACCTAGCACCGGCTGCGCCAATGACCTTCTCTGTCGTAACTTCTCTAGATGCAGGGACTATAGGGTGGACTAAATAGTAAATAGTAGTCCATCAATCAACTATCTCACACATAGATATAGAAGAGAGAGAGAGAGAGAGAGAGAGAGAGAGAGAGAGAGAGAGAGGAGAGGGAGAGAGAGAGAGAGAGAGTACACCCAAGGAGAGGCACATTGAAGCTTCCTTACATCAGACTCATACATTTTACTCGCTTGAGTGCGAATGTGAGGGTGGTCTTGCATTGCAAAAAGAAACGCTATAACCTTCAAGACAGTTTTCTTTTTGAATGGTGCGAATTCGAGAGCACCATTCAATTTTGACCTCTGCGGCTATATCCGTTCTGAATGAGCGTTAACGGAGAAGCGCCGCACTTCGGTCTGAGATCGTCAAAAAGTGGCCAAAATTCAGAAAAATAAATTTCTTGTCAATCTATCATTTATACAAACTTTCAAGACCAATTTTAATCACAGAACACACTTGTAATAAGTAATAAAAACCTAAAAATGTAATTGGCAAAGCTTCGCAGTTAAACTTCACAGGTCAAAAACGATGATTTCTGATTACTTTATATGTCAATGATTATTTCAGGCCAATTTTTTCAGATTTTAGACCAAAGTGCGCCGCAGGATGGTTGTGCAAAAAAATATCGTAGGATGAGGGGGGACGGGTGGAGGGTTCAGGGGTTCATTGTTATTAATCTATCTCAGACAGATCATTTATCAGAGGAACAATAATTTAATCGTTGAAGGATCTTGGTTAAGTTGATGCCTTTTATGCGAGATTACAAACGTTTGATCTAAGGAATCGGCATAACTATATGCATACATATGATGTCTAATCAAGAGCTCACCTTATGTTTTGAAGACCCTCTATAGGTATAAATGGGTGAACGTTCACTCGTTGGAGACAAAGATGGGGCTCTCACTTCAACAAGTCCCTCGATTGTAATATAAGGTGGTTCGGAAAGTTGTTTATTCTTGCACCATTGATGACTTATTAATAAAAATATGCATTACATCACTATATCAGCTTATTTTTGATACCGCCCGATCCTCGAATTTTCTTTATCGGGTTGACCGCTGCCGACCTTTGAAATCAAGTCTGTAAATGTGTATTTCTCTCTTTTTGCCCATTTGACTACTTGCGTTGGAAAAGGACAGACACAGGGACTGAAATAGCGTGACAGCCCCACTCTCTATCCTGCATCCAGGTTGCATCGGGTTATCGTGATCCACTAGATCATTCAATTATAGAAAGGAATAAAACATTTTACGCGCAGGCTTTAGTACATATTAAAAGAAGGAGCACGTTTATGGCCGGAGTCGGGGGAATAGGGGGCGATGGAGCTGCAGCCCCCCCCCACCCCTTACGGAAATTTGAGAGACGAAAAAGAAAGAAGAAAACTAGAAGAAATTAAGGAAAAGAGAATGAAGGTATATAGTAACTGGTCAGCAACGAATTGTAACTCTGCGCTAAACAGTCACTCATCGATGAGTTTTGATGCATTTCAGAAGCAGGCTCCGCTATATTTGTCAGAACCCGACTCTTACAATCAATAGCGTACACAGGAATTAGTCTCTCTCGCTCTTTTCCCGTTTGAGTGTATACACTAGAAAAGGAAAGAGATAGGGGCTGAAGACACGTTCGAGCCCCTGTTTCTGTCCTTTCCTTACCCACGTGTTCAAATGGGGAAATAAAGAGAAAGACAGATTCCTGTGTACTCTACTGTTTACAATGCTTCTGCACGGTAAATATCAAGCTCGAAGAATCGTTTCTTTTTCCTACAATTAATTTTTGTAAAAACTTCGAAGATTGTCGGTTCGCTAGAAAATCAAAGTTTCCCTGGAAAAAAATAGAAAAAAGAACCCTCAATTGAGCTCGCTTCTTCATTTTTCCGCCAGGAAGCCGCAGCCCTCTTCTAAACCAAATTAAAATTATATAATCATCACCATATTGATTCGTTGAAGATCTAAACGAAACTCCAGCATTCACCATCGCAAGTTCGGTAAATGGGGCTCTTGCAAACTTTTGCACCAGGTGATTGAAGAGTTGAATCTCACATAAAAAACTGTAAAAATGAGAGTACACTAAAAAATTACGAAAATCACTCTCAGAATCGAGCTTAACGGTGGAGTAACGCTCGTATCATGTGAGATTCCTATCTAAATTGAGACATGTATCCATGTTTCCATAGAGAAAGCGAAAAATTAAACAGGAATCTCCTATGATTCCTACATTGAACCGCCATTACGATTTTGCCATTATAGCAGTTTTGTGAGTTTATTACTGAAAATTAGACTTTACTAAGGTGGTTTTCCTGGTTTTCGCTAGTTTTTACGTCAGATTGGACTTTGCATTTGCTCACAGCAAAGCCATATTCGTGCAATATATTTTTGATATTGCGAGAAGGAATAATAATAATATTTTTGGCACACCTTATGCTTGCAACTTGGTTTGCTTCATGGAAGATCCCGATGCGATGTACGAACCAGCACTTTGAAGCACAACAACTCACCTCGCGTCTTATTCTTTTTATCTCAAACAATAGCGTCAACATTAAATGAAGTCGGAATGAATTAATCATAGAGCGAAGACGAACAAAAATTTAAATCAGAATGGATGACACATTAGTCTGTCTAAAAGTTTGGACGGGGCCCCTCTCGAAGCCCTGACTGGTGTCTGCCTAGTGCCACATATCTAGGCTGGCTATAAGGAATGGTATAACTTGATATGAAAAATCTGCCAACACAAAACACGTAGCCAAGTATATTAATCAAACGAAGGCACTCTTCGAACAAAAAAGGGCACACAATCGTAATTGCATTTGGAAGAAAACAAAAGAGTGTTAAAAGCATATCTGCTCAAGGGTTGCCAACACAATGCGCGCAGCTCTGATTTCTTTTTTTCTTTCCTCTTCTTTTTCTTTTTCTTTTTTTTTAATACTTTTTTTATATCTCATTAATTATACTTGATATAACAAAACATTTTTCGAGGACTATTGTTTTAGTCAGTATGATGGCATGAGCCTTTACAGGTAGTTCGCTCGCTCGTCGCTTATTGCACTAAAAAAATAGCGCTCGCAGGACCTTCCCCGATGCGCAGTCAACTTGAAGGGATTCGCTTCCGTCTATTTTCCGTTCTGTTAAAATTCTTTAATAGCCGCGCTTTAAAGGCAGGCTCGCGCTATGTCCCTTTTAAGTTTAATTACCCCGTTTGTATGGTTTGTTTACATACAAGAATAACAACTTCACACCAGGGTGGCAAAATTAATTTTCTTAACTCCTTCATCCCTTTTTTTTGCTCCCCTTTTGTTGCATCTCGCCCAGTTGCAAAGAGCCTAAACTGCTTAACACCTCGCCAGAAATTAAATGCGCTCCTAAGATTTTGCAACCATCCATTGGGGTTATTTTTATTTTTTTTTTAAATATCAACAGTTCCAATTTTCTAATTAATTTATTAATATACTGAGTTTTCGCAAGTATAATCTGTAAGCCTAAAGTCATTGATGAAATTAAATCATATCCAAGCAAAAATATCATTCCTAAGTTTTTTTTTTTTTTTTTTTTTTTTTTTTTTTTTTTTTTTTTAAATAATTTGTCAGGTCGAATATCTTAAAACTGTACAGGTGCAGCTTCTAGTTGTTCATTGAACTGAACACCGTATTTAAAGTGAATTTTGGACCTCCCCTGTATCCGTATAGATAGTAGCATTTAAAGTAGATGTTATTCAATGAGATATGCCTGGTGACTAAACGAGTTAACCAGATGATTCACCGAATTGAATAATATTCTTTCATATTCCAGGAGCTTTCCGTTCTGTGTTTCAACGAAATTCAAGTTTGATGTCTCTGCGGGAACATCAGAATATATTTTGGCTTTCGTTTCTCGTCCTTTCTTATTAATCAATTAAATGATAAAAAAATAAATAAAAATAAAAAATAAAAAAAAATCCTCGAACAACTTAGAACGATTGAAATTCTTTCCTCTAATCAAACATATTCATCTATAGAAGGAAGGATCGATGGAGCTTTGTAAAATTTTCTGTGGCATCCAATTAGCCAAAGATTTCACGATGGATTCGATAAATTTTACTCGTCTTTTTGTTGGCCTGCAACCGTACTCATTTCAAGTGGCAGATTCAACACGACAAACATTTTTACGATCAGAAATTGATTTGTATCCGATGAGGCTCTCAACGATCGATTGCAAAACTAAACGGCTCCAATTCTGAAAAAATAACAAATAGTAAAAAAAAAAGAATAAATCAGCGCATAGTCGCCGAATATTGTGTTGAAGTCGGCCTACTTTCCGAATAATTAAAATAAGGAGCCAAGCGAATTTTCTCCTATTCTACTCACCTGTCGAACGAAACCTCGACACGACTCCAAAGACAAGGCTAATTGCATTCCGAACAAATTGACGGCTCTGTCATCTTCTATCCTACGGGGAAGGGGGGGGGGTTAAAATTAAGAGGTTTCCCCTCCTCCTTTTCTCTCTCTATCTTTAAATACCGCTAGTTTAGAGAACGAGTTTAGTGCTTTCGCCATGTCACCATTAATTAGTTACACTATTTTTCACCGGCGAAAAAAAAATTGTCCTCCAAAATAGACTTTGATCAATTTGTTCTTCCGATCAATTACTTTATTAGCTCTCTACTTTTTGGCCCACTCAATTCTTTCCGATTCATTAATTTTTGTCTCACATACATCATAAACGCAGGTGTACATTAAAAAAAGAGGCTGATCGTAAAGAATTCTCAAGATTTTGACATGGAATTTTACTCTAAGACGTGTCAGATTTATGATGAGAAATGCTTGAAAATCAAGAGCATTTTAATGATGTTGATTCTGACAAAACTTGATCAGTCACTCTTGAAATTTATCGCCAATCATTTTTTCTACTCATCTACTATTTTTTTTTTTTTTTTTTTTTTTTTTTTTTTTTTTTTTTAATAATTTGTATTCCATTAATTTCTTCGGTTGAGGATAAGAAGAGAGAGAAATGGAAAATTTAAATGTAAAATGGGCAATGGGACTGCGAATTTACAAACAAAAATACTGACAATAAGTGAGCAAGAAGTGAAAAAAAGGTAAAAAAACAAAGCAATTTTAGCGAAGAAAAAACAGGTTTATAATATGAAAACTAAGAGTAATTGCAATGAACTAATTATGAAGAGATTATAAATACTTAAGATAGAATTTAAACCCCAGACTTTCCTACATTATTAAAAAAAATCGTTCAACGATAACGAATGTGCAATTTTGTATTGATACGTAAGTAGGTATGACTCGTGTTAATTATTCACTGAAAAAAGTACTTGGTTAAAGTTTACTATAATGACATGGTGGTTAAATCTTACTATAACTATGGTAAAAGTTACAAAAAATATAGTAAATGTAAACGAGGCACATTGTAAATTTAACCACGTAAAAATAGTAAAATCAAACTTTCTGGATTTTACTATAAGTGTTGGTTAAATAAAGTTTACGATAAAATGATTGCTATCTACGATGAAAGTACCCGTAACTTCGACACAAAGTGCGAGATTTTCAAATCTTTGAAAAGCTCTCAAAAGCTCAAAAGAATTCTTATGTAAAGTTTGATGAAGCAAAGTTATTTATAGGAGTGCCTCCCAGATGGTGCTTTGAAAAAAAATATGTATCATGATAACTTTAGTGGCTATTGTAGTTTTAAAACCACATCAATCTAAAGAACAACATTTTCAACCAAATTGATATTAATACAAACGTTTATTCCCTAGCAATTATATCGACTATCGGTATGGCCACTCTCAGCAATCCTCATCTGTTCTTGGAACGCTGAGTGACACTACGACAAGTACATTGGAAACATGAAAAATGAACCACTCCATTAAATTAATAAAACGCTTATCAGGAATGAAACTTTTAAAAAAATATGCTAACCATTACTTGGTCAAATCTAAACAATTACTTGGTTAAATTTTAACCAAGTGCGTGGTTAAATTTAACTCATACTTGGTTTAAAGTAACCATTTTCGTGGTTGAATCCAACAATAAAGCGTATAGTAAACTTTACTATGTGAGAAGGGTAACGGTAACCCTCGATGTGGATTGTCGTATATCCAAACCAAATGTATCGCAAACTTTAACATATATGGTAAAGTTTAACCAACTACTTTTTTCAGTGTTTTGAAGATAGTTTAAATGTTGCAAGTGCAAGAAAAGCAGATCTGCTGTTTTGCATAAAATTAATGACATTTTTCAATTCACCGATGATTCCACCGGTTGAGAAAAGATTACTAAAGTTCAGTTCAGTGTATGGCTGTAATGCACGAAAATACTTGCATTTGCAATCTTCTCTCAACCGGTGGAGTCATCGATGCCTTTGAAAAACTTGCGAATATTTTAATAATTGAACAACGATTGCACGAATTGCGAAAAGATTACAGATGCGATAGTATTTTCGTGCATTACAGTCATACACATACACTGAACTGAACTGTGTAATCTTTTCTCAAGCGGCGGAATCATCGGTGAATGGAGCTGTTGCAAACTTTTGTTACAGACTTATTAATAGTTGATAATGGGGTAATACCCAATAAAAATAACGATTAGCGCACTAAAAAATCACCACTCTTATACTCACAAAATGCTTTTAAAAGCGAGACCGTAATGGCGACCGAGGCCGCGGTTTCTTATGGCAATTGTATGCTTCTTCTTCTTGTGTGGTGTTGCGAGAACACCTCGTGTAGATGGCGCTAATTGAAGATAGGGTACCCCAATGAAAACCGCGGCCCCGGCCGCCATTACCGGCTCGCGTTTAAAAGTAGTTTTGGTTTGAGTGGATTTCGTGATTTTTAGTGCGCTAATCGTTATTTTTATTGGGTATTACCCCTTATCAACTATTAATAAGCCCGTAGCAAAAGTTTGCAACAGTTCCATTGAAAAATGCCATTTTAACTATACGCAAAACGGCAGCTCCGAAGAAAAGGCAAATCTTCGGATCAATTAGATCCAAGGTTTCAAACTTATTTGTGGTTTGACAATAATTCGATCTTTACTATAAAACTTTAAAATTAAAAATATTTGACCGCGTTACAATTCAATCCACGCCGTTTAATCATTTACGCGCAAAAGAACATCATAAATTCCAGTTGTTAAATCATATCTTCAAAATAAACCGTTGACCGATTAGAAACGCGTCCTTCAAAGACATAGACGATAAAGGACCGCCTAATTCAGCTGACCACGGTGGTGGGTTCACTGGCTTAAAGTTCACGTCAAATAATATTGAAAAGTGATTGCCGACTCGCCGACTTGAAATTGTCGTAGATCCTTGTGATTTCAAATGATATAAATGTCTTCAAGCATTGAAAGAGAAACATTTGACATGCAACTGTGAAAGGGCCTTCCACTTACACAGTCAGTTATTTAACAGGGTATTCGGAACAATGAACAACTGTAATCCGCGATGAAAAGTTAAATAATACACGGTGTGGCGAGTCCGCATTTACTGTGTAAATACAATTTTACGCGGTGGTTGAAGAATATTCATAAAATTATTGACACGCTGGAGGAGAATCGAATCGATGACCAAACGGAAAATCTAAAGTGGATTGGTACAAGCCGACCGAGTGGAGGTATGCCTAACAGTATACAGCTGTTGGAATAGAACAGAACAAAACAAGAGAGACAAAGAAATAAGGAGGAAGAGGGAGAGAGAGAGAGAGAGAGAGAGAGAGAGAGAGAGAGAGAGAGAGAGAGAGAGAGAGAGAGAGAGAGAGAGAGAGAGAGAGAGGATGAAATCCAACAATACTACGCATAGGAATCTCTCGACAAATTATTTCCAAGACATTTGATTGCTTTATCTATTAGACACGGCGAGGGAGTGGAGGGGAAAACTACAAAAATCCCGATAAAAACTATAAAATTTTACGAGCCGGCGTCACGTCTGACACTCTTTGTGTGTAATTAGTTTATGAGTTTTATAGGCGCGTCATATTTGTCAGTCAGGAGCCATAACTTTTGGGTGGGGGAAAAATTTTGCCCGCTGCCGTTATATGGAGAGAACCGGGTGTCGGCATCGGGAATCGAGATCCGTCAACACTATTCGCTGCTATTCGCGATCAAACAATGAGAAGGAGGGGTCCTGGACGAAAGAAGAACTGTCCAATAATTTACGAAAAACGGCACTGCTAGGAATTCAACTTCGGCCGCCGCGCTCGGCTCGATTTCAGGATATCAACCCTCGTGCCTTGTACGATAGACATATGTACGATAGACTGCCGCGATGGGTATCCGTAATTACGTATCCTTCACTGCCAGGGCTACCTTCACTCGTGCTCAAGGCACAGTAGGGGATGATATTACATGTCATTACTGCCGACTGCTGAGGACCTGCCTGTGGACCAGCAGCAGAACCAAAGCTTGGACCTCACCTCGGGTGGTCCCCCCTTCTTCACCCCCGGCTTTCAACCAAAAACAATAGCCCCCTCACCTCTCCTAAAGAATAGAAGGATATTGTTATAATTTATACTTTTTATGCATTTCATTTTATCGTTTATTTATTTTTCTCTTTTTTTTCTAATAAAAAAGTAAATTTTCGACTCGTAAATGTCAACACTATCGAAACGACTACGACTGTTCGTATAAAAGATACTTACACTACCGTTTTTTTCTCCTCTCATCTTTTTCACTTCTTTCTTTTTTATTATTTGTTTGTTCCATTTTGGCCAAAAGAGAGAGAGGGAGAGAGAGAGACAGAGAGAAGAGAGAGAGAGAGAGAGAGAGAGAGAGAGAGAGAGAGAGAGATACTCGTCTCGATTTGCATAAAATGAAGTGTGCTCCAACGCGCACAAAAGAAGGCCCCCGTCCCCCTTGAAAGGAAGGACATGTTCGCAAAAGCTGACGTCAAGTATTCCGAGGTACATAAATAATAACTGTGCTTACTTTTTTTTTCTTTTTTTTTTAAATCACAGTTTCATTTTTATACAGGTAAAAAGCCATCCTGTTGAATGTAATAAATTGGAAGGATAAATGGATACATAAATGGAAGCAATTCTTGCAATTGAAAGACTCGCTGGCGCGGAGGCGAGGATGACCAGGTGACCGAAACTGACCCCTCTGGATGCGACAACCTCAATCCTTTTTGATTGTCCATGCCACCACCTTCTCGCTTTGACTTGCATGTATTCAATACATATTTGAAACCAGTTTGGAGGTGTCCATCCTCCCCTAGAAGGTTTTCGGTTACTGAAAGGGATAAATAGTGGCTAAAAGATGGGTCAAAGGTTCAGCCCACTTTTTAACGCCTTTGACCCTCTGACTTGCGCCTATTCGTCGGCCTCGCTCATGCCATGCTACAGAAGCATCATCGATGAAAAAAAAAAGACACAAATAACTGCAGTCGGGTACCTGAGGCTGAAATATGGCCGGTTCAGCTTTTCGTATTTTCACCTACCGCAGCTGTCCGCTGCATATTTGAATGCGTCCGCTAAGTTCGCCCCCCCCCCTCCGTGCAGACAACCATTTCATTGGCTGACAACTGACAAGAAGCAAACAACACTCGTAATGATTAATCCATTAGGGCTTAGACCAGATGCTGAACTTGTTCATCAAAACTTGAGCCAGAAGTTATACAATGCAACGGCTCCGACGCGGATTTCTTTAACTAATGAACGAATCCCCGCTAAAGTTTAACGTTTTCAATTGGAACAGTGGCGGCTCCTGCAATGTGGCAACAACGTTTTTACTCCATTTGATTCTATGTAAAACAATCGATTCGATAGTGAAGCAGCGCTTTACCAGCAATCGATTGTTTTACATTGAATCAAATGGAGGCAACACATTGTTGCCAAATTGCACGAGCCGCCACTGAATTGGAATTGAAAATAGAAAATTGGAATTTCTTTGGAGTATGACTTTTTTGAGATTTTTTTATACCGTTCAAGAGAGAACAATTTTCTAAGACTTTTGATGCGTCACACGAGCTTTTGCAGAATGCCTATTTAAATTCCATTGAAACCCATGTTACGTAAAATGGTACAAATGTGTACCTACCACCTTCCTTGAAAGGGTTAAATTTTAAATTGCAAAAATTGAAGCGTAAAGTGTATGATAATTACTACAACTGCGCACTAAAAGACCGTTTTCTCCGACGATTTTGTAGTTCACTGCTCAATGTGAATATGTACTCAAATTAAGTCAAAGGCGTCGGACGGTCATTTAGCAGCGAGAATGAAATTTTCAAATCTTAAAACTACCTCTGTTTTTCCGTATTTCTATACTCTCTCAAAATATAATATATTTAATTTCATCTGAAAAAGAAAAAAAAAAAACTGTACCAATTATGCATAAGTGGTGAAAGCTCCATTCATACTATGGCAATTTATTAAAATAATTTCATTACGTACATGAGTTTCATATGTTATAAAAATAAAATAAAAAATAAAAAAAAAAAAAATCAGCAAAAATAGTCAGCTTGCAACGTTTGGAATAGGTTCCATAAATTTATCGACAAATGTCAATTTGGAACGCGAAAATAAGTAAATAATTGCTGACATTGAAGGAAAGAAGTTCAAAAATGGCTCAGAATTAAAATGACAATGCGACACTATATGTTATCAGATACTATAACTCATACAATTCAGTGTGATCAACTTTTGTGATCAACTTAAAGTTAGTGATCAAAGTTAGTGATCAACTTTTTTGATCTAAAAGGTCTGTAATTCGACAAAATTAGTACTGATATTCATAAATCGAGATCTCGTCAAAAATACTAACTGCAGTTCCTTGGAGGACTTAAAAAAATCCAAATATTTTCAAGCTCTGATTAGCTCGGCTGAAAACAATGTACATAAATCGGTAAGATATTCGTTATACGTTGGCTACGAATCAACCAAAACATTGTTAGCCCCCTGTACTCTTGAAATTCTGTGATTATATACTATTTCGACTCAAACCGCTAACGGAAGGGTGCTTTTCACATTATTTTTCCTTTTTGCGCAGCTGGCTCCGATGGTGGTTGTCCATTGCACGACAGACTGCAAACCACCAGGGCTGACCAACGGAAACGCGGTGTTATTACGATTTTTTATGATATGTTATGTTATTCGTTATGTTATTATGTCATTAAATCAGAGCAAGGCGCATGAGCTAAACAAACCGAAGACATGCAATTGACAGGAGTCAGCATATCAGGTCGCGTGTCTCTCCATCGAGAAAATGACTCAAAGCGACTACTCGCTGCACCACCACTCGCCCCCCCCCCCCCTAGACCCCTCAACCGACCCCTCAGCAGTTCTATCGACCCAGACGGAGACACACTCAGTGCCATAATTAGGCGCACGACTGTTTGAAGCTCAGGAACAAATTATTAATGGCGAGGAAAACAGAGAGGAGGAAGCCGGCTCAGATTTATTCTGAAAATTAACTAAAATAATTACTACGCACAGTGGGCCATTACATGCCCTGAAATCGATGATAATGGAATTTTCGGAATTGTTCTTCCTTCAAAAACGCGTATTTACTTATAAGAGCGTTTGCAGAAAAATTCAAAATTCACTAATTCTCCATTTTCTGTTGCAGAAAAAAGGTTTAAACATGGAGAAAAAAATGGTTAAGAGAATTAAACTTCGACTCATACATATGGAACACCGAGGTGTTCATAACCGAATTTTTCGGTTATGAGTACCGAACTTCAGTTAGGAGTACCGACGATTTTGGTAAGGGAGTGTCGCTAATACTATGACTCACAATGCGTTCTTTATTGAAGACTTCGGCACTTCTAACTGAAGTTCGGTAGCCACAACCGAAAACTTCGGTTACTGGAACCTAACACCCTCGGTATTCCATATGAACTGAAGTTTTTTTCTCCGTGAAGCACAAAATTCTCATTATATACTCGTGGACATGATTCTGTGACTGTCGTACTAATTAAATAAATAAAAAAGAAAAGAAAAGAAAAAGGCTGTCGTTATCTAAAGGAGAAGTTTTCAATTCCCCGATATCGGTTGAAGATAAGATTGATACAGTCTTGCTCAGCAGTAAGACTATGTCGCAGGAATATGCTCTGATAAATTTTTTCGACCCAAAAAGAACCACCATCATCGTTGGAATATAAAAATGTCAAAACAGACGCGGTTTCCATCGATGGACGAAACGATCATAGATCAAAGTATATTTTCGTGGGTTGTAGGTACCTACACTGCAAACCATAGACTAATCGGTTAATTAAACACACCAGTTAGTTCAACTCATCGGTACATTTCTTTTAAGATCCGTTACATGGCAGCCGTGGTTTAAAAGGTAAATAAAAAAATCACAAAAAATTGGACTAAAAAAGCGATGCTGACGTGATAACAAGGACTTTAATCCTGCCAGAGAAGAGGATATACCATCCTTTTGCAGTGCTCCTCTTCTTTCATCTTCCTTCTCCGTCGGAGTCGCTGTGGACCCCTGTGAGATACACAAATGATACTCCAAAGGTGATGATGTCCAAAACTTTAAGTCCAAAAATTAACGTTCAAAACATTAAAGTCCAAAAAATTAGGTTCAAAGAGGGAATGTCAAAAAAGAGAGAAAAGGCAAATATTAAAATGTCCAGAGATTATGCGTCCATAAAATGAAATTTGAAAATTTGGAGAGTTTAAGGGGCAATGAATTTTGAGAGTGATCAACATGCAAATGTATGGGAACAATTGCTTACTGAAAGATTGGACGGACAGTATATACACCATTATTTTTCACCCAATTCCCCGAGAGAATGCACTTCTGTAATTCAAGCCGGTAGCTGATTGCCCTCGGAGAAATATCAATCTAATAGGTTAATCAACAGGTATAGGTACTTCTTTCAAATCAGCTGAAGGACTTCACTCCTGTGAATTTCCAATGAACTACAATGTCCACGAATGAAAAGTCCATGTCCAACTAGGTTCAAATTTAATAAACAGAAGTATTCCAGTACAATTTTTGTATTCTTGTATTCTTCAGAAAGCTGTATCAGATTTATTTTAAGCTTTCTAAAGAATACAAGAATACAAAAATTGTACTGGAATACTTCTGTTTATTAAAGAACCTAGTTGGACATGGACTTTTTATTCGTGGACATTGTAGTTCATTGGAAACTAGGACATTTGGACGAAATAACATTGGCCGAGAATATAACCGGACTAATAAAATTTTGGACGAAAAAGTTTTGAACATGAAGGTTGTGAATAATGGACATATCATCTAGGAGCCCCATGTGAGGCGAATAAATGAAAACCGTAATTGAAGAAAAATCAGTTCAGCGGGTGCAAACGGTTTAGGGGTAACTACGCAAGTGTGTGTCCAAAGTATGAAGACTTGCGTTTGTGTATATCGTGATCGAGCTATGGGGGACAGGGGGCAATTATAAAAATCAGTGCATCAACGGCCGACTCAATGCGGTCATAAGGGGAGTCAGTCATTGCAGGGGAGGAAAGGGAGAATTATAAAAATCAGTTCAACGGACGCACGCACCGAGGCGGGGAAGGCCCCCTCTCCCTCTCCCCGTCAACATCCCATCCCCATCCCCTCTCTTATTCGCTCAGGCAAGCCTCGGTTTGAAACTCGTAGAAGGAGCGAGGGCGAGACGGACAAGAGAAGGAAGTGCGGTTGACGCGAACTTGGGGCCGCCGAGGCAACTTTGGGCTCGGCTTCGGGGAGGATCTCCACCCGATGAACACATGAATAATTCCCTCGGGGAATCGCATGGCGTTCGGTCGGTTTAGAGTGTGGCGGAGGGGGGGGGGGGCTCCGCGTCCAGTCTCCCTAAGATCCCGGCGCTACCAACCGACGCGACGCCCAAGCGGTGCGACCTCGAGCGGAACTCGCGGCTCGGAGAAGCCCTTGCAAAACGGAAGGGTTTTTTTTTTTTTTTTTTGTGCTAAAGGCAAAGGCAGGCGTAGCCCTGGCGATCAGTGTCTATACGACCTTAAAAAAGTTGACTCTAAATCCTCAACGGGAAAAAGATTAACGCGTCACTCAGAAAAAAAAGAAAAAGAAACACACATTGAATAAGCTTTTTTTGTTGTTTCCTTAAATTGTTGAAAACCATCTGGTGAGCTGAGCCCGCTAAAAAAAGGGGGAGCAATGATTGAGACATGCAGCGTGGTGTTGAAATTTAAAAAAATTTAAAACTTAAGTTCTTAAATTTAAAGGAAAATTTACTTAATTAACTTAAGAACAGAACAGAAGTCCTTCTCCCTTCACTTTTTTCTTTTTTCCCCTTTTTTTTCTTTTTTCCCCTTTTTTCGTATTTCCTCCTTCTTTTCTTTCTTTCGCCTGGCTGCGTTAACGGCCTCCAATCGTTCTGCCCCCCCCCCGCACCGCGGGCTCTGCGGGCCCGGTAAGTTACGCCACTGGGCGGCGCAAATTGTCTCACTAGCCTTAATTCTCCACAGACATAGACTCTCTAGCTAAAAATGTAACGATCTCGGACATTGTACGACTTGACATCCTAGGGGAGGAACAAAGATAAGGAGGACAAACATTCGTTTTTCGGATCACGTGAGTCACGTGACCATCAAATCCGGCGTTTAATTTTCCTTTTCATTTTCCAAATGTAGTCAACGGCTCGAATAATTACGCTGCATCGCTTCTAAATCAGATCATGCCCGGTGCCCTTCAGACGAACGACGCACGGTGAGAAAATAAAGTAAAAACGCAGGAATATTGAACAATATTATCATAATGGGTGTATCAGTACCTAGGAATTGATCTCTCTCGCTCTCTTCTTGCCTATTGGCCTGCATGCGCCAAAAAAGACGGAAAAAGGGGGAGTAACGTGATAGCCCAAAGCCTCTGTTTCCATCCTTTTCTCACACATGTGTTCAAAGGTGCAAGGAAAGAAAAAGAGGAATTTCTGCCTATGGTACTATGATAGCAGGGCTTTTCAAAGCTTTTGCTACCGATGGAAAAATGAATAAGTATCGGCATCGGCTTTAATGTTGAAACCAGCAAAAAATGATGGTAGCACATGAGGCCATCCAAAATCTACTATGGTTACATTAAAAGCTTGAGTGCAATATTCAATAACGTTTTTGCCACGCACGCATGCACGGAGAAAAAATATTCTTTTGGATCAAAGAAACAGATCCTTCATATACATTCTGGTTACTCTGAAAATAATTCTCATTTTTCTGTCTTTCAAACTTATCGATCGAACGGTAATTTTGATAATACCAATATTATTGATGAAGTTCCCGTATTTTTAATAAGAAAATACCCTCAATTCAAACAAAACGCGTCATTGAAACTACTGAAATCCGCGCAAAGAGAACTTCTTATTGAAATAACCAGAAAATAGTTTTGAAATAACAATAGCGTATTTTTGGAATGATGAGAAATCATTTTCGAAACATATTAGGCCAACTTCGAATTCAGTTCTTGGCTATCTTTCATGTCGTGCTGAGCCTAATTTATTGAAGTTTTATAAATTTTTATCCATATTTTTTAATTTATTATCTTATGCACACATACTCGTCAATTTTTCAAGTTAAAGCCTTATTAGAGAGAGAAAATACCAACATTTTCTTCATCCAAGAATGCCAACAGATTGAGCTACTGTATGACGAATCGTCTGCCCTGTCGGGGTTTTCCTGTTTATGCTAATCCAAGGCAGCAAAGATTTTGATAAAAACGAAAACGCTCACTTTGATTCACCCTTCGTCAGCCAACCATTACAATGCCAACGGTTACTCTCTAAAACAACCTTAATATATTCCGATGCAAAGGAGTTTCAACCTGCTGCTAGCGGAAATACCAATACGTTATAATCAGCGAAAGTACAGTCTTAAATCCATGTTTCATGCAAGAAGAATTCTTGACCAAACTAACTCACTTTAAAAAAAAAAAAAACTTCATCTGTCACTACACTTTACTTTTGTTTGTCTTCACCAAAAAAAGGGTGAGTGCAGTCATTTAAGATAGGTATTGAAACCCATGAGTCTTAGGTTGACAAAATACATGCATATAACTACAGCATAAATTGCTGAAACCATACGGTCTGCAAAAGACTTCAACGCGCAGTAGAAAAGAAGAGTCCTGAAACCGAGCGAACGAACCTAACAATATACGACCCTTTTTTTCGGCAATACAAGTCCTAAAGCGGATCCAGCAATCTGGCAGGTTATTATCCACCCGTTTGAATGCATAAGAAACAATCGATTATTAAAAGGGCCATGGTCCGTTTAAGAATCGATTTTTTCTCATACGTTCAAATGGGATGAATTTATGGTTGCCAAATTGCTGGATTTAACAACTATGGCTCTTATAGGCAGCTCTTGAAGGTTACGGAGAGTTTATTACATTATAGCCACAGTCGCAGTAATTTATCTTTTTCTCTAAGCCCAGTTGAACGCATGTGTTAGAAAAGAACGGAGAGGAATGCTACCATGTTTGACTTCAGCCACAATGTCCGTCCTTTTCTAACACATGCCTTTCCAAATGGGCAAAAACAGAGAGAAAAACAAATCCTTGGCTGCGGCTCAAATCATAAGTTGATTTAGTCGTAATTTTTCATCTAATTCCGTTTCTATGATGACTGAAATAACACAGATGGTGAAGATGATGTTACATACGTCAGAATTCTGGACACAAACTATTCATTTTTCCTTTTCTTGTTATTGTTGTTGTTTTTTTGTTTGTTTTTTTTGTTTTGTTAAACAATAGGCCATGTTCTTGGGGAATTTATATTTATGGCAACTCTCTTTTAGTGCCTATACTTTCTTTAAAAGTAAAGATGGTAAGGAAAATTGTAAGCATATCACCCAAGCTTGTTGATCAACAAACATGTTTTCTAGTGATTCTTACTGTTTCCTCGTATCGATAAACGTTTTCATAGTTTACATGCAATCTCGGCTTAAAATTGACTGACTGAAAAATGTGGATCAAAAAGTTTGAAATTTATGGAACTTTCAAATTAATTACTTCTTTAAGGTTCTTTTTGCGAGGGTGTGGAGGGGGCGGTGGGGGGTTGTTTAATTGGCGCAGCTATCAGAAATTGTTTCAGTTTTTGAGTGATGCTCCAACTTTTCATGCACCTCATTACCGGGGGGCGGGGGGTTTGGGGGTCCTCCCCTGGAAAATGTTAAAAATTTGGCCACTTTGAAACTCTTATTTTCATGGAAATGCTGGGTTTTAGTTTGGAGAGAGCCAAAAAAATATCTATGGGATGGAGGTAAACTTTTGGCAGGTTTTCGCTTAATTTTTCTCTCTCTTTTCTCCTTTTCCCCCTTTTTTCCCTTATTCTCTACTTTCCTTTACTTTTCCTTTGTATGGCTCTGGGTGGCGTTTGAACTCCCCCCCCCCCGAGTGTGCCACTGGGTGTTTGATGAACGATCTAACTCATTGACTCCTCACGTTGAACTATGATGGACATATTTTTTGCGAACACGTTCAGAATAACCCAAAATTTCCGGTTTTCTCCTAAAAAATCAACTTGGAGGAGGGAGGAATGGTCGTTCAGAACCCTAGACCCCCCTCCTGCCACCTACTCAACTGAGACGTTCCAACCATGTAAAGGACAAATACAAAACAAAAACTGATTACGACCATCATTGGCAGAGAGAATCAAAAGAAGTTGATTGATTTCAATACACGTTTCAAGAAAATTATACGATCCAAAGGGGGCAGTAATTTATTTCGAGACAAGCCTGTGACTGACTCGCAAAGATAAAAAGCACAAGTCTTTGAAGTTTCGAGCTAGCTCACCTCTGGCGTTGATTGACATCATAATGATATATTATTATCTTAACTCGATTAATGGTAATATCATCGATCGATAAATCCTGCATCTTTAAATGTTAGATCTGAACAAACGCGCAGTATCTGAGAGCAAATTTCATCTCTTTGGCGCTTTATCAATTTCCTCGCTCATTTTTCAAACTTTTCAAACTAGTTTAATTATAATAAACACCAATTTTCCATTGAGTGGTGAATTGATTTAGACTCCTCTGTCTTTTAATGTCGGTATTTATTCAAAACAAAGTGAAAGGAGACCCTCAATCAAAAAGGATCGCGTCGTATTGAATAACATGCGAGTATGTGGGTCGTGAAGGACGATCCAGTGACACAATCTTGCATCCATCAAATACACCAACTTTTTCAAAAATATAAAATTTATTGATGATACCACTGAAATTTGAAACGCGGGTCTCTAAGATGGTTTCTATAGCTTATGCAGGCAGGTCGATCGTCATTTTTTTCTTGAAATCAATAATTGTTGTATAAGACAAGTCTTGGGGTGACGCTATATATTGGTAAAGCAGAGTAAGACTGAGCCTTTGCTATATGGTATAACGGTAACCATTTTTAGGTTTCTCGTCAGCTAAAGTCGGAATGTGGGTATAGCTATTCAAAACGGGGGATGCATAATATTGTAATCCCTCTGATTTACTCAACTTCCAAATTAAGAATGTTTTGCAGAGTTTTATGACCGCTGAAACGAGCCACAACTTCACTGAGAAAAATTTCCTTGTTAATTCAACTAGACGTCTGTTTAATACTTTACTTAACCGAAATTCCTGTTGTTTCAACAGTAATTACTGTTATTCAAACAGGAACTTCTGTTACAATAATTGGAATTTCTCGTTAAAATAACAGGAATGCCGAATGAGTATATGTACAAGACGCCCGCGGTTACGGCAACAGGAAATTTTTCTCGGTATTAATGGTGACTCATTGGGCAATATGACAAACCATGTGTTTAGCCTTTTAAATCCACATTGAAGAATCGATTTCTTACGGGTTGAGTGAACTTAATAAATATCGATTATTTTATACATTGGTTAGAGGAGAGGAACCGTTGCGTTGTTGCCACGTTGCAGGAGCCGCCACTGCTGCAACTGTTACATAAAATGCGACCACAAAAAAACGTGCATAATTTTTAAAATCAATAACTTATTAGCTCAGATTCTTTCAGTAATATTTATGAGCTACAGCCAACCAAAGGCTCTAGGTAATCGCTGCATGAAAAAATTCATACGAAGCAACAGCTATAAGATAACGAATTTTATTGTAGATACGTGCTGTTCAAAATTGTGCGTGATGAAATGAAAATCAATTTATTTATAAATAATAAATATAAAAAAGGATAGGAAGAAGCAACAAAAAAGGCGTGATAAAGCATCGAGAATCAGCAATGAAATATTAGTTACTCATTCACGGAAAACTTGACAGGAAGTTCGTACCGTATTAACATACCCGAAATATACTGATGATAAAAAAAAAAAAAAAAAAAAAAAAAAAAAAAAAAAAAGTGGGGGGAAAAAATACGTAAATGTATTTTTATAATCTGACTAATTTTAAATTGAGACAGTTTATTTATCGAGCCTCGCATCAGACAATGGTGAGACTATTATTTACCTCGCAAAACCTTTTTGTTAAAATATCTAAGAATAGACTACACTGAATGCTCGGGGTACTTGATTCGATTACAGGCATAACCAAGCAAAAACAAAAGGACTTCTATATAGAAAAAAAAAAAAAAAAACCTATTAAAAAATTACCAAAAAAATTAAAATCCCTCGCGAGTTTCAGGTTGGGCCGGAAGCAAAGCTAAGACTTAGCCACTAAGCAGATGATCCCCGGCTATTGGGACCACGGCTTCGTGGCCTCTGGGTGACAATCACGAGGTAAGTTACAAGCACCATCCCTCAGGCACCTCACCGCACGCCCTTTTTTCGCCCCTCTCGACCCATTTAACCATTTTCTCCTCTTTTTTTCCCAAGTTGTTTATCAGCATTTTGATCATCCTCCTCGAAAAAATAAGAAAGAAAAAAAAGTTCCTCACTGATAAAAGAGGAGATGAAAAAGTCCTCAAGTTATTTATCAGAATATACCTCACCCTCAGGGTGTTAAAAAAAAGTAGTTTGCCTATCACCGGTTTGATTAAAAAAACTGATTAAAAAAAATACCTGACCCTTTTCACAGCTATCAAGTATCCAGAGGCAAAGGGTTGTAAATAGGATGTAAATTTTTTCGCGCTCCGCTTTGTTTCTTACTGTCGAGAGTGTTTATGTTTTTGTTTCGTTCTTCTCTTTTTCTGCGCGAACTGATTATTCTGCTCTTTTTGTTTTGTTCATTCATGTCATCTAATTGGAGATGTGAAGGGGTTATTTTGTATTTTGTACTTTGTATTTGTATCTCCTATCCCTCCTGATGTGTCCCCCGTATCGTTTATATTCGTCCCGTCATCGAGAAAGGGACACGTTGTAATTATATTCCTGTTAAAACTAATAAATTAAATTACCCGTATGGCATCGACGCATTATAATGCATTATGCATGGGCGTGCATTATTACTATGCAACTCGATGCTCGCGATAAGGAAGCGAATTTCGGACGATTGAAAAATGCGTCGAGGAGGATGACAGGGGAGATGACTCATTATCTCATTAAAATCTGTTTTTCGTTCGCTCGTTTAAGTCTCTTTAGGAGTGTATAGTGTTATAGTGCACGCTATTGTCACGATGTACGCATGCGCTCGGGCTTTCGTTTTTGTTCTATTTGTTTGTTCAACTTTGTTTTGTTTTTCTAGATTTTTTTTTTTTGTTAGTTGTTCTCTCCGTTTTTTTCCTTCAATTTTATATCATTTACTTCTCGGCAAAGATTCCTCGTGCAAACAGTTGTGGCACAAGCCATCTCGCCCGTGTTAAGTGATCAAAGACAATATGTACTAGAGACCACGCACTATATATATGCTATTATTCTATCTTAACCTTGAAAAAATAAGGTGCATGGCAACTTATTTGTTCAGTGTCTCAACAAAGCAACGCCAAACTGAAACATACGTGAGCAAAGATGCAGAGGTCGGTAGCCAATGCGTGCAAATCATCGGAGTTTGGAAAAATTGTGACTCAGTATAGGTTTTATAATCCGTTTTAATGAGCTTGAAGCTATTTGCTTAATTAAACTGCAGTTGCAACAAAATCATTCAATTATAGTTTCTTCAAATGTTGTACATAAAAGAATTTTCGGCGAAAAAATGTTAATTAATACTCAGCTCATAAAATGTTGCAGCGTCTTGAATAAACGCACTGCCAACCCGCGAGTAGAATAGAATCTCCGTTTTTTTTTCTTTCTTTCTTTTTTTCGTCATTATTATTGAAACAAGCGAGGGCCCACTACACTTGTTTATAGTACCTACCTACCCTCATTTAAATAATTTTTACAAAATATTTTAGCACCCTGGAATCCTCATGATTTCAGTATATTTGTAATTGAGGACTTTTACGGAAGAAGGGCCCATAGTACTATGGGCCCTTTTTTCGTAAAATGGCTTAAACTAATTGTTTTACCCTAAGGTATGTCTCCATAAAGTTTCAAATCGATTCGACTTTTCCCTGATGACTTACAGAAAGTTTACGGAAGAAGGGCCCATAGTACCTTGGGCCCTTCTTCCGGAAAGACGCACTGAACGCAGGATTTCGTCACTATTCTTTGTTACTTTACCAGGATTCCTTCAACTAATAAGTCTTAAATCAAAATCTAAGCAAGTTTACCGAAATTTTTGATGAAACTAGAGTACACTCGTTTATCGTTGGGAGGGGGGGGGGGTGCAGAATCAAAACTTTCTCAGAAAATATTATTTTCTGAAACGCTTTGAAGTTTGACTTTCTAATTCAAAGAACTGACCCACTTCAAGTCTATATTTAAGGGAATCTATCAACTATTCTTCATGAAAATACGGTTGGTTACAACTTACAACGTTGCCAGATTTTTGTTCAATTCGACTAAAAAACCGGTAAACGTAAACTGAACATTTTATGATTTTTATGACTCAAAATGTTCAAATGGCGACCCCTATTTGTGATTCCTCGTTTTAAAGGGCGAAAAATTCTAAGACTTTTGGCGCAAACTGGAGGTCGATATCGTTTTTCGTCTTCGATATATCGGCAGTCAAAGTTCGATTTCGACCCATTTCAAAAAATTAGAACTACCATTTGAGAAGTCGGAATTTGAAAAAACTAGGAGTCAAAAATACTCTAAAAAGCAAGTCCTTTTCAGAAAAAATTACGGTTTTGATATTAGTCTAGTCTTAGAGCCCCCAAAAATTATTTTAAAAAATGACCCCTCAGGGGGGCTGTCTCCAAAATTCCTAGCCACGACCCCTATCGAGTGATACATCGCTTGAAAGGGCACACAAAACTGAGCATTTTGGCGTAAACCGCAGGTTGATATCGTTTTTGGTTTTCGATGTATCGAAATTTGCCAATGGGTAAAAATCCAACTTTGTCACTCGATATATCGAAAACCAAAAACGATATTGACCTGCGGTTTAGGCCAAGATGCTCAGTTTTGTGTGCCTTTTCAAGCGATTTATCACTCAATAGGGGTCGTGGCTCGGAATTTGGAGATAGCTTCCCTGAGGGGTCATTTTTCAAATAATTTTGGGGGGGGCTCTAAGACTAGACTAATATCAAAACTGTATTTTTTTCTGAAAAGGACTTGATTTTTAGAGTATTTTTGACTCCTAGTGTTTTAAATTTCGACTTCTCAAACGGGAGTTCTGATTTTTTTGAAAATGGGTCGAAATCGAACTTTGATTAGCGATATATCGAAGTTGAAAAACGATATCGACCTCCGGTTTGCGCCGAAAGTCTTAGAATTTTACGCCCTTTAAAACGAGGTATCACAAGATAGGGGTTGTCATTCGAAAATTTTGAGTTAGGTGATGGAAACCCCCCTCCCCCCTTGGGGGCGTCCCCCCGGAAATTGTGGATAACCCCCCCCCCCCTTAGGGGCGCCCCCCCGGAAATTTTAGATTCGCAAAAAAGTAGTTCCCATTAAGTTATAAACATCCCCCGAGTTTCGTTTTTTTTTTTTTTTTTTTTTTTTATCTTCAACCGTTCAAAATTTAGACGGGGGGGGACTTTCCTCACACCCTCTACACGAATTTCTATTGGTGTTTACATGTTTAAGTTTGAATGAAGTTTCTGGATCTTGTCCGGTGTTGAAACAACTAAAACTTATTGTTTACTCTTCAATTTCAGCACAAAAAAAGTTTTTTACGGAAGAAGGGCTTATAAATCAGCTTTTTAAATTAATTGTAACCACCCTTAAATTTCGTTTAAAATTTCAATCCTGGCGGTAGTGTATCGGCAATAGTATGCCCTACTTAGATCCAAATGGCTTTTTCGTGTAAAATGATCATTCGAGCACTTATAGCCATTTGAAGTTTTCTTTTGCGTTTTTCTCGAAACGTGTGTTTGTACCATGGGCCCTTCTTCCGTAAAAGTCCTCAATTAAAGATGTGCAAAAATTAACGAGTTATGTGATTTTTAAGCCCCTGTCGGATTTCAGACGTCTCCCGCCCTCACGCCTAATTATTATTTTACCTGTTTTTTTGTTTTTTTGTTTTTTTGTTTTGTTTTTTTTTGTTTTTGTTTTTGTTTTTTTTGTAAACTGTAATATCTTCTTCGAAGTAATTAAACAAATCAATTAATTAATGCGTAATTGACACCTAGCGTCCTAGCGCAGTGGCGAAGCGTGAAATTTGGCAACAATGTATTTTCTCCATTTAAATTCACCAAAAAAGTCGAAAGCTTCAGTCATCGGCGATGACCAGGCATTGCGACCTTTCTAATGTGTTTAAATGGAGTAAGAGAAACGTTGCCAAACTTGCGGTCTCTTGGGTAAGATCCCAAAAACACCATGTATACACACAGTACACTTTGTAAGTACCTATACTTCCGCTAAAAGGTTCAATTAGGATTTCTTTAGAAAAAACATACCTCATAGCTCATGAATCCCTTGTCTGGAGTCCTTCTTTTGGGTGAAAAGAGACACTTTCAGGAGCGCATGAGAAAATATCTAAGTAAGTCTGCTTAGGTTCAGGCACGCATCGTCAACAATATACATTTTTTGACGGTATTAAACCAACATATTTAATTTTCAGCAGTGACGGCTAAAGCTATTGGGCAACCATGTATTTTTCCCATTTGAACCTAGGAAAGAAGTATCGATTTCTCAGGGACTCAGTAGTCCTCCGATCGATTATTTTAAGTATCTAGGTTTAAATGGAGAGAATCCACGGTTGCCACATTGCAGTAACCTCCCCTGATTTTCAGATACACAGAAAAAAAAGAATGATGATGGTTTGATGGTAGCGGTGACAAAACGTTTGGTAGAAAAACGGCGCAGCAAAAGACTTTAGTAGAGCTAACTAAAGGCTTTGTACGCCTGACTAAAGAGATTTTGTTGGGTGAAATAAAGAGTTGGCTCAACTGAAGTCTTTCGCTGGGTCATTTTTCTACCAAACGTTTTGTCAGCGCTACCAACGTCTTTTTTGCAGTGTTTTCTATGTAGGGCTACAGTAATTAAGAGGAAAAAAAGGCGAAGAGACTGGACAAAGAAATAAAATGGAAAATTTTTCACCGAGTTCTATACTTGTCATGGCGTTTATGATTCCAGTCTGTCAATCCGCGTTACTCAGCGCCCTGGGAAATTGGATCAAATTCTGCATTCGTTCTTTTACCAGGAATCCTTACTTTCACTTCCTCGTCCTTGGATACTGCGCAAATTTGAGATGCTGCTCGCATCTTTTACTCTCCTTCAACATCTGGTCTAAAAGACGCTTATCCTCGGTGGAAATTATGACCTCATTCCCTTTTCATTCAAAATAATCCCGTTTTGCGGCGAGACTTCACAAAGTCAGTCCGACGAATTTTTTGATACCACACACGACTTTTACAACTCGCACTCTCTGAGCCTTACTTCGTTTTCATTCACTGGAAATGTTTTTTCCCACGGAAAAATTGATGACTGCTGGCGTTAAGGAAGAAAGATGACGTTACTCTTATCTTGCTCACAGGAATTCTTGGTGATTTTACGTCACTGAAGATAAAGTGGAAACTATACGTATTCAAACCGGAATGAAATCAGAAACTGAAAGGCTGAACTGATTTGAAATAATCAGACACTGAACTGAGAGTCGATCCAGATTTTTAATGAGAACAGTCATTTGACGAAATCCAAATAGAAATCAGGCATGCTCTGATAAAGAATCGTTGTGCTTTAGCATTTTCGCTTTATCTTTTTTCTCAGTGTGAAGAATTTTCGAAACCACGGCATCAAAGCAAAGGTTCGATTTCAACTCCTGCTCGAGAGCGCCATTTACTCAAAATTGGCCTAAGCTCTAAAAATGGCTGAATTAAAAAGGGTATGGCATGTTGAAAAAGAAATTAGAACCTTTAAGAAAGATTTGAATTGAAATAAATGCAGAAAACATATCGTTATCGTCGCTCATTAAAGTTGATAATGCTTATTTATTTTTACCAATTTTATTTATTTCTGTTAAAAGTTTGAGCCTACAAAATATTAATCAAAACTTTATTTGAAATTACAACAACGTTTTTTTTTTGTGAATACTTAGGTCTAGGGCTAATTTAGCTAGAAACTATAGACCGCATTAGTGATGAACTAAATCTGGTCTTACTTTTTTCCAAACTGGTTTTTGAAATAAATATTATTGCGGAGTGGTGTCGGGGAATCTACCCCTTTTTCGAAATGGTGCAGTGCTCTATAAAGATTGCTTATTTTTTTACTTTGTTTAATGACACTTTTTTGAAGGGTCATTTGTTCAAACGCAATGTATCAGATAAATTTTTAACTTCAATATTGGGGGGTCGGGAGGTATAAACGTTATCTTATTCTGCTTAATTTTTCGTTTATTAAAACAATTCGATTGATATCAGCAAGGAGCCAAGAAGTGTTTAAAATCTCTGATAAGTAGGTATAATATGAGCCGCTGATTGCAGGAGCCAAGCAGTTCAAGAAATTTAATTTCACAAAAAGAACAAACAACTTTTTGAAAGTCAAATAGATTTCTTCAAAAATTCCAACAAATATTTTCGAATTGACGTTCCAAGCTTAATTTTTGGGACACTGGTGTGACTGATGACAATATATTGCCATCTGACTCCCTTCCGTTAGAGGAATGGGTTTCCGGACAGAAAAAAAGCTTGTTTTTTTTTAAATTTTTTGGACAGCACTCTTCGGTTTCTGCATTTAATAGCGCTCATGTTGAGTTTTAAGGATTGGCAATGTAACCTTTAAAATCGTTTGAGTCAAAAAATAAAAGAAAGAACCCAAAGCGGCTGAATAAGAACTGACGAAATTAAGCAGGTGGAATATTTTCGGACTGCTTGCTCCCGAACGATAACTTGATGTTTGTAGAACAAGAGGCATGAAATCACCCGTAACCAAATCTCGATGTGTGTCTATAAAAATTACTGAGGCGCGATGAAATTTAATAATATTGACAAAATGTTTAAGAGTGGGAGAGAGGGGAAAAATGCAAGTTATAACAGTCATCATTCAATATGATATAGGATCAATATCGGTCAAAATCGTTCGTCAGTAGCTAAAGTCGTAAAGTTTGGCAAAATGACGCTCAATTGAAGAATGGGGAGTAGATGAGGGGAGGAGGGAGCATGAGTCCAGTTGTCAAACAGCTGCATCAGCCACGCAGCGAGTTGACAAATTTGTAATTGCTCATTTGATCAATGTTCGTGATCAGTCCCGCGTTAAGTCGTAAAATATATCCCCTAAATGACGATGCTGAAAACCAGTGGAAAGAATAGTGAGAGAAAAATATCGGAAGAACAAAGTAACGATAGGAAAACTGAAAAAACAGAAACAAACCAAAAAAAAACACCTGGGACTATGACATTAAAAGTGAATGGACCAAACAAAAGTTTCTGTTTTAATACAATTCAAGACACGAAGAAACATTCATACAACATCACCAGGCCTCCAAGAACATCCCCCTCCAAATTAAAAATTCGAGGAAAAAGTCTATGGAATTTTAAACATGTATTCTTTGAATAGTGCAATTCACCCAGTTATAAAGAAATACATAGTTTTTAAATCTCAGAGTTGCTTGAACGGTTGAATATGCATCGTGCACAGGGAGCGTCTACAAACTGACTCATTACTTACATTTTCACAAATTAGAAAGGGAGCCCTAAAACCGATATTTTTACCATATTTTTTAAAACCGCAATACGTCAGGACCGAAATTAATTGACCATTCCATGAACCGTCAATTACACTCTTCTTTACCTAATCGATAATATTTATTAACGAGCGGGTGTGATGTTTTTGGCAATAAGGCAGGTTGAGCTCGTTTCAGAAGTGTAGAGAGGCACACCTAGACCAGAACCTTTGGCGCATTTTGAATTTCATCCCTTCAAATCAAAACAATACGTGCGCCTCCGACTTCAAACTTTTGATTCTAACGCATTTCCTTAATGAAAAGCCAGCGCTTATATTAATTTTTATTAATTTTAATTTTGTAACTTGAGAAAAATAATGTTGAAAGATTCGAAAGATCGGTCTAGGTTCGCCTACTTTTCTGAAACGATCTCTGGTATTGACTTTTTAGCCATCGTTATCGAATCTGAAACTGCGCTCTTGACGTCAAACTAAATCAGTCTGTTGTCTGTTCTACGAGTAAGTTTAATTTCAAAATGACTCTACTCCAAGCACTTGTCGAGATTATTGACACTTCGTGATTCACCTTGTTCAATCAAGTCAATAAGTGCATAAGCATCATACACACTCTCTCTTACTCACGTGCACCCACTTTATTCAACCTTACCTATATATGTGTGTGTGTGTGTGCATGCACCACGCACGTAAAACACGAGAGGGTAAACTTGCATAAACAATAAATATAAAGAGAGAAAAAGAGAGAAAATCACCTGCTTGTCAATTCATGTCCAAGTCAACAGTCAACATAGTCAACAAAGGCGCGCACACTCGAAAAAACACAAATCAGGCCTGGATTACATAAGTCGCGCACTCGAATAATGTAAACAAACCGCGAACTCCTCCATACACGACCATACATTCAAGAAGTACTTGTCGCCGTCGACTATAAATAATGCAAACTGGAGTGTATACTTTAGTTTCCTTGAAAAAAAAAAATAAAAATAAAAAAATAAATATATATATCTCAAGACGATTGCCAATAATTGGGTCTGAGGACCTCCCTAACTCCCCCCCTCCCCTCCCAACAACCCCTCTATACCGATTCTCTAACCCTGCCAGTCTGCCGTGGCTTATTGAATGACCACTTGATACTTGAATAAGGGGCCGAGCCAAGGAATTACCATAGCCGCAACTCACAGATCCCTTCCTTCCTTTTTGAAGGGATGAAAGAGCGAATTCTTTTGCGGCGGGGATCTTGGAAGCTTGAATGTGAGGAAGATAGAGCGCTCCTCCTTCAGAAAGGGCGTGGACTAAAATTATGCAAAGGGGGAAATGTCTGAGCCGAGTCTGGACTGGAACCTTTGGTAATGGACTCAGATCCAGGTGAACTGACGCGATTTTAAACAGTAAAATAGAACAGAATCGTTCATCTCAGGAATCATTGTAAGGACCATATGACCTTCAAAAGAAAATCCTCTGATCGAAACGGTCCTTGATTATGCTGTCTACTATATAGACGGTTTTAGTGCGAAGTCAACGGTTAGCCAACAATCATAACAATATGCACTCATCGGTCGCAATCGGATTGTGATAAAAGCTCGAGTAGCGTTCCAAACTATCTCACTCACTAATTTACAATACTCATTTTTGCCTACAGGACTATAAATAGTCAACTAAAGCCACTTGAAGATCGATTCGTTCTTCTACGAAAAATAGAATTTTACAGAGCTCATATGGCATCAGTAGCGGCCCGTGAGATTTGGCAACCATGCATTTTCCCCACTTAAACTTAGGTAATAAATCGATTCAAGCGGAGGCTGGCAGCCTCCTCGATTTTCGATTGTTTTCCATGTATTTAAATGGGATAAAAACACTGTTGCCAAATAGCACGAGCCGCTACTGTATGGCATTCATATAGTTAAAAAAAATGACTAAACCCAGTAAACATTTCCGGTCTCAAGATGGTCTTGTGAATATCTGGGCATGAAAGATGTCTGAAAGATGACTTCAAGATAATATGCGCGCCGTAACATATCTGCAAAATAACTGCAAGATGTTGGGAAACACACGATAAAATTTAGATAACTTTCAGTTCTTTTGGAGACAACTTGATACGGTACATGCCTCTGTGTGCTCCGGAAGTTGTCTTCTCAATATACAACATCTAACAAGTTAACTAAGATACTCTCCAGATATTCTGAAGATATTCAATTCTGAACTTGTAAGTCCAGATACTCTCCAGATATTCTGAAGATATTCAATTCTGGACTTGTAATTCCAGATACTCTCCAGATATTCTGAAGATATTCAATTCTGGACTTGTAATTCCAGATACTCTCCAGATATTCTGAAGATATTCAATTCTGGACTTGTAAGTCCAGATACTCTCCAGATATTATAAGAGTATGAAGATTCCACTCCTTTAAATATGTTTAATTTGCTCCATTCCTACGTGAGCCGGCGTAGCTCATCGAGTAAAGTACTTGGCTTCCACCGCAGCGGCCCAGGTTCAAATCTCGGAACTTCTGGTATACTTTGTCACTTCTTTCTGTGTATGTTCTGTGAATGTATCTTCAATGCAGGGGATTGTCGAGAGGGGGGCTGGATACCCTTGCCTTTCGGGGGGCGGCAAAATCAGGGTGAACAAAAAAAAAAAAAAATCAAAAAATAATAAAAAATAAAAAAAAAAGAAAGAAAGAAAAAGAAAGAAAGAAAAGAAAGAAAGAAAAAAAGAAAGAAAAAAAAAAGAAAGAAAAAAAAGAAAAAAAAAAATGAAAAAAGAAAGAAAGAAAAGAAAGAAAGAAAGGAAAGAAAGAAAAGAAAGAAGAAAAAAAAGAAAAAGAAAGAAAGAAGAAGAAAAAACATTCAAATTTCAAAAAAAAGAAGAAAAAAGGTCATTTAATTTTTAATTTTGGTCGCGGAGGACGGCAAGATTGCATTATTGCCCCCCACCTTTTTGGAAACCACGGCACGCCCCTGCTTCAATGTATCTCTTCTACAGCTAATAATACGTGTGTAATGTGCTATCCAGGACTCTGCAACATGTGGTACCAATCTAGACGGAATAACTTTATAGTGAGTTACAAGAATCACCACCCAGAGTGCGCTGTTTATTTGGTCTAAAAGTTCTGCATTTTACCTGCAAATGTCCGCCTGTTTCGAATCTTCTAGCGATCCGCGCAGATAATCTTGACATGGTCTGGAGGATATCTGATAGTCATCAACCCGGTCAGCCTCCCAGTTGTGCAAAAGACAACGTCCAGATATGCTCAAGATATTCGTGCAAATAATCTTGAAACATTTCCGATCTTATGAGCATCTTGGAGCTGATCTAAGTCAGTTGACTTGATAGTCTAAATGTTCTGCATTTTACCTGCAAATGTCCGCCTGTTTCGAATCTTCTAGCGATCCGCGCAGATAATCTTGACATGGTCTGGAGGATGTCTGATAGTCATCAACCCGAGTCAGCCTCCCAGTTGTGCACAAGACAACTTCCAGATATGCTCAAGATCATCTGTGCGGATCACTAGAAGATCCGAAACAGGCGGACATTTGCAGGTAAAATGCAGAACTTCTAGACTATCTAGTCAATTGCCTTAGATTAGCTCTAGATGCTCATAAGACCGGAAATGTTTACTGGGAAGGTGCGTGCAAAACAATAAATTAATGATCGTAAACGTATCAATATTGATGAAAAAACAATGTTGCTAGTCCAACACTTACATTAATTAAAAGTTTTTTGGGATAAAGGTTGAAATAATCTAAATTAAAATTGAGAAATTTTGTAGGGCTACGTCTCCATTATCGACTAATAAAATACAATAAAACAATCATTAAATCGCAACTGAATCGATCCGCAATATTGTGAGGCCACCACATTCTTGAAGGCCATTCAAACCATAGAGCCTCACATAGTTTAGAGCTAAAAATACAAGAGAGGTCTCTTGAAAGCTGAGAGGCCATTACTTCATGACACGTGACAAGTCTCAAGAATATAGGAGCTCTCCTGAAAAACTGTTTGGATCATCGACAATAAAATTAAGTTAACTCTGCGTCAAAACAGCTCACCACATAGTCCGACGGATTATCATAATCTTCTATTTGTTATTTTAAAATAATTCCTATTTGTTTTCTTCAGGTTTATAAAAAAACAGCTCGCAGACATTCGTAAAGCTTCTTCGAAGCCATTCCGGAGGATTTATCAAAGTTTTGAAATTCTTATGAAACCTGAACACTTTTTTTTTTCTCTCCAACCATGAATCGACCTGCGGTAGGTCATTGTGTGTATAATTAACGTGATTCTGTCCCAGTAATTATACCGTCCAGACATTTTCTCACGCCCTCTCCTCCATAATTATTTTCAAATTCAAAAGGATACAAATGGAATGAATGAATCACCCTCGCAGTGATGGCTGGTGATCAATGAATTATAATTGATACCTTCGCATAGGTTCAAATCAATATCCATGCAAAATATCGATAGTTTGGAGATAGGAGATTCAATTATGAGCCCCGAAGGATCAGTCCTCTTCGATGTGCTCATTGATTTACATGTATAAGTATGGATGGAAATGGGGCTCTTTCGAACTTTTGCTACAAGTAAATGAATGGCTAAATCTCATGAAAAATCCTGTGAAAATCACACTAAAAAACTATAGAATTCAGTCATAAACTCAGAAAACAGCTGCAAAGGCAAAATCGTATGGGCGCAGCTACGCAGCTGCAGGTATCATGGAAGATTCCTGTTCAGTTTTTCACTTTCTCTATGGAAACACTGAGGTAGGTCTCAAATTCGATAGAAATCTCTCATGATGATACCTGCGTAGCTCCTCCATTAAACCTGATTCTGAGAGTGAATTTTGTGATTATTTAGCGTAATCATCGTCATTTTTACAGGTTTCTATGCAAGAATCAACTCTTCAATCAACTATAGTTTGCTTTAGTTGAGTTTACAAGAGCTCCATTGAAAGCTATCCAGCTATCAAGCTATTTTCAGGGCCCTAAAAATGTTGGCGCTCGTGCTGGCGGTAGTTATGAGTTAGGTGGGGAGGGGGAGGGGTTTTTAGGTCAATGAGTTATTTTAGTGTATGCAGATTCTGTTGTAGGAAGGAAGAGAGGCCCTACAGTTCAATCTGCGGCGGGGGCCCGAGTTTCAAAGTTACGCCAATGTGTAAGGGCTCTATAGATCAAGGGCCTGGGGGCAAATTCAAGTTGGTCCATTAATAGGCATGTGTTTCACTGCCCTTTGGATCGAGGGTCCAGGGCAAAACCCCCTCCTAAAGTTATTCTTTCAGGGCATGACGAAATGAAAAGTGGTGGGACAAGTAATGGGTGATGGGGGGGGACGATATTGGGCGCGAATGTGTAGGAAAAAGGGGGTCCCAGTTAACAGCCTTTCTGCGAGGCCCGAAAATCCTATGGGCGGCCCTGTTGACGTCATCGAAATTCCAGCCTTTTGATATGCATTTGATAGGCCTAGAGCGATGACGTAAAAAAAAAAAAATGATATCTGTGTACGATTGCTTATGGATTGCTTATAAATTGAGCGAACAAAACTATTTTGTTTTTATAAACATTGCTCGGGAAGAGGATATCAGACAAGATGCACTAGTGTTTCACAGACATTCGTCCTATTAGAATTATTGGGAACGAAAAAGAAAAGAGAAAAAAAAAAAATCTGGACAACCACCAATTTTCCCGAGATTTTTTTCGAGATTGCGATCGGTCATCGTCATTGTAAACCTCGCCGTTCCTCGACGTCATGCATGAAATCCCTCGAGAGAGTATAGGCTAGGGGGTGGATGTAGTGGGGATGGAAGGTAGATGTTGAAAGGGGGGGGGAGGATACCACTGGCAGCCTGAGTGTACATGATGAACACCTTAACAATCGCAACGAGCCAGCAGACCAAATCCGTCTCGCCCCGCCGCGCGCCGCGTCACCGCATCGCCAGCTACCCATAGCAGTTTTACTCCCTTTTTTTAAAAAAACTTTTCATGCAACACTGATGCCACTTACTAAAGCTAAATCCGGTAATGTCTTCTCAATTCCAATGTATACAGGTCCCAGGATTCGATTCCCGAGTCCCCGGCCCTGACCCCTGGAGCCACTGAATGACCTGCCGAGAATCCACCTGCAGGAAAAAAGGGATAAGCACGCGGTGTGGATGATTTTATATCATGACTAGGCGTTTAGGAGTGCGAGCTATTTAGCTATTTGTGAGCAATAGATTACCATTTTTCTCCAAATTTCAATCGTGCGGAAGAATTATCGGTATTTGAAAGTGCAATTGAACCCTTTTTGAGGCGGTGTCGCCGAATTTGGCAAGAAATTCAAATAATTTACATTGAGTTGAATAAAAAAATGAGTATAATTTTACGATACACAACACGGCAGCCCTGTTTTGAGGATCGTGTCTCATTATTCTATAAGTTTAGATGTATAGATGTCGAAAATATTGAAAGGCAGAAGAGCATATGGTCTGATATCGAAAAATAGATAGCAAAAATCAGTAAAAAAAGTAAAAAAAAATCATCATTTTTGGTCTTTCAAGCTTACTTAAAAACTTCCCAGTGACATTTCCAGGTTTTAGTTACTTGTTTTAAGTGTTATCTGTGATTAAGTTGGGCTTGAAAGTTCATGAATGATGAATTTATGAGAAATTTGCTTTCTGATTTTTGACCACTTAGTGTCGATCTCAGACCACAGTGTGATGATTTACAAAGGCGGATTGGGCCAGTTCGTTTTGTTTGGCAACAGTGTATGTATAATCAAACGTAAAATAATCGATTTTTGAGGAGAAATCGACTATTTTATCTAAGTTTAAATTGGAAACTTTCACGTTTGCCAAATAGCAGAAATCGCCACTGACACGCGTGTCGTGTATGCAACGACTTTCTAAAGGCTCATTTTAAAGAGCTTAAAAAATTGATTTTAGGTTTCTTAAGTAATGTATTACTATAGCAGAAAGTCTGAAATAATCAATGTTGACTCGGAATAGGTTGGGTGCATAGTAAGGGTGGGGGGCTTAAAAATTCAATCGCTCCACCTGAGGAACGATTCTGTTTCACGAATGCACAATGCACATAATTAAAGCACTGTATTGGCAGATCCAAACAAATTTCTTTATAGGAGGGAAGAGAAGGCACGCCTGTCAAATTTGAAGAGTCGCAAGACGCAGCTTTGGAATATTTCTATGGATTCTGTGAGAGTGGAGGTGTGTTGGCCTGTATCCTTCTCTCTCCTGGATCCGCCACTGCGAAGCAGACATCGGTAAATAGCGTTTCACGATCCGCGATAACTCCCATAAAGCTCTCTCACCTGCACTGATGCGGAGAAATGGGGTAGGTCCCTATGAATGCGCGGGGTCTTAAAGCCTCCTTTTCAGACGGTCAAGTAGAATCGGAGTGCATCATACATCATTTTCAAATATTCACCAATGAGGCAGGTGCAAGGGTCTGAAATATTGTGCTTTTTATCAAGAAAATGGAAGTACTTGATGAGCTGAGAACAAAAATGCCTTTGGTTTCAAACTAGGTTTCATAGTTCCAGAAATTAAATTTTGGCCCAGAATACATTGTTTCAAACGGGAATTCCGCGTAGTGACGTCACACAATTTTTACAACGTTATCGGTTATACGTTTGTAGCTCCAAAACCGTAATACCTAGGAAAAATCCAAATGCACTATTGTTCACAGTTCATCAAGTACTACATTTTCTTTATACAAAACACACATTTTCAGACCCTTACAACAGCCCCATTTGACGGACATTTTACGCCAAAACTTCAAAAATGTTGTGTATCTTGATGGAAAATGAATCTGTACCGCATTTTGATCATGTCTCCCGTGACAACATCGATGATTGTCAAAGGTTTGCGCGCAGTCAAACTGAAATGGTAGATATGGTGCGCACCAATCACCAGATGTTCACTTGAAAATCTACTGTGTTGATCGTCTCAAAAGGTCTTTACGTGCCCATAAAAAAATATTATACATATACAATACAGAAGCATTTTTGTAAGATTTTTTTTTTTTTTTTTTTTTTTTTTTTTTAACTGTCAACCACATTTCCTAACCGATGAACAAGAGGCAGCCAAGACCAATGAAATACGATGCGATTTTCGCGCGCGAGCCAGCCGAGCCGTGGCCGTGATGAGCGAGACTGGCAGACCAGTTAGGGACTGCTTTTCTGCCGATTCACTTGTCAAGATCGGCACGCGGTTACAAGCTATAAGCCACGGTCGGCGTTATATAAGCCACAAAAGATGTCACGGAAACGTGCGAAACTGAATGTATCATTTACAATGCGCGGTGAAGATGCGATCGCGATTTAATGATACGGTTGCTCCATGATATTGACATCACTCCCGCTCAGAATTCGGAATCTGATACCGCGCAAAGCATACCGACTTCTTAGCAGTCAACACGCTTGTTCATTTATTACACATGTGTCTTATATTATGATGAAAAAAGGTGACGCACATGATCCAGAGACACGTCTAATGCACTGAAGACTATTATGCAATCTGGCAACACTGATTTTCCTCCATTTCAATCCATGCAAAAGAATCGATTGCTGGTAAAACGCTGCTTCTCCAAACGGTAAAAAATATGAAAAAGAACCGATTCTGAGATTTTTCAATTGGATTTAGGGGAAAAAAGATCAGTGCGGCTAGTGGTTCTATTTGAATAAAAAAATCGATTTGTAAAATCAGTACAATGAAGCAAATGCTAATTTCACCAGTCATTTTTGGTCAAATTTACTATGCAAAAAGTGAATTTTTGGTTGCGAATTGTATAAATTTTGCATAAGTTTTATTAACTTTACAATTTACCGACGAGGCTCTTGCAAACGTTTGCTATAGGTGACTGAAGAGTTGATTCTTGCATATGAACCTGTAAAAATGACGATGAGTACACTGAAAAATCACGAAATTTGCTCTCAGAATAGGGTGTAATGGCGCGGCGGAGAGACGCAGGTATCATGAGAGCTTCCTATCTAATTTGCGAGATGTATCTCTGTGTTTCAGTAGAGAAAGTGACAAGTAAGATAGCGATCTCCCATGATACCTTGAACCGTCATTACGATCTTGCCGTTATAGCAGTTTTGTGAGTTTATTATTGAAATTTAGACTTTTTTAGTGTAGTTTTCGTGATTTTCGCTAGTCTTTACATCAGATTGGACATCAGATGCGTAAAGTAAAAGTTTGCAACAGGTAGCCCCATTGTAATTAAATTTTACAACCCAAAACATTGTGACCATAGCAATTAGTATAGCTGTCACAAATGGACAGCCATGCAAATTATAAAGTCACAATGTTTTGGATTGTAAATTTACAATTAAAATTAGAAAATAATAAAACTAGAGCAGAAGTTCCATTTCAAATCGTAAAATTAGCAATAAGTTTAATATAGGTTTAACCAGAAGTAACTGGGAAAATTAGCATTTGCTTCATTTTACTGATTTCACAAAACTAAATTGCTTTTTTAGTCATTTCATTTGTTTCCTTGTATCTAATCGATTATTCTATCTAAAATAAAATGGAGGAAAAACATTGTTGCCAACTTGCACGAGCAGAAACTGGTCGAATGATAAACAAACTTCGCGATGATTTCAGGTTTAGATTCAGATCGACCATTTATTTGAGCATTTAATCACCAAGCCCGAGCACATCCCTTTACTTAAATCTCTTTCACATGGTTTCAATTCATCATTCTTAAAAATAAATGAATGTGAAAGAAATGATGGATATGCCTACCGAGTCTATAGGATAGTGCCTTCAATTATTGGTGCAGGCAAAAACAAGTACAGTGAAGTAGGAATATTTATCAACTACTCGTAATTTGATTTAAAATGAACTCGCGTCGCGGTGAGTTGGATGGTTGACCGTGGTACTCAAAGGGTAAAAGCAGAGCCATAGCCAGGTCTTTGGCTGAAGAAGTTCAATATGCTTGCAGATTTCTCGAAAAATAATTGGAAAACATGCATAAATTGAGGGAAATAAAAATATAGCCTCTTCTTGGTACCGGATTTGGTTTCGACCATGCACTTTCTACACCGAAAAAAAAAAATATTGCTAATCTAGCAAAAAAGTTACTGAAAACGCTCATAGCAACAAGAAAGTTGCTAATATAGCTGTGCTCACAGCTATTTTCGTAGTTGCTTATCCAGCTAAATTAGCAACTTTCTAATGCTATGGGCGTTTTCAGCAACTATTTGGCTAGACTAGCAATATTTTTTTTTTTTTTTCAGTGTTCCCACACCTGGAAATTCCACAAGCCCAGCGTGCCTTGACAGCTGAGACGGCATCCATGTTTACCACCCGCTAGGTTTCAGATTTAAAGTTCAGAAAAAGAAAAAAAATCGCAGCTATTTTTGTGACTTTTAAAATCGCTCACCACATGTTCTTTTCTTTCCAGGACATTCGCGGATCCAACAAATTGTGCGTCTCTCTCTTTTCTCATTATAGCGCATGCGTTAGAAAAGGATAGACAAAGAGGGAGAAGATCACGTGACTGCCACTGATCTGTCCTTTTCTAACTCATGCATTACAATGGGAACAGAGAGAGAGAATAATAAATTCCTGGATGCGCCAGTGTTCCAGGATAACGTTGCCATAATTATTTTGGCGTACTTACCGTATATCATTGTATGCGTAATTGGTTTATTTTATCAATTCTTATTGTTTCGGCCGGTAAAATAAAACTATGACTCACCCTCACTTATCTCACAATTTACCTACTCTGCTTTCTCGGTTTTAAAAGCGACCTGGCAAACAAATTAGCTCGGTGTACGATAAAACGACTCTGCCATGCACTGGGAATGGGAGCGAAGCTAGTTTATACTTCGAGGAACAAGCACTTAATTATAGGGTCGCCGACTAAATGGTGATGATTAGGCCACCCTGACAGAGGATGATGAAGGGGGGGGGGGGGGTGTCCTCCCAGTCGCGAGTCTCTTCACGTGTGAAACAAACAGTGACGCACGCTTATATTGCTTGAAGCCTCGCCTTGCCGCAATGACCTCAAGGACGAGGCATCATACGAAAAGTTGTGAACTTTCTGGGGGTAAAGATTGAGGGAGTTGCGGCGGGGGGGGAGGGGGGAGGAGAGGGGAGGGGTGGGGGAGGGGGGAGGGCCGAGTGGGGTTGTGATGGGGAGGGGAAGGGGGGGTGATGGGGAGGAGGAGGGTGGGAGGGGGGAGGTTTATTTATATTCGTCAGATGAGACGGCTGTGTGACATTGACGCGCCGCGTCACACACTGCCTCGAAATATGGATTTTTCCGAACATAAAAAGTTGTTGTATTTAAGGGTTTAAAAACACTTAAGAGTCGGTAAATTATTCTTGCAAAAATCATGTTAGTAGGCTCATTTTAAGCTTACACGTAAATGATTTCACACTTGTGTCAATTATCTTACTACTTATTGTTCATAACCTTGATTTTTACTCGTAAAATTATGTCTCGGAAATTCAATGTTTCGATCCTCTGTGCGACGTCACGATGTCGTCGGAAACAGGGATATATCGAATGAGTAAACCGCGGACGGAAACCGGAAATGCATGGTTACCGCATTTTATCAAAACGTAAATATACTTTGGTATATGGGCAAACGGGGTTTAATTGCACTCTATATACGCGTATGTGTGAGTGTGTGTGTTTTCACTATCTCTTTCATAAACCGCGAGCGCGAGATCGGGTCAACGCACCAATCGCGCATATCAGGGTGAGCCAGAGCACCCGTACCGGACATTTTTCTCAGAAACTACTTTTACTCAGCATTGAAAGTTGCTATTTGATGGGATTCCCCCATTGTGACCCTCTCATTTGACCGCCATCTTGTAATTTTGTTTAAAATGTATTTACTGAGTTTGAGGGTGGAATTTAAAACTTGTATCTGATATTCCGAATATTATATTACATCAATAAATAATGTTGCACCGAAATTGACCTACTCTATATAGCTATATCGAAGGTTTTCAGCAGAGCCATTCTGTGATGTAAAGCAAGGGCCAGGGGGGGGGGGGGGGGGGGTTATTTCTACGAAGCCGCCACTTTTGAAAACTGACTTCACAGTTATACCATAATTTTGTGCTAATTCTGTGCAATTTTGTGGAGCCAACGCCAAATTTTGAGCAGCAAAATTTCAAGGTTTAGGAGGAAAATTAAAATGGTGGCTCATTGTAAACGAGGGATTCGAAACGTCAAATTTTTAAATTCTAATCACGCTATAATTTTGTGCAATTATGTGCTGCTGATGCCAAATTTCGTGCAGAAAAATGTAAGGGTCCTAGATGAAAATCAAAATGGCGATTCCGTGGACACGGTACATCGGTACATTTCACAACTTCAAATTTCCTAAATTCTGATCACGCCATAATGTTGTGCTCATTTTTTGCGATTCTTTGGCAGCAAAATTTAAAGGTTTGGAGCAAAGTCAAAATGGCGGTTCATTGAAAACAAGCGATTTGAAACGTCGAACTTTTAAATTCTAATAGCGCCATAATTTTGCTGCACAAAATTGCACAAAATGAGCGCAAAGTTATGGCGTGATCAGAATATATAAAAAATCGACATTTCAAATCCCTCGTTTCCATGAAACCGCCATTTTGATTTTGCTCCTAGACCTTAAAATTTTACAGAACAAAATTTTGTGATGGCTACACAAAATTACACAACATTAGCACAAAATTATGGCGTGATAAGAATTTAGAAAATTTGAAGCTGCGAAATTTGCCGTTTCCACGGAGCTACCATTTAGATTTTTTATCTCGCTAGGTCCCTTAAATTTTGCTGCACAAAATTCGGCGTCATCAGCACAAAATTAGCATAAAATCATAGTATAACTTTGAAGTTTTTCAAAAATAGCGGTTTCGTAGAAATGGACTCAAACCAGCAGGCTGATTCTCCATATTTGGACGAGACGAGACGAGATAGGAAGAAACGATGAATCCCATTGGTTTAAACGGCGGCACGTGACAGATTTGAAGTCATTGGAGCGGGATTGGCGCAAGCTCCGAGTCATGAATTTCAAAATCATGACTCGGAGCTTGCGCCGACCGCGCTTTAATGACTTCAAATCTATCACGTGACGCCGTTTAAACCAATGGGATTCATCGTTTCTTCCTATCTCGTCTCGTCTCGTCCAAATAGGGAGAATCAGCCTGCTGGGCGAGGGTGGAACGTTTTGCTGATTCTATCGACAGCATCATGTTACACGCGTAAGCAGAGGCAACTGCTTAATTCCACGCCGCGGTGGCGTAAGAGTTGAGTATTTTATGGATTGTTTCGCTTTTGGTATTCCATCGTGGAAAAGTTGAGTCCCAAAGAAGGAAAAACTGTGTAGGTGTATGGTTAGTAGCTCAACAAGCGCTGTTTAGTCAAAATATTAGACTTTCAAGTAGGCAATAATTAAGGCATTGATGACGCATCAGCGTACTAACTATATGGATAGGGTGCGGTTGGGAGGACTAAAGGTGGGGGACATTGTTTTTACCGCCAGAGATAAGATAGAGAAAGCGGAGAAAGGAGAAAAGAAAGGAAAATAAATATAAAAGTATTGAAGAAGGCAAATAAGAAGGGGCGGTATCGAACGAGGAAAAATAATCCTCTCTTCTTGCTTCATGGTCTACGTTTTCAAAGACACTAAATCATATATGTACAACCACCGCATTCACATGTTTCCAATATTTGCTTCATTTCTGAGCACTAAAGATTTTTCAAGAATTTTATTCTTTAATTTTCTTATTTCCTATAACATGATATGTATTGAGTGAGGTATGTGTTTGTTTACTTTGTTCAGTGAGAAATTTTAAGAACTGAAATAACACACCTTTAAGAGCAGTACGCTTTTTACTGCAGCAAACAGTAAAATATTAGGTGGAGGGTGGACGGCGCAAATTTAGAGTCACCAGTTCTTTCTTATTTCCTATAGTGCAGTGATTTTCAATGTTTTGGAGTCCGTGAACCATTGAAGTCCGTGGAAGGGTTGATCAGTCAGGTCTGGAACGACTTACACAAGATTTAATGACTCTGTCTTTTAGGCGTGCAGGCAAGTTTCTTCCAATCATTTTGATGCTGCGAATAAACGCATGCATATGTTACGGGCAGATCTAGTTTTCCGGGCGGATCTAGATTTGCCCGGGCGAAATTAGGTCCGCCCGGGCAGACCTAGATGTGCTCGGGCAGAATTCGGTCCGCCCGATTTTAGCTGGGCCGATCTAGATCCGCCCGCTAAAACCTAGATGTGTCCGTTTTAAATGTGTGCCCAACCGTTTTGGATCTGGGCTTATTTAGTTTCGACAGTTATTTTTCTGGGCCAATAATGTTAAGGATGGACGTTGTGAATATGGAATTACTCATGAGACTTAACGCAACACAGCATTCTTCCGACTGTCTGGTTACACCGGGTGAATCTTTGGCAACTGTGATAGATAAATAAATACATTCTGTAAAAATCGAACATATAGTGTTATTGGGGGTGAACTTTCGCGTGAGAGGGTTTATTTTCCTCTGAATCCCCCCCAAAAAAATTTAGGAGGGTTTTTGGCCCCTAAATAAAATTTTCGAATCATGACCCCCTACCTTGTGATACATCGTAGAAAAAGACGTAAAGAACTGAGCATTTTTGCAAAAACCGAAGGTTGATATCATTTTTAGTTTTCGAGCTATCAAAGGCCAAAGTTCGATTTGGACCCCATTTTCAAAAAATCATTACTCCTATTTGAAAAGTCGGAATTTAAAAAAAAAATGTTAGTCCAAAATACTCTACAACGCAAGTACTTTTCAGATAACTCTATGTTCGGTTCTTACAGAATTCAACGATTCCGCATCGTTCTCGAGATATAGTGCGGGGTGGCCAGGACTTCTGAAACATATTGTATATTGTTGTAGGCGGTTTTTTCTTTTCTTTGCTGCATCATTATTTTTGCTGTTTTGTTTTTGTCTATTTATTTTTTTGTTTCTGTTCATTATTTGTTTTTTCTTCTTCTTTTTTTTTTCATTCATTTATTTATTTATTTACTTTTTTAACAATTTACTTTTTTTGGGCCAATTTAGTTCCGCCCGGGCGAAACTAGGTTGGTCCACTATTTCCCGGGCAGATCTTAGATCGGCCCGGGCACACCTAGATCGGCCCGTTTTAAACGGGCGAATCTATGAACGCCCGGGCCGATCTAAGATCTGCCCGGGCACATCTAGATCCGCCCAGAAACCTAGATCTGCCGTAACATATACAATGATACAGCTATCTAATACACATCAAATGGCAGCGGAGACAGTTGGGTATCTTAAGTTTGCGGCAGTGCCTTCTCTTCGTGTCGCATTGCGTATTTTGGTTAATGGTTAAAATGCATTATTCCCAGATTCTGTTTTGTTTAAATACGTAATTTGAAGTCATTTTTTGCCTTCATGGTTTTTCTTTTGTCCCATAAGTACTATCTGCTTTTTCTCAGTTCGATCCGAATCGTACAGTGAGCTATATTGGCTTCAAATATTTTGGTTGAATCGAACAGCTTAATTGTTGTCTCAATGACTTGGCCTGCGGGCGGCTGCCGCCACTTATAATTCGGTAGCTGAGCGATATTTTAATTTCTTTTTCAAGATTCATCTGTGAATTCCAAGGTGGATTCAACACGTTGCTAATGGTGCATATTTCGGTGCTGTGACCACCAAAATCAGCGACCCCCTTAAAATATGCCGCACCTTCGAAATAATCGAAAGATTTCTATACACACTTTTTGAAACCTATTTTAAAAAGGAGCCTTTCAGCGCAAATGACTAATTAAAATATTAATTAGGGCGAAAGTTATGGGGCTTTAAAAGTTTTGACTGTAGTCCCCCTTCCCTCCCCAGTTGATAAAACTCAAACAACTGGACATCTTTAAACGTAGCTTAAAGACGAAGCCGAATCCTAGATAGTTCAATATTTTTTGTAATATTAAATGAACTAAATACAACGTTGCCAGATTGCAATATTCGCCACTGTTTGAAACGCTCAGTTGCTCAATCACGGTGCTCTCCAGCTTGCGTTTTTTGACTTGGCCTGGGCGGCTACCGCCACTTATGATAAACTTTTTCACAGCGCGGATGACGTCCAGTGACGTAGCGTGCTTTTTGGCTACGTTGTATTGTGTCCATTTAAACCCATGTAAAAGGTCGAATGGGAAGGTGTTTACGAACACCCGAGAGTTGAATCTTTTTCAAGGATTTAAATGGACAAACTTCAAGGTTGCCACATTGCACGCTACACCACTGATGACGTCATCACTAAAACCGTGCATACTTTCCGAAAGTCAAAAGTCGGAAATAACCGATCGATAAATGAAAAAATAACACCTGCCAGATTTTCCTCTGCTATACTCCTTTGAGATTCAGATTTTGGCGCGGGATTTCTCCTTCAAGCGAACTGAACAGGTCGTGAAGGGAAAATACGAAGTCAACAACAAACAAGTAAAAAAAATAAGAAGGAGAAAATAAACATAGAGGGAGAAAAAGGCGTCGAGCAAGAGAGCAGGGTCTTGGGTATTATTCGACAACGCTCTCGAAGATCCGCTCAAGCAGTTGCTCTATTGGTGGACTTGCGCGAAATTTATTCCAAAAAAAAAAAAAATGACTAAAAACAAGCAACTCCCGCCCGCCAAAAGGACAAGAACGCGCGGAAGAAGAAGAAGTGGAAGGAGAGAGAGACAAACCGAACGTACAATGTTTGCGCGTTACCAAATTTGGTATCTACCGAATCAATTACCCACCTTGCTTTAAAAGAAAATCATTAAGTATTTTTTTCTTTTTCTTTCCTCTTGCCCCCCTGACAACACGGTCTCCCCTTCCCTTACTGTATTATTCACCCGTACAATTTGTTTAAACCACTTCGCCTTCGCGCAGTTCCAGTCCTTGAAGAGTTCTTCAGAACCTGTCCCTCCATGCAGAGGCAATAAAAACCAAGGTCAGTTTTTTCGGCCGCGTGGTTGACTCCTACTATTTGTTCCAAAAAAAAAAAAAAAAAAAAAAAAAAAAAAATCTCTCTTATACTTTTATTGTTTCTGAATCTAGTTGAAGGCTCCGAGTTTAAAATGAGCATGAATTCGTGCATGTATCTTGATCAATCCGATGGTTCTCTACAGGGTGTTAGTCAAAAGAAACCTCTCGGTTAATGTTAACTGTTCTAGAAGTATGAGCAGAGTCTTTAGGGTGCAATTATTTTGAGTAACGCCGAATTTATGGTCAATATAATAGAGAGGGGTTTCTCTCGGTTTTAAAATCAAGTTGTCGATCACAGAAATAATTTCATCCGTGCTCAGTCCAACGGAAAAAATTTCTCACTTATTGTCAGCAAAATGAAATCATGGTTCATGCTAGAGTTTAATATAAGTATACGTCCATTCAGTGGCGAAGCGTGCTTATCCGACAACGTAGCATTTTCTCCGTTTGATCGCATAAAAAAGGTCGAATTTAGTGGTCATCGCCGAGTCCTATTAGTTCGATTGTTTTCATGGATTAAAATGGTCGATATATGCAACATTGCTAGATTGCACACTTCGCCGCTGCATCGCCACTGCATTATTCATCATCTCTAAATGTTCACTGTTGAAAATTGAAAACTTAGATACAGTGACAACGGAACTTAGTCTCTAAAACACTAGGTAATTCATTGAACCGTTTGACGCTCACCATTGATCCTTTTTCAGTGTTTAAATCCAAAAATTATCGGAAAATTCACTAGTTCTGTGGACTGATTCCGCTCTTTTGAACGAGACGAGATGAAATAGCAGAAATCGATTAATCTCATTGGTTTAAACGACGTCACGTGATAGATTTGAGGCTGCTCATCGTGTGACCCTAGAACAATAGACTCATTCGTCCAAAAAAACTGAATAGAAAGACTTTCAAATCTGTCACGTGACGCCGTTTAACCCTTTAAAGACCAGGTAAGTTCACATGATCATCACTTTTCCGTTTTTTTAGGGAAGGTAGTTAACTGTTCGTACTCGGGGGAGTTGGAATTGCATGTACGACGGATTGAAGGCGCCAGACAAAATCTCATCTTTTTATACTTCATCGAGAATCGTGTTTCGGAATCCTGATACTGGAACAATGTGAAATAGACTAGAGGAGAAAACTGAGTATATTCGGGCTTGGTCCATAAGGGGTTAAACCAATGGGATTGATTGATTCCCACTATCTCGTACAGACTCATCCAAAAAATCAGAATCAGCCTGCTTAAGTAAAACAAATCTGAAACCTAAAATTTTCCTTGAATCTAGTAAAAATATGGTGTGCTCATAGAATATAACCGTAAACGGCCAGTGGCGTAACTAGGCATGCATGCGCCCCCCCCGCAAAAAATTTAGCTGCGCCCCCCTCCCCCCATCATCTTCCCTCCCTTCCCCATCCCACCACTCCTCCCCACTCCACTCCTTACCGGCCTATGACCCCGGGGCTATATATAGAACATATACTCTGACGAAAGAAAAGTTACGAATCAATTTACTATTTTTTTTGTCAATTTTAAATAAAAAATCGCCAACCTTTTCTTTCAACATTTTTTCTTTCACGCCTTAATTGTTGCGAATTCGTCATTAAGTCTTCCAAAATCCATCTCTTTGGCCCTTCTTGCTTCAATGCTGAGCATCGCTAAGCATAGGAGACGGTGTTGACTCATTGTACTCACGTCTTCTAGAGGTGGTTTTAGAAGTGTAGGCGCACCCAGACCGATAATCTTGGGAATTTTTCAACATGATTCCTTTTGTTTCAAAATGAACATGAATGAAAAGGAATTAGAGTGTTAGCTTTTCACTGAGCGACACTTTAATATTGAATGTTCAAAGTCGAAGACAATAAGTTTTGTTTAGTTTTGAAGAAATGAAAATTCGCCAAAGATTATGGTCTAGGTGCGCCTACACTTCTGAAACGAGCTCTACGTACGTCATCTCCGTCCCTGTTTTCCTACTTTTTTTTGTTATTCTCTTTATATTTTCTTCTTATCTTCTTTCTTCTTCTCTTTCTTTTCTTTCCTTCTTTTCCTTTTCTTCCTTCGTCCCGTATTTTCCTCCTCTCTCTTTGCGCCCACCGACGCCTTGCGCCCCCCCCGCAATTGCGGGGGCTGAGGGGGCTATTGTTACGCCACTGCACGGTAAACCAATCAAAACCGCTCCAAAGTATGACAATTTTCAGCAGCTGTATCCAAACGGCAACTTTATGCCTCAATGGTCTTGGACTCAAAATGAGAGTCGAGAACGGACGGGGAAGCGACACTACGGCGAATCGTGCAATGTGGCAACGAGCAGTGGCGGCTCGTGCGATTTGGCAACAGTGTTTTTATCCCATTTAAATACATGGAAAACAATCGAAACTCGAGGAAGCTGCCAGCCTCCGCTTGAATCGATTTTTTACCTAAGTTTAAGTGGGAAAAATACATGGTTGCCAAATCTCACGGGCCGCTACTGGCAACGAGTGATTCTCTCCATTTAATCCTAAATAGAATGATTGATAAAAATCGAGCCCCCGGAACATCGAGACTTTAGCAAATGTTTAAACATTAAAAAACATGGTTGCCGAATTGCACGAGCCGCCACTGAGGCGAGGAAGAAAATGACCATATCCGGACGTATTACATAATCTTAATTAAAACAATGCATTGTTTTTTTTTTTTTATGTATGAGTAAAAAAAATTACGTATAGATTCAGTCGAGAGTATGTTCTTCTCGGAAGAAAAGATCTGTAAAATTTCTATATGAATGACTGGATCAAAATCGCTTTACTCTTTATTTCTTTCAGATCCGGTAAAAGGATCAGATTGAAGGACGAACATCTGTGTTCGACTCTTCAGATTGTTATTTGCCTTAGCTTTGGTTGTTTTTCTAGGGTTGTCAAATTGCACTGGATTTCCCGTATATGTTTACACCGCGTGAATGGAGAAGTTGAAGAGGTTTCTATTCATTCTGGCAAGAGTGTCTTCAAATTTGTCAAGACGGCATAAAACTGACCGCGATGCGTGATGGTGAGAACAGGACGGGATCATGTTTAAATGGGAAATTATCTGGAAACGGGATCAATTTTCAAGCGCCAAGCTGGATCATGTCCACAATGCACGATTTTCTGTCACAGAGCTGTCTCATCTTCGTGCTCGAGTCCCTTCCGATGGAGGAGCGGAGAGTGCCTAGTCCGTGAATAAAATACACGTGTTTTCTGCTCGCAAATATTAGTTAAACAATGTCAGAGAAAATGCTTGGCTGACATTTTAATTATCCCGGCGTTGTCGCATCTTCCAGTCTTTAGCTGCTACTATAAACATGGACGGTTCTTTTGGGCTCAAAATTGGGGGGGGGGGGGGGAAAAAGAACCTTGAAAGTGCCTTTTTTGTCATTTGTATCTTACGCCATAGAGTATACCAATGGCGGCTCGTCCAAAGATGTGACTGCCTATACTCTCCATTTAACCGATGCAAAACAATCGATCTTCTAGAGGTGCAATTGCACCAAAAGATATCGAGGTTTTAAATAACAAATAAGCATGGTTGCCAAATTACACGAGCCGCCAGTTGAGAAGACTAAAATTGAAAACTTTCGTTTATATTGCAAGGATTTTTTTGGCATGGAAAAGTCGCTGTCCGTTTTTTTTTTTTTTTAGTCCATCTTCAAAAAAGGGGGCTTGGACCCTCTGATTCACAGCTAAAGTCTGGATTAACGCAGAATATTTTGTAAAAGTCAAAACATCGTTTTAAGATCACTGAAGGACGCTGTTCTTCCAAAAGGTTTTCGCTATGAAAAGGATTCATTATTATGGTGCATAACATTCAACATCGGTCCGCAATACTCATTTTACCGCAATTTAACCATTTTATAGGTTTAGTGGCCAATAATTTATCTCAGAAATTCTTTTCCAGAATATCCCCTTACAAAATAAGTTGGATATTCAATTAGGAATTATCAAAAAAATGATGCGTAAGTCCGGAATTTTCGAAGTTTTGAAAAAGATTCTCGAGAAAATCCCAGACCCACCAACCATTTTGATGGTAAAATGTACTATATTTAGTACAGTGGCGGATCCACGGGGGGATCCCCCAGAAGCCTCAAATTTTGCCTTTTTTCTATAGAAAATAGCCCGAAATTGCTTCCACCAACGCTTCAAATTTCAAACTTTTACAGGCGTGCCCCCCCAGAAAAATTTTCTGGATCCGCCACTGAGTATATTTGTCGATCAATACATAGCCAAAATTTAAAATCCAAAACGTACAGTTCGCTATCAGTGCAGTGTACGTTTTACTGAAAGTTACTGGTAAAATTCGAATTCGCTTCATCTTACTAAATTACAAAACTGTTTTTGTCCGTGTACTCCGTGTAGTTTTGAAAGGGTTTTGAAGCTGAGTACGTTTGACAACATCTGTATTATAGGAAAAAGACGCACGGGAGTTTTCATAAAGAGACAAGCAACTGCTCGAGCGCATTTTAAATAAACTCCTGCGCGTCAAAGGAGGTAGAAGGGTAGAGGAGGAATAGATGCTTATCTGCGGAAGAAACGTGATTCCAACTGCTTCTGCAAACATGATTTAGTGTTACGTATTTCGAAATTTGAACCATCATCTCTGCGAGTCCTGCTCCTGGTCGCAGGAACGAGCGAGGTTTGAGTTAGGTCAGCAAAAGCATCCCTGCCTCCTCCCTTCCTTGTCGTCTCGACTCTAAAAGTGAGAGGGGTACAGGAGAATGGGAAGCGAGAAAATGTCTCACTTTCGCCATTGTCTTGTATATATCTCTATCTTTCTATCTCTATCATAGACATCGACGTTGACCGTAGTTATGAAGCGTGTGTCTACAGTCTACGTCCGGTAATAAGAGCATTTGACAGGATCGTGTTCGTAAGGGTTATGGGGAGTAGGGGAGTGTTGTGTTGATTGATGGAAACTCCAAAATGCCGTGCGAGACATTTCACTGTGAGGAAAATAGAAGTCAACGTACGCATAGCCGTTGCTAGGAATTTGTCTGTCTCTCACTTTGCCCGTTTAACTGTAGCTGTAAGAAAGGGACAGATACAGGATCTGAAGTCTCGTGATCTAGTGATAGCTCCTCTAGCTATCCTTTTTTAACACATACGTTCAAATGGGCAAAGAGGCACTCGAATACGCACTCACGAGCAAGGGATCATACTGACGATTTAAAAAGAAATATGAGGAAACAATCGGATGTTTTCTCCTTTTCTTGAGTTTAATATAGTTGTCTTGTACGAGGTGTAATCTGAAAAGTCATCACTTGTTCCCGAGTTGTTGAAGTGTTTGTGCAAGACAATTTGGCACTTGTGAGAACAACAAGTGACAAGTGCAAGTACTTGTATGAAAGGATCATATTAATACCCCCCCCCTTTCTTTCTTTCCTTCTTTCTTTATTTTTTTCAAGAAACGTGAGAAATCAATCGAGAAGGTTTCCAATTTGGTTCTCCTATATACGTCAATTGAGTGGTCTCATTAGAAATTGAGGACTGTAATATGCAATTTTTTCCCTATATTAAACCTCAAGAGCAATAAAGTATAGATTTTGTGAAAAATGGAAACTATAGGTACCTCTACAGGCAACGACTTTAAACATAAAAACAACTGACGTGATCTCTCTTTGTGACATTTATGAAAATTATTTTCCTTTCGCTCACATCGAATTCTAAAGGTCCGGAGCAGTTGAAGAGCGTGCAATATGGCAACGTTGCATTTTTTCCATTTAAAGACAATTGGACGTGCGGTGGCGGCCTCGAACTCGACCATTTAGCATGCGTTCGAATGAATAATCAGCGATGTTGCCAAATTTGTTCGGTTCGCCCCTGGGGGATGATTCTGCTCTTTTGGACAAGACGAGACAAGAATGGCGGGGTCTCCATAGACATATGACTATATTCCCATATTCCTATAGATTGTTTTAATAGAGCAATATATCGTATCGATTGCCGTCGAAGGGCCTCTGGTTCCAGAAAAACTCTGGTTCAATGTGATTTCCCCATAATCGAGCTTTTGAACGGAAATTTAGGCTATGAAACCAAAAAGTTTTGCAAACTTTTTGCGAAATGCATTCTACGTCCTCAAAAATGCTTAATTATGAATGGTCGAAATGCCGAAATGATGAAGATATTACAGATTAAACTGTGTATTTGAGAAATTATTATATTGTGAAACCTCACAATATTGATCACACCCAATCACAACGTAAATAAACACATAACCTCTGAAGCTGTGAGGTTGTCAACGTTGGCAATCCTTGGATGTTAAAGGTGCATGCATACAGATTGCTCAATATTTTACCGCCATCTTGGATTTCATTAAACGTCTCTTGTGAGTTTATTATCGCATTTCATAGCTTTCTGAAGCCAGCAATGGACTTTTCGGGCAATTTTACACACGATGATTTATCGCTGCGTAGCAAAAGTTTGCAACAGACCCATTGATTCCTAAAAACCAGAAAAAAAATGAAATATTGAAATAGGTAGGAAATTAAAAGAGGAAAATACAAAATATCGAGGAGTCGAAGTCCCAACAAATTTCCAAAAAAGTCGCCAAAATGTTTTCAAGATTACATCAAAATTTGGGGGACAACGGGCGGGGCGGGGTGAAAAAATGTCCAACATTCGATGTGACCAACCGAAAGTGTAAAGTGAACAGCTTTAACAGTCAATGCACTGCGAAGAGATAGTTTGGCCAATCTGAATTGGTTGGTAAAGATTGATGGAAAAAAAAAACAACAACAACAACAAACAAAAAACAAATGGATGGATGTGTGCTGAGAGGTGGAGATGGAACAAATAAAAAATTACCGGGTTTTTCTCCGACACTTTAACAACCACCTCTTCTGAACCAACAGTGAACACTTTGAGAGAATAGGCATTATAGTTCCTGTGGTTTACTAAAACAAATTTCTAGATTTTCGATCTTGAGGGTCGTTTATGAGAGTATCTTATAACTCAGAGGTATTAGAGATTCAATTCCCAATCATAATCGCATCGGAGAGAGAGAAAAAAAAAAAAAAATCCGCGGGAAACATGTTTGGCATGGGCTGTCGAATTTCCAATTAAGGAGACATTTCACGGCTCGTGCTCGCTCGCCTCAACATGAACGCCAGATCTAGCAGACGTATTTCAAATTTTATATTGCTTTAAGCAGAAATTTGAATATTTTTCCGCACAATCTTGCAACCTTGCGCCTCACACTCGCCGGTATAAACCGCGAGAAAAATCATGAATAGATTATTATTCGGGGGATTAGTAATATAGTCGTGGCAGTGTTGCCACATTTGGTGGGAAATTCAAAAATTTTACTTTAGGTTAAATGGGAAAATTCGTGTAATTGTACGAAAAATGGCAACCCTGCGTCGTGGTCGCGAGTCTCCCGCCTTAAGCATCAAACGCGATCGTGTCCATTCGTTGTAAATTATATACTAGGCATCCAAAATTTTAACGCCCGCCGAATTTGAAAACGTCACACAGTAGATCGAAAAATTGAATTTCCTGAACATAATTTTACAAGTAAAAATAAGCTTATGGACAATAAACATAGCAAATTAACTTAAAAATATGTAAAATCGTTCATTTTAGAACTTAAATTGAATCAAATGCTATGGTTTTCCCTAGAGAATGTCAGTGCTAAATTGATTTTAATACAAAAATCATCGTTTCTACATGTCTGGAAAAAGCCATATTTCCATCCAATGTGCGCCTAGGGGAAAAAACCGTTTAAAATCGATTAGCATCGAAATGTATATGGATAGGTGACCGCAGCACACCGATGTATCTTGCCAACAGATCGGACTTGGAAGCTACGTTGCCGAATCAAGATATGACCCGTGACCCTCATAGGATATGCTGTACCCGTAGGTATTATAGTGGGAACAAGATATGCTATACGCCACCCACAAAACACCATTGCATACGTTTATCAGGCGTGTTTCGTTTTGCATTCCTGACCCATAACACTAACGGATCCAGGAATTCATCCTTCTCTCTCTATGGCTATTTGATCTCGTCTGTGTTGGATTAGGACGGATAAAGGGCAGTCATGTGACTTTCGCCCTACCCCTTCTATCATTTTCTTTAACACACGCATTCAAGTGGACAGAGAGAGAGGAAGATAATAATCCACTGGGTCCGCCAGTGACCTATAATCTTTGTTCCCGCCGGTATATATAATGTATATTCGTAGTATTGATGAGAGTCCTCACCGAATAGTTCTAGAGTCACCATCAATAGATGGCGTCGAGTGTTCGCAGCCGTTCGATAAATGATGAAAATTTGCCTTTAAATAAATTACTATTCCAAAATATCAGATCGCCAAGCCTTCCGAGCTTAATTTTGCAAGAATGCGTTCGCTAAAAAGTCACTACCTAAAATATTCAAAATTAAAGCCGAAACATAACCGTAATCATCGAAAATAACGGATCAATATGATGCAATCCAGTGGCATTGCGTGCAATTGGGCTGGGCAGCTTTGTTATGAGTTCATTTAAAGCCATGTAAAAGGTCGAATTCGAAGGTGTCCACCGAACACCCAATGAATCGATGCTTTTCATGGGTTTAAATGGACACATAACAACGTTGCCAAATTGCACGCCACACCACTGATGCAATCTATTTTTTAGTAAACAAGCAATACATTCAAGGTTTTGAAAAGTTCTCTCTATTTTACTCCGCAAAGATATAAGAATTACTATTAAAATTGTGAATTTTCGGAAAACTACTTGTCAAGCCATTCATATTTTTTTTGAAAATCCACAAATTTTGAAATGATTCTCCCATAAATACATAGCCTATAAAAAAAAGTTTCTTCAAATGAGAACATATCCTAAAATTATACCAAAAAGCGCACGAATATTAACTAAAACTACTGCGGAATCCTCAAAAACTACTGGTATGATCGAACAAACTTGAAAGTTTCATGAGTCAAGGCTCAATACAAATTTCATCAGCTCTGCATATTATATTTGACAGCACTGTAAGAGTTATTATTTCCTTCAATGCTTTCAAACTGACATTTTTAGCTGGAGTGTTTTCTTTTGCTTTTCAAGAGACTATATATACTATTTAGGATTTAGGTTTTTCGTTATTAACTCACAATAACATTAGACGCGAAAAAAACCCGCCAAAAGCTACAAGTAGTAAAAGAGAGGGGTTTTATTAAATCAAATGCGTAGAACAATTTGTTGAGTTTCAACATTAATCAAATTATAACATGTTATGAATAAGTGAGGCTCAACGCTCAGGTTGTTTTTTAACATCGGAACACATATTTTAGTTTCTTCACGCGTGTCGGCGTGTCGCACGCATTTCAATCAAATTTCGAACATTTATTTTTCTCTGTTCCCCTTACTAATGCACTGTTTTCCCAAATCTACTGATAAATTTATGCAAATGGTAACAGGTAAAAAAGTATAAAAGATGGGACCACATGACCTGCAAATGTGACTTAAAGAGAATTAAGGAGAAGAATTTACATGTGGATACATTTGCCTTGTTAAAATATATAAAAATACCTACGGACAGATTATAAACCTACTTGAAATGATCATTAGATGATTTTGAATTATTTATGCTCAAAAATAACGAGGAATTGGAAACACGGGTGGAGGGCAGCATATCTCCCGCCTCTCACGTTACCAAGAAAAAAAGTGAATATTGACGGGAACATGAGGCAGTCAATGCTTTCTTGATATTTAATCTCATTACACCGTATCATGTTTTTTAGTTTGTAAATCAAAGGAGAGTTTCGCCTTTTCATGCTTCTCAAATAGTTCACGGTGATTCGAAAAAAGCTCTCCGTTACCCGTCAAAAAAAGTTTGAATAATCAGATACCACCTCGCCAAAAAAAAAAAAAAAAAAAAAAATCGTCGCTGTATCTTATCGCTCTGAAATGCTACAACAAATTAGGAAATTTCAGACAGTCGTAACTAACTTTTGAATCAAACTTTAAAAATACTAAGTCTAATTTTTAAAGTTTTTGGTTTTTTTTTTTTTTTTTTTTTTTAAAGTTTGCAGTTTGTTTGTAGTATTTTGGTATTTTTGTATTCATTAGTATTTCTCTAAAATTTCTTAATTTCGTGAGGTTTTAGCGCTATCGTTGTTATTTTTGGAGATTTTTACATCTGAATCAATCATTAAATCGCTTAAAGCAAACAAATGCAACAGCCCCATTAATAAAGATCACCACGTATAATCCGCTCGAATAAAGTGCGTATAGATAAATATTCCTACTCCTCGGTACTCGTTTTTGCCTGCACCTTGAATTGAAGGCGCTTCACGATTCGTGCTCTAGTAAACAACTAGTATCTACAACTTAACAATCTTTTACTGTCAGGATAATGAGATTAAAGAGAGTAAAATGAAATAGAGAAAACAAATATGTACGGGCGTGGCAGCTGAAAAATTGAAGGTGATTATTATTTTTATTTTACTTGAAGCTGCACGATAAAGTGCACATCTCTGTTTGTTTATCTTAAATGTAAATACGAGCCAATACCTGCACATAGTAAAATTTCCTGTTGCCGTAACAAGAATTATTTTTAATCTAAAAGTAACCGGAATTCTGGTTCGTAGATTAGACATAATTATTGTTACGGCAACAGGAAATTTTTCTAAGATTACAGAAATGGGGAGGGGAGATAAGCCAATATGGTTTGTTTCCATCGGAGTTTAAAGACAAGTAAAAGAAAAAACAAACGAACAAAGATCAATCAAACAAACTAAAAACCAAAAAACATGCAAACAAACATACGCACAAACGAACAAACGAACGATCGAACGAATGAAAAAACAAACCAACGAATAACAAACAAAATATATATGAATAAATTCAGACATAAAAGAATAAATAAAAGATTGAATAAATGTGACGCTGTAGTCAGAAGATGATAGTATGATATTACGAGTCATTCCGACAAATATACAAGGTGTATCAGAAACTTATGTCGTCCTTTGTAACCACGTATTCTAGAGGTCAAAATAAGACTTTCTTCTCCTATAAACATGTGTCCGAAAATGTCCCAAAAATGTTGGAGACAGCCCCCGTAAGTTTTAAAAAGCGCTTATACTATGGCGGGCGGCCTTGAGTATAGCAGCGGAGGGGTGGGTTGCATACTTACTGCTGCTCTTCAAGGTTAAAGCGCCGACTTTTCCACCTTGTGGAGCGATTATCTAGCTTAAAACGCGTCGTATCGAAAAAATAAAGAGATCCAAAATTCTTTCTAGTAGTTTTTCCCACCTGATTTCAGAAATTATTTGTCAAATTTTCAATCCGTAACATAAAATTTGTGCCGTTGAAGGTTCGAGATTGCCTGAAAAGTACTAGCATTTGGTTCATAATGGTGGTCGCTATTTCGAAAAAAGATACATTTTTTAAAACTTAGGGGGGCTGGAGCTCCAATGGGGGGCATTTTCGGACACATGTTTAACGGAAAAGAAAGTCTTATTTTGACTTCTAGAATACGTAATTACAAGGACGACATAAGTTTCTGATACACCCTGTATATATAAAGTGTATAATCCTGCGATTGCAATCCCTCTGAAATGCCACGCGCTCAGCAAATATACAGACGCAGCCTCACAATCCACATTCTTTTTCGGGTTGACGAGCCTGCCGCCATAATAAAATCCCTTCAGGTTTCGTGCAAGTCGAAGCCACCAGGCATCCGTCCATCGGCACATATTGCACGCAACGCGAAGCATAATGAAAAGGAAAAATTGACCCATAGCCGAGCTGCAATAATTATGGAAGGTAGAACTATAATTTGTTGAGAGGGGGAAAAGGACATTGAGAGTGTAGACAAAACTAATTACCCCGTGGTGGGTATTTAATTGTATACTGACTCCTGTTCATTCTCTTTCCACAAGTTTGCTAGGAGTATAGTCTTCGTATACTGAGAGGTGTACTTATAAATTCGTCCTTTTAATTCGACTGTGTTTTCTAGATTCATTTAAAACCCTCTTAATTGTTCTCTACTTATTCGATCAAAGCGGTCGTTGGTCACTCATGCTCGGTGCCAAAATGTACCTTAAGTTGACCAGAAAACTCACAAACCATCCGCAGCAGTGATCAATGCTAACGGCTAAAGAAAAAGTACATATTTTGCTTAGAGCTACGTTAAAGGTATCGCTGCCTCAGTAACTGTATCTCGCTGTTTGGAGACCTGCTTTTTCAAGAGAATTGTTCGCGGCGCTTACGGTAAATCTTCGGCGTGTAGTGCCAATTTCTGCCGCTAGAGCGCAACCGTTTGAATAATGTGAAATTTCCGGACGAAAGCACTTTATATGTATGAAAAAAGGAAAAAAAAAAGAAAAAAAAGGAGATTCAGTGACTACGTTATCATCTGGAGAATGTCTCTTCAAAATATCTCGTCATTAACTCCAAAAATGAGGCTGAAAGTTCCCAATATTGGTACCGCATTTCTCGATACAAGAATCGAATTGCAGCAGTGGCGTAGCATGCAATTTGACAACGTTGCATTGTGTCCATTTAAACCCGTGTAAAAGGTCGAATGCGAAGGTGTTCACCGAACACCCGATAGTTCAATTTTTTTCATGGTTTTAAATGGGCGAACTGCAAAGTTGCCAGATTGCACATTTCGCCACTAATTTGCAGTATTCCTTTTTTGAAACTTTCAGCCTTATTTTTGAAATTAAAGACAAGATACTTTGCAGAGACGTTTTTTAGATAATTATTTAGTATACCTGACACTCCATTTTTTGTTTTTCTTTTTTTAGATATAAATAATTTTCGGCCTGAAATATCTCATGAATTAAATAGTAGCGCTCTGGTGTCAGAAATCGGCACTATGCTGAAGATTTACCTTAAGCGGTGAGAATTTGAGGAGGACCCCCCTCGTGCCTCAAAAATGTGCTTCTCCTTTAACAGGAAATGACCCAAAATGCTTTCAGGGGCTCTGTAAATTTGTACCCCCCCCCCAACACCTGGAAATATTAAAACATATTTTTGCTCCTTTATAAACGTTGTTTGAAAAAAACTACGAATTTGCGTTAAAAGAAGGATAGATTGGGACAGAATGTCGAAATAAAAAATTAGAGTCGAACGTCTTAAAAAAAAAAAAAAAAAAAAAAAAAAAAGTTGGATATACTATTTTGAATAAAGGGCATACATCTGAATTAGGTAACTAAGTAGTCAACGCAGCCTCGATCTTCGAAACGATGAGCTCTTGACTAAAGTGAGCTCGGAACTCTTAAGCGGCACATAGAAGGGGCCGCGTCAGTCACTCAATGTTCAATGTTCACCCTCGGAGGAAGACCGCAAAAAGAGCGCCTTGAATATGAATTGACGCAACCAGTTTTACGCGACTCCGCACGGAATCGCGATACAAAGGAGCTGCTTGAAAATTGCGATGAATTGCAACGTCTTTTTGAATTTTATCTCATGGAAAATAATCGATCCTGGGGATAGGAGGTCAATTCAACCCTTACATATTCGGTAATTTTGCATATAGGTTTAAATGGAAGTAATCCAAAAATCGTTTGTTGGGTGTGTTCCGCCGGTCTCCGTACTTACACATCTTTCTACGCTTTCGCGAATTTTTAATCAGCATAATAAAAAATGCATTTCCATGGATATCGACCCCGAAAAAACTGATGATTACTCTAAAAACATACTCGATGAGTAATCAGTGACCGGCCCAATTTTGAAATTTACAAATTTTAAGGAATTTCAGTTAACGCCATTCAAAATATGATATTAAGACACTTTTGCAACTTGAATCGGAAATCTGGGGTTTCTTACCCTTTCCCCGTTAAAATCAACATAAAATTACTTTTAATTTTAAAATTTTACTATCATCGATTCTTTCCGATGGATTTACAAATAGTTTTTGGCGGCCCACGAACTTTCAATGAATTATACACAATATAAGGAATTTCAGTCAGCGCAATGCAAGTTATAATTTTAAGACGTTCTTGCAACTATAATCATGGCAAATTGAAAATTTGGGGATTCCTCCCCATTTGAACGTACCTTTATATAATTATTTTTCATTTTTCAGTTCGATTCATAATTGATTCTTTCCATGGGTTTATTTATCAGCCAGTTGCGGCTCGTGCTATTTTGCAACCATGCTTATTTTCCATTTAAACCTATGCAAAAGTATCGATATATTGGGGGTGCAATTGCACCTCTTAAAGATCGATCGTTTTACAGATATACTTAAATGGAGAGAATACGTTATTGACAGATTGCACGCGCCGCCAATGTTGTCAGCAATCCTCCTTTGAAATTTCAGTGAACTGTAACTGTGCATTTATTTTAAGGAATTTCAGTCAACGCCATTCAAGTAATGATTTTGAGAAGCTCGTGCAACTTTAATCATACTAAATCTATGATATTGGAATTTTTGGTTTTCTCCTTTTATGAACCTGTCAAATTAAAGTTAATTTTTAACGTTTGATTCACATAAGCGATTTAGTTTTTCCGAAAAGGTGAACAGGCGGAATCGAATCAATCCGTTCTAATGCACACCTCGCAAAGTAGTTAGTACCAACAGTAGAGGATAAGTATTTTGGTCGATTATTAAAAGCAAGCGAGAAGCAAGAGAAGTGATTCAGTGAAGTAATGTAGAAAACAGGAGGAAAAGAAGTATTAAAAGAAAAAAAGAAGAAAAAAAACATCAACTCGAATGAAAATAATCGTGCATCGCTCAGCATTTCATTTCTCCGCCGCGCGCCGGCCGCTTTATTATCTCAAGTGCGCGAGTGAGATAGACAACAGGGTCCGCTTACGCATGCATTCGTTCGCGTTTCAAATTCAAATCCTCTCTAACGTATATTTTTAAAATGAGTGGATTCGATTGGCCCTCAGAGAACGGAGTTTCAGCGCCGAACCGAGAGAGTGCGCTAGCTGCCGAGTCGGATCATAAAAACGACGGTTGGTGTGATAGCGAAGCAACGAGCGGGGGGTGGGTGACAAAAAACTACTGCCACGAAACGCGCTCTGGTGGGGGAAGATTCCCCTTCGACTTCGGAACAGAGCGAGCGAAGTTCGAAATCGAGGATCTCTCATTAGACCGCAACTCACAACGGACGAAGCTACGTTTCGCGGTTCGTTCCGTCGAAAAACATCGCGTGTGCGCAGTTATTTTGTTATTGTTGTTGTGTTTATTTGTTGTATTGTTTCATTTTTTTCTTCTTTTAAACCGCTGTGCATATTATAATGTTAACGCAAAGTGAATACGCTATTCGCATGATGGAAATTCATGGCAAGTGTTCGCTGATAGATTCGCTGATTGCATTTCGAGAGTGCCGGGCGCCCTTGAAACCGCGGTGTCTTTTCGGGCCTTCGGATGAAAAAAATAACCTAAAATTCGCCCAAGCGGCCCTAGAAAGTGATCGTCAAAGGTTTCTCGACCGATACGCATTAGTCGAGCCTACTAAACAGGATTATCTTATCGAGTTATGTCAAAGTGTTAAAAGGAAAATGCAAACAAGTGAAAGTGGTAGAAACGTTAAATTTACAAAGCTGGACACTACGAGCAGGAAAAGGAAGCTAGAAAAATCATCTGAAAGTATGGACCAAAGGATGTTCAAATGTTCCAATGTTCCAAAGGATGTTCAGTCTCCGTGTCTAGTCACCCGCCCAGAGCTGTCGTGCGACGAAGACGATAACAAACCTGTGAAACAAACCCAAATAACAGGTAAGAATCCTACACGCTTACTTATTTTTACTCCACAAGTTATCGAACACGCACTCGTTTGCTCACTCTCGAACTTTGGTCTTGTCCTTCATTATGTCCTCTCAACTGTAAAAATGCAATAAGAAAATTCTTCGTTCGTGACTTTTTTATACGCTGTTCACATCTTTAATATATCTAATCGCAGATTTCTGATTCAAAATATAGTTCGATTAATTTTCAAAAACATAGGTTTTTTTTTTTTTTTTTTTTTTTTTTATTTCTTTTTTTACACAGATTTTTCCGCTCGGCAAACAAACGTTTCAACATTGATTTTTTTACGCGTCCGAAATCGAGTATTTCTCATGCTTACCTCGAAGCATGAAGACAATTGAAAGACATTTTTGAATAACCCGTAGTTTTGAGTCTAAGCATAGATGCTTTCAATACTAGGTGGCACGAATTCATCTCCGGTTGTGGAACAGCTCGTTCCAGCTACAGCTCGTAGGTCTGATGTGAAGATTCACTTTTTAAGTAAACAGAGGATGCGCGATGCAAATTCCCCAAAATCGACATGGAAATATAATTAAGTTTGCGGTTGAGTTTCAACTTTAAAGCAAATTCAATGAACAAAACAGTTGACGAATGAAAAAAAATAAATAAAAAAAAAAAAAAATTATGACTTTATCTCTTGATAAATTGTATTTTGCAAATTTTTGTCGCAATTACTTATGTGCCATTGTAAAACAGTGGTGACAGCCGGCAGAACCGTGTTCACCTGTAAAGCGTGTGTTTCTCCACACCCCCACTTTTATCTACGTCCCGTCATAATGAAGTTGTATCGTGATGTAGAGTTGGGAGGTAGCGGTTCATCGCCGGATCCAAATGTTAAGAACCCATTATATTGACTCTTCTTTCGGAAACATATAAAACTGCTTTAAAGGTGATTTTCGATATCCGATTAGCATATCATGTTCCACTTGTCTCCAGTTGAGAGGTGCGCTAATGGATGAAGACTGTCCTCCAGTTTGTCTCTATTTCCAAATTTCCTTTTTACTATGTTCGAAATTGCCGCGGCGGAGAAGATAGAAAAGTCTACACTATAAACGATAATCATAAATTTAACATTCAGCTCAATAATATGGAGGGGGGGGGGGAGAAATAGAAGAAAGAAAAGGGTTCTTTCAATATGTGATTCCTTTTTTTAATGTCCTACGAATCAATAATAAAAATAAAAAAAAAAAAAAAAAAAAAAAAATCAGATATTTTGCATTATCTAACGATAAATAAATTTCAGTAGATGATTGATTCCGCAAACGAAAATTTTGATTATGTTTCAAAGAAATTATTCTGGTAAATCTTGCAGAGTGAGTTACAGAGGTGAAGCATTATTACAGATTTATGTCGCATTATATTACTATTATTTCAGATTAATTGGCCAAGTTAGAGTTAGCCACGATGTGAAACTTGTCCAACTATAATTGTACATGTATAATGTAAATTGTTGTTTTTGGGAACGGTCAATCAGTCGCCATAGTTTGCTGTTATTTTGATGATCAGAAACGCAAGATAGTCAAAGATATTCTAGATAATGAAGAAAATCCTTTTAATTTTTTTTTTTTTTCGTATTATTATTATTATTTTTATTATTACTTAAAAAAAAAAAAAAAAAAACTCCGGTGGTTCTCAAAAACTTCAATAAAACCAAGCATTATTGCCTTGTTTGCTACATCAGCAACTCGCGCCGAAATTATGCTTGCAGTTCACTCTTAGTAGTCGAACATCGTCGCGCAAGAATCGGTTCGCAAATTGTCGGCGAATTCGGGTCTCGACGTATCATCAGAGACTAAGATTCTCAACTAAAATGTAGCACACGATTTTTGACCCCAGATAACTTAAGTCTGGGTTTGCCTCATGAGAGTTGATACAGTTTTTTTGTTTTGTTTTTTCAGTCGAAGCTTTTCGATTATTTTTATTCCGTTTTGTAATCAAACAAATTAGATTTTTGAATGTTAAAAAAAAAAAAAAAAGACATGCCTGAAACCGCGTCTATGACTAGTTGTAGTTGCGGTAGTTCCCGCCAAAACAACGTGCGTCAACCATTCTCAGGGTGGCCATACCTTCTATGGTGCCCGAGTCTCTTAATATAGGTATACAATCATTTTACGAAGCAACGAGCTATAGCGATCGAGAGGATTTGTGGGACGTGATGGAAATCCATTACGGACGTTTTTCACACAGTCGGTTTTTTTTTGTTTTTTTTTGGCCTCATTCTTTTCAACATTTAAATTTAAAAGAAAAACAAAATTGTGACAAGAATCTTTGAAATTGGTTTTAAACAAAAGTGCTAGTGTTTGAGAGTTGCTATTTAGGCACAGAAATCGATAAAGTTGTTCCTTTCGGAAGGATTGCCACAGATTGTCACTCTATAACACTTGCATTCACTGAAACAAGACTGGTAGAATCTACCATCTGCATAGCTGATTTTGACGTCGTCTGCAAGTGAGGGCGAATTTCATCATATTATGGGAAATGCAACGTACCTTGCGGTAAATTAAGGTGACATTTTGGTACATTTTACCATAATCTGGTGAAATTTACCATAAATAATAGCAGACTCCAAAATCAGCTATGCAGATGGGATGTTCTACCAGTCTTTTTTTCCCCGTGTACTTTCGTTTAAAACCAATTTACTCTGAACGGATTACAATTTTTGATTTAACCCTTTAAGGGCAAAGCCCGAGTATACTCGTTTTTCTTCTCTAGTCTACTTAAAACATTATTCCATTCTGCATTCTGGATAAACGCGATTATTGATGAAAACATGTACCAAATAAGATGTCTTCGGGCGCCTTCAATGTATCGTATAGGTAATTTCAACTCCCAAAAGTACGAACAGTTAACTACCTTCCCTTTATAAACGGAAGAGTGGCGTCCTTTTGAAATAACCTGGCCGTTAGAGGGTTAAGGTTAACAAATATGAGGCAAGCAAACCAGAATATGATCGCCTATGCTGCCTCACTTTGAGATAGGGATTCACGTATCAGCCTCTCTATTGCTCAACCTCGTGGTTACGAGGAAAGAGGTGATATTCAGAGAAGAGGTGACCGCGCTAACCGATCATTCGGATGACTCAAAAAGAAAGAGAGCAGACGACCGCGTGGTCTGGTGCATCCTCGTATGCACATGACTCATCGTCCTACTACGCGGACACGCTGAGTGTTTGTTGGGGACGCGGGAGTTTTTCACTTCCCCCCGCGCCCCACCACACCTTTCATCCCTCGCATCCTTCGGAAAGGTTCGTCCGTCTTTTCAGACGCGCGAATGTGACCACGATGGTATACCGTGTCTTCGGTCCGATGGTAGACGCAGACGAGAGTTGAGTCATCGGTGCGAACATTGCCGAGGACCCGGCCGCGGCCAGCGCACTATGGTCTCGGATCATCAAAAAGTATTCAAAAATCAGAGAGTAAATTTTTCATCAATTCACCATTTATTAACTAACAAGGCCAATAACTTTAATCAAATAAAGAAGCACTTTAAACGAGTAATAAATGTGAGCCTAGAATTGTCATTCGAATGTTTTAAATCAAGCTTGAAAGGTCGAAAACGATGATTTTTGACAACTTTTTTTTCACTGATTTCTGGACATTTTTTTTCGATCTCATACCATAGTGCGGCGCGCGCACTGAGTCCGATTTTTACTTTAGATATCTGTGCACAGTGGAGAGAAATATTTATAATTTTTTGGATCATCAAACAAGCAATGCTGAAAAAAGTGCAGTCCGGTAACGATGCATTTTGTCCATCCAAACCCATGTAAAATATCAATTTGAGAAAATGTACCTCTAATATTTCAATTTTTTTTACTTGTTTAATGAACAAAATGCAAGTTCGCCAAATTACAAGAGACACTATACTGTATTTAGAACAAGCCCAAACAAAATTTTGAAGGCGCCGCAATATTATAGATTTGAGATTAAACCACTCGCCTGTATTACTGGCTCAGTATCAGGTCTATTTGAAGGCGGGTCAGTTCCTGAGACAAAACTCGACGAAGAACAAACTCAAGGCTGAATATCAGGATTTGAAAAGTAATGTTAAACATTGCTAAAAATGTATTCGACGTAACGTTGTAAGGGACTAAGGGTGGTTATCACTCGTTGCTGAACTAACTGCAAAATGTGTTCCGATGCGCTTTTCAAGATTATATCAACGCTTGTCATCAGTCAAATCCTGAAACTCAACTTGCGACTGTTCCAATAGCTTTGTGAATATTCAACGGTTCTAGTCGTTCGTATATCGGTGAAGTATCATCTCCATTTGAAGGAGTATCTGACTATCTGTTCGTGAAAACAAAATTCGGTTCTCAACACTTCTCTCCGCTGCGCAGAGAATCTGCAGTGAATATTTGTTTTCAAGCCATGTGCAAAAACGTTTCGTTAAAAATAAAGTCCAGTAAAATGTATAAAACCTCTCCAATGCGCGCTGTAAATCCAAAGCGAGACTGCGCTTACTCACCATTACTCAGAAATGGGGTTTGCTACCTGAATTTCAAATCAGTTTACTCGCGCTAAAGGAGAATGAAAGTGGAAACCCCACCTCCATCCGACGCGAAATATCTTGCGACTTTTCATGAATGTATACATTTTCTTACTTATGCAGTAACCGTATCAGTTATTTTTGAGGAAAAAATAAAATGTACTTTTTTTATGTGTGTACTTTTCATCATACGTGCCCACAAACTTAAGCACTGTATCAAACTTGACCAATATTGCAGTATTCGTTACCATTCAAAATTCGTGCCTTTTGGTATTAAAAATTACTTCGTGTTATTGATAATTTTACTGACTGACTGGTCCATCCATAGATTTATTACATCATTCAAAATGTTACACCTAATCCTTTCCAGCCCAATTTTTCCAACCGTTCCATAACATTTTTGGCTTATATATTTGGGAATACGGAGTGAATTATTCTCCAAATAAACAAATGCGTCCATATATTTTTTCGAATACTTATCCATTTATTTCTATCTTGACTCATCGAGTCTTTCATGCGGTAAATGATGATAAACTCGAAGCACTGATGGAATTTAATAACAAAAACTCGATTACTTTCTGAAATAAAAGTTAGGAGTTCTCTTTTAATTCCCTTGGTTTGCGGCTTTTCCATAGTTCGACCGGTACTGAAAGGGTTGAGTGGTAATTGATCGAAAATATCCATGGTTCTTGCAATACGACCTGTTTGGTATCGCAGTCATTGGCGTTGCTTGTATCTACAGATTGGTAACGCAGCACTTCAGCCATTTACACCCGTACAAAATATCGATTTGAGGTAGTGCATTGTACAAATCCAATAGTTATACAATAAATCGACCTTTTTAATGTGTTTAAATTGACAAAATTAATCGTTGCGAGAGTGCTTGCGACGCCACTGACCGCAGTCGCGGCACATTCAGTGTTGCCATAAGTATGGAGGCTTTAGACTGTATACTTTCCATAAGACTCAATGTAAATTCCAAATTTTAACCTCAAGCTTTTGGCAACCTGGATGCATCTATAATTTTCGTTTGAGTTGTAATATCAGATTTGACCAGCCATATCACATAAGTGCGTCTAATGGGTTGTATATGCGAAAGTCGTGCCGCCGCACTCATACGCGTGTTGCCCTGTGCGAATGTAAGAGAGAGGGTGTGAGAGCGGTTATTTTTAAACGTTGAAAAGTCCACGCTACCCCGCTCAAAGATCTACGTCCCCCCTCTACAGTCTACATCTATCCCCCGTAAAAATATCGATGAGAGGACATCACATTAAAAGAGGAGGATGAGGAGATAGAAAGAAGAACAGAGCGGTTTCCTCTGTGTATTAGTGACTCAGTCATGCCGCCATCATCACTAGTTGCATGCCGCGCCGCGCGCTCATTGCATCCCCCCGTCAAAGAGATAAAGTCTTTTTGGCACTTGGCCTCGGCAACTAATTGCACTTAACGTGTTGATTGGCTTTTGATGCGGCAAGCAACCCGTCAACGCCTTCTCTGTTGTATTCTCCTCTCTTTTTCTTTGCCTCTCTTTGTCTATCTTCTTCATTGCTCGTCTTTCTTCTACACTTTTGCACGCTTTTGTAATTATTAGTCGCCGGAATTAAGGACTTTTTCGCGGATTCGCTCACAGTTAATTTTCTTAATCTAAATTAGTTTTGAAGGATTTTTTTTTTTTTTTTTTGGTGGATCAACATTTTAGTCTTACGTAAATCCTCAACGTATATTATGTATTCCACATCTATACGTAGATTGTACGAAATTATAACTGACAGTTTGTGTCTTGCTTTATTGAATGAACTAACTATTACATAATACAGGACAAACTTTTATTGGCGGTTATCAGAACCCACGTTTGCTCTGAAATTTTCAGCTGTATTCAAAAACTGAATCAATTTAAAAGTACTGTTCCTCTTTCTATCTTTGAACGTGATTTCAGCATTCAAAACAGTTTTTAACCACCGTGTAGCTTTGGTTGCATGGTCTAAATTATGCAGGCGTTAAGCAGTAGGTACGCACTTTCTAAGATCTGCGTCGATCCCCGCGCACTCATGTCTAACTTTATTCCTGCTAGTAACTTCAAATTTATTCCTCGGTTTACATGAATTTTTAATTCTTATTGTATGAAGTAGTTTGAGCAATTAATCTGAAAGTTAAATAAATGTACTCATAATTACTTTTTAAATCGCAAATTATTCTTAAGAAAATATTTGTAAAAAAAAAAAAAAAAAAAAAAAAAAAAAAATTGATATTGAGCCGAACCAAACCCCTTATTAAATTAACAAATCTTTTACTCGCCGTAAAATGAAAGACTTTATGCTTTCGAGTAGCCGTCATTCTTAATTACCATCACATACACGTCATATGTTTTATATATTAAATTTATATCCGATTACTATTTAGAAATATTTAAATTCGACCCACGTAGTGTGTGAAAAAAACAAATCGACAGTCACAGTATTATGTGACTTTTGATACACTAATACTATTTTAATATGGAAAGTTTTCGGACAGGTAAACTAATTTCGTGCAACATTCGATGAAAAGTATGTTAACTAAGGCATCCACGATCGGTTTTATTCATACAACTTCGTTCACAAATTGGCTCTCAGAAACTATTGATCCATGCACATAGTATAAATAAGGTTAGAATGTTTGTGTTCGGGGTTCAGTCTTCAGTTTTTTTTTTTAATTGTGTGAACATTTTTTGAGAAGTCTTTGACGGGAGGGAAAAGCCTAGGTCGTTACTTCATAGGTACAAGAATAGAGTAAGTAGGTAAATGAGCTCTGTTTGATTTAAGGATTAATTCTTCTTCACACACTTTGCTTTACTCCGATGCCCTGATGCACGAGGCGTTGTATATGAACATATTTTTTTCCGCCCTTTTTTTAATTGAATACATTATCTCTTCAGGATATAGTCCTTGATGCTTTAAAATGAAGGTAGCGCTTCTTTGCGCTTCGGGAGGGAAAAGGTTATGCAGGTAGAATTGCATATTGCACTACATAACCGAATCTGGTACCGAAAACAATACGCGATAGAGAAAAGAGGCCGTTTGAATCTCTTGATTTTTGGATGTGATTATTTGAATATTTTTTCCCCTCTTGTCTATATCTTCCGGGTTTGTGCCTCACGGCAGAAGCGGAATGTTTTCCACCCCTTTTTTTCGGGAGCTCGTTTCTCATGAAGATTCTTGTTTATGTTGTTTAACCGTGTCGATATTGACATGTTTTGATCTTCACCTGAAGAGGGACTTTTCAAGGCATCTCATCACCTCTGGCGCGCAAAGAAAGCTAGTGCGTGCCCGTGAACCCGTGGTGACCCTTCTCGTACCTTACGCAAGCACCACGGCAAGGAGGAGGGCCCCCGAGCAAGATCCCTTTAAGTTCTTCGGCCCGCGCGCACTCTTGCTCTCCTCTTTTTCTCCGCTTGAAAGATTTCGTAATAGGTCGTTTTAGAGGCGCTATTAGGAAATTATTCCGCAATGCATTTCTTTATAACTCCAAGTCCGAGACTTTTTCCTTACGAAAGAGACATTCGTGCGCTGGGGTTGGATTCTTGTTTTCTCCCAACTGATCAAGTCGTTCATTGCCAGTGGTGTCAAGTTGACTCATTATTGTGGGACAAAACAAAAAAATAACGATAACAATGTAAGTTTAAGTAGGAACAAATTGCACTTGCCTGAACTGAACCCTCTCCTTCCTCTATTTTACTTGAACGTACATTATTTAGATTAAGTAAGTGACTATCACCTAATTTTTAAAAGTAATTATTATTATTATTATTATTTTTTTTTTATTTTTTTTTTTTTTATATATTTGATTTGATTTTTTTGGCTTTCGTGTATCTCCAGCTTTACAATGTGGCCAACTCCAATAGTTTCAGTGGTTCAGTCATTTTGAGTTCGGCTTGCGGGGGGGGGGGCAAAAATGCGATGACCTTTTTTTTTGCTCATCAGTTAAGTTTTAGAGCCCTACAGCTCTGCATACCCTGTATTTATGGTCCTAAATTCCAACAAAATTTGTTGGTGACCACCAAAGTTTAGTTCCGAATTGTTTTTGTACACCAAAAAAAAAAAAAAAAGAAAGGTCAGCACTTTTTTACTTTTAGCCGACTCTGAGGATGGGAGGTGGCAGTTGGCCAGTCCCCCCCCCCCACCTTACACCCCGCAAATTACGCCACTGAATATAGTTTTTCATAATTTATTTGACGGGGGCCGTAGGTCAAAGATTTTTTTTTTTTTTTTTCGTATGTGGATGATACTTTATATAGAAAGCAGGGCTGCCATTTTGATGACAATTATTTTCGTTTCCCCGCGGTTCAACAATGCACATTTTTTTAATTTCCCGCCAAATGTGATAGCGCAGATTTAGAAAGAAGTCATCACTTGGCTGCAGCCCTTTTATCTCTGTCCTTTTCTAGCAAAATTGTGTTCGTATGAGATTGTAAGCAGAGAGTGAAAAGACAAATTCCTAGATACGCCTACCAGTCCTTTTTATGGGCAACACTCAACAGTCGAAGGTAAAGAGCCTAGTCGACTACTGTCCGTCCGGCATTTCTTGTCTGCATTTATTTCCTAAAACATTTAGGTGGCCACTAATGAAGGACCCGAAAAGGGCAAGTTCACTCTTGATCGAGCCTGAAACACATACTATCGAAAAATTTCAATCAAGTCCAAACATTAATGCTATCGGAGACCTAAAAAGTTGCTCTTTATTTTAAGAATGTATACATTATGCGTGTCATATGTCCATAAAATGAATTCGTTCGAAAAAAAAAAAAAAATAATGTGCTCAATGACCGTAGTTTCTTCTTGTTAGCCCAAAAATCGTCGAGAGACCAATAAAATCCCTTTTATCGGTTTCGTCAAAAATCCAAAATAGCTTTGAGTAAAGTGGTCAAGAAACGGGAGAAGAAGAGGAGACGCAGAGAAAACAAGTTTTAAAGCCTCTGCTTCTACGAACGGCAAGATAAATGCCTATTAGATATGCCCATAGTAAAGGATTTTTAGGAAAGTAAAGTTAATGGAAGACAACAATTAAACCAAACAATTCGTAATTGATTTTGCTTCATCACATGTTTTCTCTATAAGGTTCTCATTTTACAAATATCCCTCATTCAATTTCACTTAAAATACTCGAAGTTGTTTTATTCAATTTTTATACAGGCCGTGTTTTATTTGCAATACACGAGAAAATGTGTTCGGAAAAACACATCTATTTGACTACCAGAACGTTTATAAGACTCGTGCTAAAAAAAACTCGGACTAAACTGTTGTACAGAGTGTCTCATTGTTTTGATTTCTCGTGATAGCTAGGAATATCTCTGAATTTTGAATGAAAAATTAACTAATAAACAGATCGAAATATATTTCAACGAGTAAATATGATTTTGTATCTTTTAATAAAATATTGATATCACTAGTAAACTATTTATCGATCTCCCTTCGACATACCTCAAGAGTAGGAATTAAATTATTATTCAAGAAAGTAAAAAAAAAAAAAAAAAAAAAAATCCTCTCCTAAAAATACTTCCAAAAGATACTTCTAAAGATAGGCACACTCATATCTCATATGAAATCTCCCTTCAAGTTAGACAGAGTCAAAAGCAATAATCATACCATTACTGTACCTGATGTTTTGAATCCAAAACCAACTTTTGTAAAGAATGTTTAATGTTTGCCTGGACCTCTGAATGTTCCTGTATTCATTTGAAAAATCATAATACGCATTATTGCTGTTTCCATTGATACGCGGCTTGACCAAGGAAGTTATGAGGCACCCCATATACTCACCGCGTATCAGTTATCTATACTCTTGTCTGGAGTATGTTGGATTTGTAAATGCGGTTTAGGGAGAAGAAGGAGAAGAAGAGGATAATTTGCCAGTCGGTTAAGCAGCCTCGTTTGAAAAAAAAGAAGAAAAAAAAACGGGTTTTGCATGTACCAGGAGAATCAGAGTCTTCGTCAGGTGACGATTCCTCGGGAGGCGTGAAACCCCCTCCCCCTGCTTGCCTCCCTCCGGGGGGCTTTTTACAGCGATGGGCGTACAGCAGTAGCGCGTTTTAGAGCTAAGATACAGCTCAGATTAGCAGCTCCCAACGGAAATTTATTGTCGTTTTATATTCAGGAATTATTGTCTGCCTCGTAGACGTAGAAACTCCTTCGCCAAGACTTGCAAATAAAAATAAGAAGCAAAGGAGGGAGGGAGGGAGGGAGGGAGGGAGGGAGGGAGGGAGGGAGGGGGTTGAAGGGGTGGAGGGGTGGAGGGGTGGAGGGGGGAGAGTAAGAGAGGGAGGGAGAGAGAGAGAGAAATAATAAGAAAATAGCAGAAGATGGAAGCTGATTGAAGCCATGGATGGACACCATCGTTTGTCTGCCCGTTGTATTAAGGAACTCGCGCGCAAAAATAATCAGAAATGGAATAAAAAGCCAAAGAAAAAATAAAAATAAAGGATGGAAACAGTCCTTGCATAGTTTTGTTCGCAAGCAATTTATTTTCGAGCTGCGTGCCTTACGAATAAGCGCGACCTGCTAACACAAGATTAATGACTCGGTGCGTGTATGTAAATGGTAGTCTAAATCATAAACCTCCCCCTCCCTCCGTGCCACTCCCCCATCCCCAATCCCCTTCCACCCCTAAGGGTTTATTTGACTGCATACACATGGTGTAAATCAACTCACGTGGATACAGGTCGTGTGTGTTTGTGGGGGGGGGGGGGGGGGTCGAAAACTGCAAAAAAATTCAGTTGCTTAAGACACGTACACCTGTGTTTTTGTGAGTGTGAAAATGTTTCCCCTCCCTGTGAAAACACTTTTCAATTGAGAATACCCTACATTGTTTGCTCTAAGTTCTCAGAGTACTATCGCGTGTATTTGAAATGCTTTGGCTCAGATTTTTTAACGAAATTATAATTTATAACCGAAAAGATTGCAGGAGTCTATTTTTGTTTCTCTTTTGTTTTTACTTTGTTGTTGTTTTCAAGTGAAATATAGGGCAGTGAAATCCTATATAATATACTCTTTGGATTTGAAAGCTAGGGATAGGCTTTATTTGGATTGAAGATTATTCATCCAAACACCCAAAAATTTATTTTATTTGTGTATATTAGATCTTTCGTGACTGATACGAACAATGGCGGAATCGAGAAGGTCTCAAGTAGAGGTGGAAGTGGTTTTCTATTGATCAAAACCCGTTTCAAGGTGTCACTTTATTTGCTATTAGAAGGAATATTTTATCCTCAATGCGCGCTATAGGCTTCAGTTCGAAAACACATTTCGATAAAGAACGTTATTTTAAAATCGGACAATATGGGCTGTTACGCAATAAGATCCTAACTCCCATAGCAAATCACAATTTATGTTCAGCCTCGAAGACTTTTCATTAAGTTAAGTATCTCACTAATGGACTTACAAAATTCAAAAATCTTTTGACAGGGCCTTTTTTTCCGAGTGTGAGTTTGTCAAGGAAGAAGACAAGAAAACGGGTAGATAAGCTCTTGGATAGGAATGCTGTGAGTATCAAGAAAGAGAGAGGGAAATATTGGGAGTGACCAAAAAAAAAAATCAAACGAAAAAATAGTAGTAGTTTCTTGTATTTGGGCCTTGATGTCGTCTCAGAGCCCATCAAGAATTGAGGCTGTAATTTGTACTAATTTATCTCTTGACGCCTCTAACATGTGCCGTCAAAAAAAATTTAAACTTTGATTCCTCCTAATGCAAAAAGTCAATCAGTTCATAAAACAGGCACTAAATGGTCGAATGTCCATCAAGATCAACTGGAAATGTTAATATTCATTTAAACGATTTCTCGCGACAGTGCCACTCTCATCTCTAATTTGCTTCGAAACTGCCATTCAACTCAATCAGATCCCCCATTCTTACTTCTAAACGTAATTTATCTCCCCGTTACATTTTAAAACAAACATTGTCAATAAAATTGCCTTGTGGCGCCAAAGCCGTGAAAAGTTGGTCTTTTACCTACTACTATATACAGAATCTAGATCGGTGGTGGCTCGTGGTCACAATAGATTATCGTTTTTGTTAGTTTCGAATCTACGCTGAAGTATTGAAAATTGACGATTAAATTGAACCATCTATATAGGTATATATCGACACCATATAGGTTTATCTTAAGACGTAAATCAATTCATTTCAATTCACGAGCCACCAATTACAAATTTTTATAAATAAAAATCAAATCGCTACCAAGTAATATAATTTGTTTTTTCTATATATTATGTAACTTGTAAGCTTAGTTTCATCTATTGTGGATCACAACATGGGAGGCCTCGGACACGGAGACGATAGATATACTATAGAGATCACGCAATCTGTGGCGGCTCGTGCTATTTGACAACAATATTGTTCCTTCGTTTGATTTTTTCTAAGACTATCGATTTGATGGTACCAACATCCAACAATCGATTTTTCAGCATGGATTCAAATGGAGGACAAGTATTGCTGCCAAATGGGGCTCTTGGAAACGTTTGCTACACGGAATTGAAGAATTGATTCTTGCATAAGAACCTGTAAAAACGACGACGAGTACACTAAAAAATCACCAAATTCACTCTTAGAATTTGGCTTAATGGTGGAGAGACGCAGGTATCATGAGTGATTCCTATCTAATTTGAGATGTATCTCTGTGTTACCGCAGAGAAAGTGACGTAATAGACATCAGGAACCTCCCATGATACCTGCATTGAACCACCATCACGATCTTGCCGTTATAGTAGTTATGTGAGTTTATTTACTGAATTTTAGACTTTCTTAGAGTGATATTTGTGATTTTCGCTGGTTTTTACCTGAGATTGTACTCTTCGTTTGCTCACAGCAAAAGTTTACATGAACTCCTTTACACGAGGGACTGCTGCACACACTGACCTTGTTCTTGTTAAAATAACTTTTTTTTTTTTTTCTTCCTTTTTTTGGGATATCAACTATATAAAACGTCCAACTGAATCATATGTTGTCTGATGAGCAAAGATTTTGAGTACAGCATTAGCCAATGAGAGCAAAGCACGCTCTCCCATACGCGACATTTTTACAAGTACGTAACCTTGACGACTTGGCGTATCAAACGTGCTCTGTTGTAAACTTGTAAGATAAGAAAAAGAAGAGTAAAAAAGTCGAAAACTTAACTCGGTCCAATACAAGACTCAAGTCAAATTACGACCTCGAAGATCGCGTCACAACAAAACGTGGAGCCCCCCCCCCTTGTGCTCGTGATCTTTCGATTCATACTTTCCCCTTCATTGGAGTAGTTTTAGCGCCAATTTTGGCTGACGCGGGAATTCGCCAAGATGAAAGATTGCACCAGAGGTCGGTTGAATGAAAAGAGCAAGGAAGAAGGAACTGCGTAGTATTTTTTTTTTTTTAGAATTACAAATCCTCATTCCTCGAAGCGATGTTGTAAAATTTATTTCTGATTATCTTTTCGGAGTTAATGAAGGGATCTAAAAGAGAGGTATCTTGAATTTAATTTCTACAATCCAGCGATGCTTTTCATTGTCCTGAGAAAACCGGATTGATGAGGAAAGATAACTATGGAAAGAAACCATCGACAAAACTAAAATGTCCACTGAGCTCTAAAAACAAGTGTTACGTGAAAAAAAGGCAGACATATTGTGGAACAGGAGCTGTCTCAACTATTTTCGTCGAGAAAAGAAACAATGTGTTCTCAACAATCGAAAGTATCAAATGATAAGTCAATAAACACAAATATCTCGACGTATATAAGATAAATAATAATAATAATAATAATAGATAATTGTAAAAAAAAAAAAAATGATTTATCTACTTATTTGCCTTCTTTTCATGGTCAAAATAATTTTGCAAGGAATAAATGAAGAATCTCTACCTAATTACCAATAAAAATACCTACAAAGCTGAAGAGGTATTTCATTCCTTCATCGAGAAGCAAAGGCTTCTTGATAATTTAAAACTTTTTAAGTTGACCAAACTTCCTTAAAACATCTTATCATATTCTCAAATTCTCATCAATGTTTCTTGATAAAACATTGGTTCTTCGGAGTGATACCTTGTTCCACAAACTATCCATTTACAAATTGAATTGGAATTGACTTGTCATGGCTCCCATTCATTATACTTTTGACAACCCTGCTCAACTTTTAAAACCAACAATAAAGTTGGGACCGCGCGCGCTCGGTATTGAATGGCAGTGGTAGCCTTGATTTTGAGCATGTTTACAGTGTGTTACGTAATTTCTCTCAGCGAAGGGGCTTTTTAAACGCGACCCCTTTCGCGGGTATTTTCTTACAAATGCCGACTCGAGTGTTGTAAGATCCGAAAGTCGTCGTCGCCATCCCCCCCCCCCCCCACGTGGTGGATTGGCTCTCGGAGTTTAGACGAAAAGGAGAAAAATAAAATAAAAGAATCATCAATGAGTGGAACACAGGGTGAGCCGCGAGTAGTTTGCACTGCCTGGCTTGCTCCGAGGGCGTTCAAAAAAGCAGGGTCGAGAGTGAGATTGTTGCAAGTAGCTCTTTAAATGTGTAAGTAAATATACAGTGTGATGCATGAAAATATATCGGAATCGACCACAAACGGCGAGCATATCCCCACAAAAAAGGACTATCCTTTTATCCTCAGTCAAAATCAAACGATAGCAACAATTCTTAATCAAGTTTCTATCAAATCGTTCATCGCAGTGCAAAATTACTGCTATACGGCGAGAATAATAATTCAGAGACCCTAACTTTCTTGCCGGCTCTTTTTCTACTTTATGATGGATATTCTTGACCGCCCTCAACGTCCGCAACATATGAAGCGTGCTGTATTTACATTGCGGGTTGGGCCAGGATGGTGTGTATATGCGTATGGTGTTGAGTCCAATATCACCTGTTGGGCGCGTGGCCGCGCTAAGACAGTGAAGGGGCGCGGAGGGCAAGGCGAGGCAAGACGGCTGCTGCTCACAATTCTCTCTCGCTTGGTATAAAGAAGCGGGAACTTACTATGTGGAGTCGTCTCACAATGGGAACAGATTCACAGTATGCACTTTGACCGCTCATGGGAAGAAGTACGGTATAATTAACCAAACGCTTAGCAGACTTTGGCGTCAGCCAGAAAGTATGGTAAATTTCACCACTGTAAAGTAAAACATTCTATATATCAGGTAGAATCAGTTTTCGATTAACCTAATTTTACCATAAGTGATGTTGGGTCTACCATACTCTGGTTAAGTTCTGGCTGACGCCAAAATCTACTATGCGTATAGTTAATCGTACCGTCCTTTTTTTCCGTGTTGAATGATGAAAATACGATTCCGTGATTTGGTGCGGAACTTTTCACCTGGTTCACATGTTTATTAACCCATTCGTTCATGAAAGGTTAATTCGTGTATCACTGACGAAAAATACAAGTTTTTTGTAAAATTTGAAAATATACCTGTTCTTTTTTCCGAAATTTTGAAGGAGTCAAAAGCATTATTAGAACATTTTCCTGCTAATAGAATGCAAGTTTCTCGACCAGTCTATTTCAAACTTCACCTTCTGCAAACAAATGGTTAGACTCAATATCGGTTCTGTTGCGCAGGGTTCTCAGCTCTTAGGAAAAGAATTTACAAAGCGGAAACATAATGGTGGCAGACTACACATCACTTTGCGATAGTCCTGTGTAATGTCTATAACCTTCTTTATGAATGTATGTTTCCCCCAGTATGAAAAAATATGACTTTAATCGCGAATTCACAATTATTATCATAAATGCGACGCCATTTAAAAACTTCTCCTTGGTTTAACACTTTTACTATCAGGTTACGAGAGCAAATCTCCACTTTCTCGCTTAAATTAAGCAAGTAGTTAACTATTCCTACTCCACGGTGTTCATTTTGCCTATCCTTCAAAGTGAAGGCGCCCAGACAAAAATTGCTTAGAAAATGTCAACAATTTAGAGTAGCTTCTGTCTACAAACATTGCAATGTTTTGAAGCAGATCTGAAGTGGCAAAAACGCATATACGTGGCTTGGTATTGAAAGGGTTAAGGGGAGAATTTCGGGACTTTTCCTTGTATCCCATTTTTTCATGGCAATTTATTCCAGCATAATTTTAAGTTATTTCTAGAATTTGTTCTTATTGAAATTTTGCGATAAACCTATATTGATCGATGCACTCTTGCCCACTGTGCTTTATATGGTTTGTTCTTCCCGCCACAAGACCAGTTGTAAGATGAACAAATTGTCGCGACCTTGACTGAATTTCTACGCTACTATCCGCGACCGACTTCCATCTCCCTCCTCCCCTCCCACCCTCCTTCCTCCATCGGCTGAATTCGCCGGCTCCCCTCTCCTCTCCTCTCCTCTCCTCTCTTCTCCTCTCCTCTCCTCTCTTCTCCATTCCATCTCTCCTCTTCCTCATCCTCTTTTCGACCATTTGAATCCTGCTCCTTACTTTAGTTTTCAACAGATCCCTCACCCTCCTTTTTATATTTCCTTTTATTTTTATCCTCTGCTCTTTTGCGATGATCGTTACCTACCTTTTCACTTCGAGTGATGTCGTAATCTCAAGGTTGGTAAATAAACAACTCATCTAATTTTTTTTTTCTTTTCTTTTCGGAATTGCGCGCCAATTACACATTACATCATAACGCGAAAAAATATGGATGACTCAAAAACAATTCGAAATGATTCGTGGAAATAATGGTTACAAGTGTGAACAATTTTTTTAAGGATTGTGCTCTCATCGAAACTGTGACGACTTGATAAGCGTTTTTCACCCATTTGAAGCTATGGAACAGCATCGATTATTCTGAGACTTCCACCCTCTTTGGAGTTGAGAATTTATTATTTTCCACAAAGCGGAAAAGGTATGAGATACTTGCACTATCGACGGCAGTGGCGGAGCGTGCAATCTGACAACGTTGTAAATGGTTCATTTAAATCCACGTAAAATATCGATCTATCTAGGGATCGGCGATGACCATGGAATTTGACCTATTGGTTTCAATGGACCAAATTCTACGATGCGCCAAATAGCTCGTAAAATGCTGAGAAAATTACAATCAGCTCAATTCCATCTGAAGCAATCTTATTCATCGCTTTCTCGTCCTCTGTCCGCACTTTGTGCGTTGTTTTATGGTTTATTCCCCCTTTTCTCATCTAAAGTATACGATCATAAGAAAAAAGCGTGTGATACAGGTTGCCTATCCGACTTTTAATCAATTACAATGTGGTCGCGTTGTATAAATGCGCGGATGCCTGTATAAATGTGTTACTCAATCGTTCTCTGATGTTCCATGAATAAATTCGGTTGCTTCTCTGCACATTCAGAAAAACAGAGGTGGCAGGCAAGAGAGAAGGGAGGTGGCTAAAAGTTACGTATGTAATGCGTGATTTTCGCCGGTTGAATTTTCCGCGCGCTCATTCAAGGTAGAGCAGTTAAGCATACATAAATGAACATGTTTGTTCACGAACCACTCGTTTCAAGGAAATTCTCTTCATCTCTCTCTTTTAATGGCATGTTAAGTGAGGGAGACAAAAGAGAGAAAGAGTGAGAGAGGGGAAAGGGGGGAAGGGAAAAAAGGAATTAGCTACTGGAATCGTTTTCGTCCGAAGTTACTGCATGCCACCGAGCGCCTCACCTCTCGACTGAGCGCTGCGCGACGCGTTTCCCCTTGAAAGTACTCAAATTTCCAATTTTCATGCTGAGTGAATTTCTTTTTTTCTTTTTCTCCACCAAACAGCGATTGGATTAAAAACCTTACTCTCGAGAATCAGGATGATTGGCTCGTGCAATCTGGCACCCATGCATTTTTTTTCATTTGAGCGTGTAAGTACAAAAATCGATTCTACGATTACTTATTACCAAGAATCGATTATTTTACACGGATTTAAATGAAAACAATGCGCGCCGTTGCCACATTGCACGAGCCGACAACGTCGACAGTGTGCAAATATGTTTTGAAAACATTTTAATTCTGAAATAATAAATTGAATCCCCCCCCCTTTCCGACCAAAAATTGAAAACCATTGCATGCAAGGCTCGTATTCACTGAAAAAATAGTTATCGTAAGATTTACCATAACTTGGTTTAAATTTTCGACAGTTCAAGAAAATTGTAAATTTTACGTTTTCCATGGTTTTAGTTCAAAACGTAATGGTTAAAATCATCTTTAACATGGTTAGACATCTTTAACTCAAACCATGAAAAACGAAAATTTTCCAAATTTTCTTGGATTGTCGAAAATTGAAACCAAGTTGTCTCACAAAATAAAGCTGTATTCGAAAAATAAAGTTACAAAGGGGCAATAGAACGCTTTGCTCTTTCTTTTTTTTTTAAAAAAAAAATCAATCAATCAATTAAAGAAAAAAAAAACGTGGGGCTACATTCTTAAACGAAGAGCACATCTTAGGGGCTCTTGTTCTTAGGCTTTTGGGTCCTCTCCTAATTGCCGCGTCCTTTCAATTTGGCAACGTTTCCACATCATCAACCACCGATTTCATATTCGCCAACTCAATATTTAAGAACTGACGAGGTGTGCTCGCAATACCTTAAAAACCAGTATTTTACCGCGTGCAAGAGTTAAAGAGAGGATGATAGGGAGTCCCGGGAGGGGGGGGGGGAGAAAGAGAGAGAAAAAGACAGTCAATTGCTTCGGAACAGAGACAGAGATTAGAATTAATTCAATCGCAGATCACTGAATTCGCCCCCCCCTCTCCTCATCCTCCAGCCTGACAGGGCACCGCGTCCCCACCCCTCCGCATGCTCAATTCGAAAGACCACTCTTTTATTTATTTTTCTCTGTCTCTCTCTATCTCTCTCTCTCATTCTATTTCTTTCCTTCTTATTCTCTTTAATTTTTACTCCCACTCACCTCGATCTGCAAAAAAAAAAAAAAAAAAAAAAAAAAAAAAAAAACCCGATGACGATTTCTGGCGGGAAAAGAGTGTCGACCAGTTGCCGACCAGTTTAATCGCGGGAGCAAAAGCGCATGTGCGTAAGCGTCTTTTAACAAGTGGTTACAGGGTGACCTGAAAGTAAAACGTGAGAGAAAAAAACCCAAAATATTGATGTCAGTCGTTATTCTCACAAATTTTACGGAAGGTATCTTATGTGTATCGAAGATCCATTAAACTACTCTCTTTGCCCATTTGAACGCATGTGTTAGAAAAGGATGGAGATAGGGCTTTCCCGCTGCCCAGCTTTGAAGAAACTTTCGGCATATGTGGCTTGTATTGATGATATTTTCGATTGAAATTGAAATGAATGTGTTCAGAACAGAATAAAATCCACGCATTACTCTTCACTGTAAATTAAAACAAGTATATAGTGAAGCCAACGGGAATTAAAGGTTAGGTTGACCTAACAATAAGATTACTTACACACGAATACATGTATAAGTAATCTTTGGCGGGAAGATCGTTGGATAAAAGTGTAAACAAGAAGCTCGGCTCCAGGCTCCTAAGACACCTTCTGCTTCTTCACTTCTGTTCACGTGTCTTGACTCTTTCATATACATGGACTCTAGGGACTGTCACGTATGACTTCAGCCCCTGTTCTTATCCTTTTCTAACCCATGCAGTCAAATGTAAAAATAGAGAGAAAGACAAATTACGACTCCTTCTGATCCTAAAATGGTCCATTCGCCTATGGAGCACCCTGCAAAAAGTGCGCGTTTCTCCTCCCGCGGGTGGACGCACGCGCGGTTCGCTCGCGCTGTCCGCCGCGCGTCTCTTGCAAATCAATCGAAGGTTGTCTAGTAGCGATGAGGCAAGGAGAGGGGGCAGCGAGACAGTGCTTCGAATTTTAGCCCGCCATTTTTTCCTTCTTCTTCTTCTCTCCTTCTCCTTCTCCTTCTTCTCCCCGTTTTCTTTTTCTGTGAAACGTTGGTTATGACTGTCGACTGCTGGCCGACTGGCCGAGTATTGGCACCACTACCACTTACACGATGCTTTTTTCGATGACTGACTGACGAGTTTGGCTGCATCAGAAGAGAGAAATGTAAAGACTGAGAGGGAGGAGGGAGAGAGAGAGAGACAGAGAGAGTGGGAGAGGGAGAAGGGGGAGGGATCGAGAGCGAGGGGGTGGGTGGTTAGGTTACTTTAGACTCAAGGACGCGAGCGCCGACTGTATTTAGGTCCCAACTTTTTTTCTTCATAACTCCCTCTCTGCCTCTCTCTCTCTCTCTCTCTCTTCTCTCTCTCTCTCTCTCTCTCTCTCTCTCTCTCTCTCTCTCTCTCTCTCTTTTCTCTCTCTGTCACTCTTTTTCTTATTGTTTTCCTCCCAGTCTTGCGTTTTGCACAGATTAAAACACGAGACATGTGTTTGTTTTCTCCAACTCTCCTCTGACTCCCCTTTTTTGCCTGTTCGCTTTTCTTTCGCCCACCCCCTTCTACATTTTCATAATAATAACCCCTCCTCTTTTCGCACTGGATATACACAGAATAAAAACAAATTTCCCCACCAAACATCGCGGTCTCAGTTTCTCTCGGCTAAAATTTAAAAATCCATTTTTTTTTTTTTTTTTTTTTTTTTTTTTTTTTTAGATTTGGCGCTCCTTTTTTCCAGCGGAGAAACCTTTTGTTTTGTTTATTAGTATATTTGTCGGAGTAGAAAATTTAGCATGCACCGCCAACCGAAATTCGCGCTGTTTTGTTGATCACGTGATCAAGTAGGGTATCTAGCTTTGTCTCTGGGAATTTCGTCCTGGCATCGAGGTCAACTCCGATGGCTCATTAGATGTAGGTACGTCTGTCAGTTGGTCTATTATAATATGTCACTATTATGTGTAGATAATGATCAAGAGGCCTGGCCTTACGTTCAAGGAAAGGTTGCCACAAGGAGGATTTAAATTGCTTTTTTAAAAAAAAAATTGTTTTCTGGAGGTACACGCTGTACGCATGTCAAATGGAATAAAAATTACTTAGTTTCATTCTGTTTTCCCTTACTGATTCTCGGAACTGGCAACCAAATTATCAAAAAGAGGCTATTGTACAGAATCAAAGCTACGAGTATAAAGCTTGTAGTATGAAATAACTTCATGAGTAACGAATCTTCCTTTAAAGAACTATTAGGGACCCCCCCCCCAATTATCATCTTCTCTTCCTTTCAAGAGCTTTGATCGTTTTATATACTTGTTTACTCAAAGTAGAACATAAAATCCAGAACATTAACATTTTTGTGGGAACTTAATCCAAACGGTTTTTTAATGCAGTTTTTAAATGGTCATCCTTGGGTGTGACAAACTATGACTCTACTTTATCATTTTAACAATCGAGAAAAAAGAAAAACTTCGAAAGGGTCTTTTATTCCGCTGAATCAAAACTGTGCAAGACACAAAGGCGTAAGAGGGGGAAATATCTTGTTTGCTTTCTAGCCAATATTTGCTGCAGCGCAAGAAATGCACTAAAAGAAAAATAGGTAAAAAATAAAAAGTAAATAAAATTAAAAAATAGAGAGTAATAAAATTATGTCGGGAGAACCAAACGTGTGACATAGCTCTGAAAAAATAAGCCCAGAGTAGAATGCTTGACGAGGGGAACAAGTTAAACTGTTCTCTGTGATATCATGAAAAAACATATATATTTACGTATTGTCGAGTTTGGCCTACATTGCCGTGCTCTCAGACCCTATACGACCTATTACCTTCATCCCTCTCTCACAAAGGTGCAGGGGAAGTCCTCAAAAGAACACCCAAAACTCTTGCATTTTGTTACTCACAATCAGTATTCTCATGTTCTCAAATTTCTTTCTTCCCCTACAACGTGGCCGCTTGTCAGATTAACCCCTTCTTCCCGCGATCTTTTTGTTTTATACAGCCCTGAATGATCGTATTGAAAACCATTCTTCATATCCTAAACTATTTTGAGGCGGAATAAAACCAGTAGAACTGCGAAGTCTGTATAATTATGCGTGTGCTTTGATTGAGTTGCAAGTACCTAATACTATGAGTCATGTCCTACAGTTCATTACTTTTGCTTCTAGTTGCTTTTCATTGTCTAATGATCATGTGTATGTTTATGTCGTTAAAGAGGTTTATCTCTGATTATTCAAAGTGTCAGATTAATATGCACCATTCGCACTTTTATTTATATATCTATCTATCTGTGATCTGTCTATCTATCTATCTTCTTCTCGGCCGGTCGTCGCATATTTATTCAGAATATGAAACTATTCCTGCACTCCCGTTCGGGTTTTGCATCTCCTGAAATTGAAGGGGCTTCTCACGTTTTATCGTTTAAAAGTTATTTGACAGTCTATTTTACGGTATGTAGCAAACAATCATTAGTGTGCTAAATCTCAGCAACGATCATACATTTCAGAATACGTAACTTGTCCTACTCTTCCGCTCTGGTTTTGCGTCTCCTTAAATTGAAGGGGCTTCTCACATTTATTTTATGAATTCACGTCAGTTGACTGTCTACTTTACCGGATGACAACTAACAGTTCCTCTCTCCCATTGCTTTGCGATTCGTTGTACGGCTAAATAAGCAATCAGTGGATTTTGAAATTTTTTAACTTTATACGACTTTTTGTGTTATTTTCTCCATTTTACCAGCAGGTGCAAAGTGCATCACAAATTTTCGATTTGGAGTATTTGCCTCAAAATCTGATTAGCAAACAAATGCTCATCCCAATTAAAGAGATAATTAGTTGTAAAACTAGGAAACATTAATCTGGACCATTTGATATATTTTGCCCCTCCTTGGGTGAGGATTGGAGGGGGGTGCATGCACAGTATGTTTCGTTGGTGGTTTGAGTATGTCGTGGCCTGAGGCTCTAGCACGTCATTTTTTTCGAATTAGATTTTTCTGATTCGTGAATTGTTCAACTGCGCACTCCTTCCTAATTATTACCAATTAGAAATGAAGCTTCTCGCGATCTCTATCATCTCCGGCACGATAGCAGTTCAAAACATAATCGCAGATAGCTCTCGTCAGGAGCTCGGGAGTTATTAAAAGCGCATAACCTTTTAGCCTCGGCAAACTACACCACAACTTCGGATGACCAATGAACGCCCAAAGTATGAAGGGGAGAGGAACGGGACCCCAATTTTATTATTATTTTATCTCTCTCTCTCTCTCTCTCTCTCTCTCTCTCTCTCTCTCTCTCTCTCTCTCTCTCTCTCTCTCTCTCTCTCTCTCTCTCTTCTCTCTCTCTCTCTCTCTCTCTTTCTTTCACTCTTGCTCCTCTTCAATGAAGCAAGGCAGATCTCTCTCGTTGTCGCGTCGCGCACTACAAGCTCGCCGGTTGGCCTTGACTTGAGATGATTAAAGGTCATCTTTATGGGTCCTGCATGCGAATTATTGTTGCATTTTTAAAATACACTAATTACACTGTTGCTAATTTTTCTATTTACATAGTCTAAGTTCTGGTCAAAGACTTTCTGTTTTATCAAATTTGTCAAAAATATCAAAAGTAAAATATTTTAATTTTTCTTCAAATGTAGTTTCTGCAAGCAAAATACTGTTTTAGTGATAAAAAATAAATTTAAAAAGTAGGAATTGGCTTAGATTATTTTTTTAAGCGTAAAACCAACATCTGATTCACTGAAACAGGCTAGCCGCACTCTCGCGACCCCCCCCCTCCCCCTCCAAACAGTCAATTCATAAAAATAGATGAAATATCCAAAGATTTTCTTTATCACGAGTGCAGTATATAGACCATAATGATCAAACAGCGATTCTTATCATGGACACATCTTTTTTTTAACGTTTGGATTATTTTTAAAATACGGGGGTGTCAAAAGAGAGGGGGCGGAACTTGAGAATTTGTTCGGAGACTGCAGGTGTGCTAATTTACATATGAATAAGTAAAACTGAAACATCGGACGCGGGTGAACGAGAACGTGACAGATGGATATTGTCAATTCTTAGAACAAAAGCCCAAGCGCGAAAATGGGCCTTAATACAATGTACAGGTCGTTTTAAAAAATAAATGAAAAATATACGCAGTTAAAAAACTGTCAGGCCTTTGAAGGTGTATGATATATTTAATTGTCTCGAGAGTAGAAATCCGATTTTGAATACGAAAGGTCTCTTCAACCTTTTAGACGGGTAGCATGGGTTTTTTGGGGAATTTTTTTCCGTCGATGATAGTGTGATTTCTGGAGAGAATTCTCGACTTTTTTCCCCATCAAAACATTTTTTCATCGTTTATCAGGCAAGCTTATGCATCATGTAAAAATACATTAAAAGTCGTATTGGAAATAAAATGACCAGGGTTTGAGCGATTATTGTATAGCTGCTGATCTCTCAGAGACCCAATTTTTTTGTATCTCCTGGAAAACGTGTGAGATAAGATACAAGCAGAGACAATATAACAGAAATCACGCACTAGCCGTGCGCGGTGGTGGGAGACTTTTTTTCGGAGCTCAGCAGGAATTAACTTGGAACATGAAGAAGCACCATCGAACATGGTCTATAGGTTGACTGATGCAATTTCGGTGCTTCAGTCTCAATAGGCAAAAACCTCAACAACTTTTCTCATCATGTCAACGTATGGACCATGTTTGCGGTGTCAGGCCCCGAAAAAATAGTTGCCACCGCATGTAAACAAACATGGGTAAGATCTAGATAGTGCGTGATCTCTATTATATATTGTCTCTGGATACAAGGCTCTGCGTCGGGACGATGTCCTTGGAGCAAGGTGTGTGACAAGATCCTGCAAACCTCGTGAAAAGTCACATATAATAGAAGTCAGAGGCACTCCTGCTTATAGTATCCTCCTGCAACATGGCTTATCCTTCTTCTACCAGGTACAAGTGTACAAGTGACAATTTTCTTCGAAAATAAAATACCCAAATGAGAATATAAAGAGACTCCCCTTCTTTAAATCGTCACTTGTCTCGGGGATTCAGATTCGAAAGTAATGCATCGGGTGACTGTGCAGAGTGGTGCCTTCTTCCCCCCCCCCCCGGTTCTACGGTGACTCTTGCAGACGGACAGGGTACATGGTTATAGATAGAGAGGGGATTCGAAAGATCAAGTTTGTTTTTCAGTTTTTTTGAGTTCGAGCCAATTCTTCTCTTCCAGCTTTTAACACAAATAAGGTACATTCGTACATGTATTCGAGGTGGGAGAATAAATCGATACTTGTCTGCCCGATGGTCTTTAATAATTCATTTCGATCTGATCCAACATTTATCAGAGCTGTCAGGCGGAAGAGACATTTTCTGTCTCCTGACGCGAAGAAAAGGGGCTAACTTGTAAGGTAGCTGTCTATACCTAAGGTGAAAGTGAATGTAAAAAGTGTTGCCGGAAAGACATATTGCTGTTGCAAATTTGCAATGAACAGACGAGTCGAAATAAATTATCCTGAGCCTGGCGTGTCATTTGGATTCGGAATCATTTCCATTACGAAAACGGAACCAACTCGTTTTAATCCTGGTAAAGTGGTAGACAGTTCATTAGTGTTGAGTCACATTTTCAATGTCCGCAGTGCCACAAACAAACAAAAATACATTAGTTTGGTTAAATGATTATGGTTAACCTTTTCCTAGGTTAACCTGGGTACCACTTTTTTACCGAGTAGGAATACCTTTAATGATTAGGAAAAAAGATTTTGCCTCATCATAAAGTTCTAGGTAAAAAATAGAGGTAGAGAATACTATTGAGTCATAATTTTATTGAATAGATTTTTTTGATTTGGTAGTATTCTTTCATTCCACAACTTCCTCTGTTCCCCGATAAAAGATGTGTGTCAACTAGATTCGGTTTTATATTCTTTTTATTTTTCCTTCATGTCAACGGATTCTGCTCGTCTCGAGTACAGGGAAGTGGCCGAGTCCAAACAAAAGCTTTCGCTCTCATTCGTAGGAAACAGTGCTCACTGTACCTCGCAAATTGTACCTCGCAAGTGCATTGGTTTCAAACTGAAAATAGTTAACCGACCATTTTAGCCTGTCGCCAAATTGCCAGAAAAAAAAAATTCAAAATGAAATAATAAAATTCAAATGAAACGATGGAGGTCAAATGAGCGTGTCACAATAAGAGAGTCCCATCTAATAGCAACTTTCTATTCTGAGAAAAGCCATCTTTGAATTTTGTTAAATTCATTCATTGTTTGTTACAGAGGATTTTGAGACTTTTCTTTCCTTATAAATTCTCACTAAATATCACACTAGACTAGACCTTCCTTATTGCTGATACAAAAGTTTGCAACAGACCCATTCTGATTTACGCATGGTAGAGAATCGAGTTATTTTCTACTGAAAGGACTTTTTACAAGAAACTATGCTTGGCACCATTGCTTTGCGGTTTCAAATCCATAGATCCTGATAGAGCAGCATTGTTCTTTATCATGATCTACCAACCACAAAGCGGATCATTCAACGATCGCATCGTCTATTCCACACAAAGCAAGAACTGAGCGTTTTGCCTTACACGCGGCGTTTTCATCGTGACGAATACCACTTTTATGCATGTGCGCGTAACGATGCATGGATGCATGCCCGATTGCAATCGGAAACAAAGCTGATTTCTCTATGGCTTGACTTCGCTTCTAATCGAGCGTTGGAAACTATTTAAAGCGTGCGCTTGCCGCTTGCTTGGAGGGATGCATCATGCACTGGAGAAAGATGCAACCCGTGGCACTTTAAAGTGCCTCACCTGGAAGGGCATAATGGGTTAAGCACTTAATTCTAGACTTGAGAGCATGATGCCCTGAAGGCACTCGGGCGGGTGGCAGGCCATTACGACGGATTTGGCACGGGTTTAAGAGCTATAGACTCTCAACCTCTTTTTTTTTAGAAACATTCATTCGTATCCATCGATTAATAACTTGGTTTTTAATCCTATCCTTCCGGACATGTGCTCAAACAATTCAAAAAACGTTAAAAATCTGAGCATCGTTCTTGGAAGAAGGAAAAATTGGTTTTGCTGACAAGCTGATTGAAAATCTCTTACGTATAGCGCACGATAATGAGGTTGTTTCGTGGATGAACTATCTAGAAACATCTGTTGAACGGTTGTTTTATATTTTATATGTATATGCTTGTAGTTACAAGAATATAGTTATATTCTTTATCAGACGAGCAATAATTATTAATACTATATCGCACTAAAAAGAAAGTGCTGAATTTTACTACTTACGCAGAAAAAAGTATGGATAAAACTAACAGTTTTAAGTCTTATCCACACTTTTAACTACGAAAATATGTAATTGAATTCAAGTATTTTTTTCCTATTTTTTTTTTTTTTTTTTTTTTTTTTTTTTTTTTTTTTTTTTTTTTTTTTTTTATTTCATTGTAAAGAGAACTTTAGAACCCCTTTAAAAACATGTTCAAAAAAAAAAAACATTGAGAGGTACGCAGTTTTCAGTGACTTGTTTAGCTGTAAAAGTGGAAACTTGTCGCTTTTTCATTAAATTTCATGTACTTTCTTAGTGTAATTTTTCTATAAAATTCTTAATCAAAATTCCCCTTCATGATATTGTGTGTAAAACCGTTACAGAATACTCGATCATTGAAAAAAAAAAAAAAAAAAAAAAAAATTATGGAGACTTGGCAGAAAATTTGCATTTTTGGAACGATACGTGTCATCTATTGCGTATACAAACACAAAACAGAGCACAGTATTCCTCTTGCAGCGCACTCATTTTACCTTTACCACTTGTCAAGAAGTTTAATTCGAATTCTATAAACCTTAAATATTCGGAGGGTCGCCATGAATATAATCTATCCCCTAGAATGCACTTTTCTTGTCACCAGAACTTCTTTGAGGATGCTCATCAAGCCGCGAATGATCAAACCTATCCGTGAATCTATTGACAAGCCACCTTTCTGCTTGACAACTTTATTTTCACAAGAGGGCAAACCTGCACTTAACCTCCTGGATATGATAGCCGAGGATTGTTTCCAGCCCTGAATATAGATATAGCTTACACATCATAGTGACAAACGAACGTACGGTGCATTTATCGCCATGATCCGCTCGCCGGGCGCATCTCCTTTTATACTATAAAATGCAATCGAAAAACCGAAAAATTCAGAACAATAGCTGGATATCTATTCTCGCATTGTTTCATGATTCCTCAAAAATGCAGCCTTTCAACGACTTCAGTCACCCTTTAAAAAGCACCCCGTCTGTCCTCCGTAAGCCGCTAAGTGCAACATGCGTGTATTGGTGTGAGAACAAGCGCGGTGAAGGGGGTGGGTGGGGAGAAGAGGGGAGCTAGTGGGAGGGGGAAGGGGACAGCGGCCGATTTTTAATTCCTCACTTGTGATTAAAAATTAAAAGGTTTCATCAATTTTCGGGTTCGAAGGGGGTCGGTCGACGGTCGTCTCGTCGTGGTTGGTACGAGAAATATTATGAATATTAATCCGTTGCCCGACTGGCATGGCATGGTATAGGGCATGGCGAGGCGACCCCACCCCCTATTAACGCATTAAAAACGGAACAATATCCCCTTTTTGCCTCATCCCCCTCCCCGTTCTCCCCCCTCACCCCCGTCTGTCCCTTACTGAGGTTCCTGTAATGGGGTATCGATGAGAGAATAGTGCACTTGTGCTTCTGTCCCAAAACCGACGGCGCACAATGGAACTAAACGTGGATTTTTTACGGACATGAAAATTCTCTCTCCCTCTCTCCCTCTCTCCCTCTCTCTCTCTCTCTCTCTCTCTCTCTCTCTCTCTCTCTCTCTCTCTCTCTCTCTCTCTCCCTACCTCTCTACTTTGCTTTTGAGCAGCAGATACCGTTTTGTGTAGATTCAATGGCATTTTTCAATTCACCGATGACTCCACTCGTTGTCTAAAGGATTGCACTTAGTTCAGTTGAATGTATGACTGTGGAGAACAAAAATTCTCTGATCTGTATTTTTTTCTTAACCGGTGGAGGTAACGGCATGAAAACGGTGCCATAAGTCCCGAGTGTTTAAAAGGAAATTGTATTTCGGACTTTTACAGTATCACCAATTTGTGCTGAGTTGCCGCTTTGTTTTTATTGGACCAAAATATTACACGGTTTGGTTCAGTGTGTGACTGCTATCGCACGAAAATACTCTGATCCGTAATCGTTTTCCTAAAAAATCTGAATCTGGTTTTTTGGCCTCATTTTTTATCTTTAAATCAAAGATTGTAATTAATCCAGTGGAAATTGGTTGTAAATCAAAGTGCAAGTGTTTAAGAGTGGCTATTGGACACAGAATCCTAATGAAACTAACCAGGTGAGAAAACTTTGCATATTTCTGTTATATGTGTCTTTTTCTTTATCGTGCAAATCCTTCCAGAAGAAACAGTTATATCGATTTCTGTGCCCAGAGCCACTCTAAAACACTTTCACTTTCGTCTATAACCAATTTCAGACGTATTTGTCACAATTTTTTTTGTTTTAAAAAATTTAAAGGTTAAACAAATTTAGGCAAACAGACCGAGCCTGTGTGAAAAAACGTCCATAAGAAATCACGATCATGGCTGCCTCTTTTAATTTTCAATCTCACGTCCCACAAATATCCTCTCGATCGCTATAGCTCCTTGGTTACAATACCCACCGAGCGGCGGGTGTTCGATGTGAATGTGTGCTAGATCAGCTGAAGTACTACACACAAACACACTCTTACTCACTCACACACCCTTATCAGCTGATTCTATCACCTGGTCAACTACAAAGGTTGGTAACGAACTTTTTCGATCTCACTCTCTCCCCTCAACCCTCACCCCACGTGTGATTGATAGCGCTCTCTCTCTCTATCTCACTCCGGGAGTGTGGGAATAAACAGATAGAGAGTGTGTGTGCGTCCAATCCGCCCCCTTATTCTCGGCTCGTTTCAAATTGTTATCATGCGTTCCTCACTCTCGCCCCTCGCTGTACTAATATTCTAACGGATATAATTTTTTTTTCTTTTTCTTCCTATCCCAGTTCGAATATTCTCTCGTAACTCATTTGCTCCCGTTTAAGCAATCAATAGCTGAACGTGTCAAAGTACAGACCGGGCCCTATTTAATATTTACTCGGTCCATTGCATATTGCATGCCGCTGCCTTCTCGTTGTCCATAATTAGCTGATTGTTTTAAAGCGGTGCTCTATTTCTGTTCCATCTGATGGCTCGGTTCGGATACATATCTATCTGTTGCGTTTTATTGAGAGTTGGACCATAAACCTATACCTGAATGATGCGGTTAACTCCATAAAACATATTATTCCGTTTTATGTAACCGGAACCTCTCCGCAGATTATTAAGATGATTCCAGGTTTGATTAGTTAGAACGGTGGACACCACGTCGCGCTGCTCAAAATGTCAACAGTATGTGGCTGAAATTGACGAAATTTTTCTGAAAGCACAAATTTTCGGAACGTCAGTACCTGCGAACAAACTTCAGGAAGATACCCTGAAAGTTTCAAGCTAAAACGCACTCAAAAATAAAGCCAGAAATTATGAAATATGAAAATTCCCATAAGCCTCAATGAGTGCGAGTGAAGCAGATAGGTGTATCACTCGCACTCACTCTCACTCACTAAGTTTATGGCAAAATGAATTGCATAATTTTCGGCTTTTATGCTAAACTAATTCTGCTCGTTTTGAGCTCAATAAATCCATAAAAAAAATTTGCAGGTGCTGACGTTATTGGATTTTGCTTTTTACCTATGGTTTCAGTTTAAAACGCCTAAAACACGACTTTTCCAAAAAGCGACTAGTGGCGCTATCCATCGGATTGAAATCTAGAAAAGTTTCTCCTGGAATCACCTTAATAAAGCAGTAACATTTCGAAATCCCCCTTCCCGAACTATCATGTGGAACGGACTCCAGTAAAATTATTCAAAACCTTTTAAGAGTTTGCGGAGAGCCGTTTTTGATTCGGATGATATTTTTTAAGACACAAAAGAAGTATTTTAAGCAAAAACACAAAGAGCACGCCCAAATCATTTAAGTACAATAAAGCCAAGTAGGCCTAACCTCAAAGACCTGCAATAAGCAAGACCATTTTTGACTTTATTAGACCACTTTTTTTTCTTTGTGCGCTCTCTTACTGCAGCGTGTTTTCACAAATTCAACGAAAAGTAAGAAACTCGTCGAGAAAATTCTAAACATATAAGAATAATAAGTTCATTTTTATTGTGTGTTAACTTATTGTTAAAAAAAAGTCTGAAAAGAAAGGTCTTTTTAAGCCTACTTGATGATATGGTAGTTACATTTTTGGTGAAATTTTCACAGAAAATTGCGGTTATTATGTTAAAATTCTCTTTGGAACCAGTCTCGTACACTTCTTTCAGACACTTTTTAAATCATATAGACTTATATTCGGTCACATCTGAAACGTACGGAACCATAATAATTCCCAAGTCCACAATCGTGGGTAAAACTGTCTCACGCCAGTTTAATTTTGCGTGGAACACACTTTTTATGACATCAAATGACAATACCTCATCTTTTAAAAACTGAAGTAATATTAAAAAGCTCACTGCCTAAGGGGTGGTTTTCCTAGAAACTAGTAAAATAAAAAATAATACAGAACGGTGAAGAGGACCTTACACTTCAATGCTCCTTTTTCGGAAGACCAGCTTGTCGTAAACAAAAAGCAATTTTTTCGGCACTTTTTTTTTTCTGAAGAATTGAAGGAGTTTCAAGGGAAGGGTTGCTCTCTATATACTCCTGCCCTGAATCCGGGGCATGAGCAGTGAACTCTGAGCACGCAGCTTACAATGTTCTTACAGGCCGCGTTCGCATTTCAAGAGGGATGTTTATGTGCTTTTATGCAGTTCGGTGCAGAGCGTGTGGCAATTTGAATTGCCCGTGCAGTGTGAAACGGGTGCAAAAAAAAGTGAGGAGAGAGAATGGGCCGGTGTGTGTCGGAACGATGTGAAAGTGGCATCGACTTAGTGCAAGACTGGGCGGTCTCACCCCTTTGTGAAGCTAGTGTGGGAAAAAACGGTCGCGAGGCGAGGTCGCTGAGGGGTCGCGCTTGCAACCACCGCGGCGTGGATGCAAATTTGGAACTGAAATAATCATGAACCGATTGAACCGTACAAACGGGATTTAAAAAAAAGAAAAAAGAAATAGTGCAACACTTACAGAGAAACGGAGGTAGAGATAGTGTTGCTCTGAAATCCTCGATGTGAAAGACTTGGAGTATAGTATAATTATATAGGCAGAGCATTCAAAATTTTTGGAGGAAACAAAACCAACCGAGAATGAACAAGGGATTTTCGACCCTCTCTTTTCTCCCTTTCTGAATATTTTTTTTTTTTTTTTAAACTTATACAAATGTGTAAAAATAAAAAACAAAACAAACAGAAAATACGCATTTTTTTTGTAACAAAGACAAAAAATTGTCTCATTTTCTTATTTGTTCTTTTTTTCGTTTTTCAATTCCATTCGATATTCATAATACGGTCGCAAGTTTGAACCGCGAAGAAAAAAATATTTTTATCACGGGTGCATTTGATTTACTCTCGGAGGAAAACGAATACATTGAAAGTTCCTAAGTTACATCATAAATTTAAAGTGACCATCATCAAAGCCTACAAAATTTTGGTTTGAAAACCTCCTGAAATATACTTTATTCCAAACAAAAAAGATCGAAATTATTGCGACCAATTATACTCTCTTTTTTAACCCATTTATACCCAGTGAGTAACGACCCACTTGCTGTGTTATTTTTTAATCAAATTTCAGGAGCTTTGGACCAATAATACTCAAAAACCAATTTCGGGAGTTTTTATCATCTTGCTGGACCACAAAATGTCTGTTTCTCATCCCCCATTTTTTCACGTTTTTAGTTCTCAGATTGTGTTTTTTGAGAATAACGCCGAATATTTTTAAATAATTCTGGGCTTGTATATTGTATGTAGTCACATATACGAGGAAAGCAAGCACTGTCAACTTCTCAAATTTCCACCGGATAACATAATAAATGAAATCATGCGAATTCTACTCGATTTTTAAAAAATTTGGATTTTTACTACTTTTGCACGGATCGGCAAGGAAACATCTCACAATTCGAATTACCAGCACAGTCAGTTCTTTTAATCTTCGATCACGACCACTGTGTCGAATTTGCTTAAGTGTTTTTACTGTCGCACACGCACACACGTGTGTTGTTGAAAGGAATTACTTACGAACAAGACTATTGGAGCTACCTTGGGAAGAATGACATATCACACAAGAGACATGCTCTTCCCAGTGAACCCTAATGGTGAATGCAATGGCTGTTTTCTTCAAAGAGCAAGTCTAATGTTTTACGGGCCCTTCCTCCTTCTCCGTTCCGGAGACCGCCTGTCTCGCGCGACGAGTTCTGTTTCCGCTTTTTTCTTTCAAACACTCAAGCCCAGTGTTATTCTTTAATTTGGATTTAAGTTTGTTATTTTTTTATCGCTCCTAAACCGAATGAGGTGCGATCACATCGGTCTTATAATCTCGGATTTTCTGCGGCGATCTTTATCTGAGCGGATTTAGTTGACAAGTTAATTAAACTTGGAATCGTGACCCTTTTCCCATCTTCCTTACCTGTTTTTCGTCCGATAGTCCCTTTTATCGTCCCTATTTTTTTATCGATTGTTACTAAAATATACAGCGGGAACCTTAGAGCTTTGAATGATATGCCTAGCTTTTATCTCAAGTTTAATCAAGTTTTTCTGAATTTTTTATCCTCGTAATGCACAGCTGATTTGTTCTTTTTTCCAACGACTATGCGTCGTGAACTGCAATATACAATTTAAGCCTGTTTTCATACAAGTAAATCATGGTATCATGGCATCCCCTCCCCCTAAATAATCTGTATTATCCGCCAGTCCAGTTACGTGATAGTATCTATTATACATACATGAATACGTTGTTTATGTTACTAAATTGAATCACGTTTCTGACGCTTTGACATAAATAAAGTCTATGGTATTGCAATTTGCAGGGCAGTGATTTTTTGTCTCGCGGCCGAAGTCTCAAGCATTTTATTTAGAAGCTCGATAAACGGGGTATTAGAAGCTTTTTTTCGTTGTAAAAGCAGCATCCTATTGGGCAATTTTCAATTTCCCGCTTTTCATTAAAGTGGAACCTCTTGGCAACAACTTTCTCTTTAATTTCATGCACAATTTATATTATATGTTTTAACCCCACAAATCAAACTTATCTAAGCAATTCATTTGTTTTTCTGTTTCAGATTTTTGGCAGTCCAAAAAGAAATTATCACCTAACCATCATAAAGAAGTACCCTCAACGAGAAGTGACCGACGGGTAGAGGTCACGACGGGTTAAATCCTTTGCGGGGGGAAGGGGGGGCTGGGGCTCCTTTGTCGGAGTAGAGAGTTCTTTGGAACAAGTCCAAAATGTGATTGTATAAAATTTCATTTTTTTTTTTTTTTTTTTTTTTTTTTTTTTTTTTTTTAACGATGTTAAGTGCCGGATTGGAAGTTTTTGAAACAGAAACAAAACCCTGAAGAGCAAATAAATTTTAGAATAAATTTTAGAATAAATAAAGAATATAGTATAAAGTTTTCAATGTTTGAAAATATTCAATCTATCTAAAACCTAACTTTCAAATTTCTTTCAAAGTTACCACACAACGGTAAAATCGTGTTTTGTAGATTTTTAGAAAGCCTTCACTTTTAAATCGGGTCAAAGACCCAACCTTAAAACCTGACTCCTTCTTGCAACCTTAATGAGAAGATAGAAAATCAGGCCAGATATGACTCTCAGAATGTACTTTAGGAGCGGCAAAATTTTACCGTTGAGCTTTGCAAAGAATGACCTCCATTCTATACTTTCCTTTTCTTTCGCCCGAAAAAAAAAAAAAAAAAAACAAACAAACAAAATTAATTGGGGATTCCAAATGGGCTGGGGGGAGGGGTATTAAAAATTACTGTTGCTTGCTACTCTTCGTCAAAACCGGTGTCTAATTCTGCGCCTCTTTCATGTACTCCGGCTCATTTCGAAACCGTTAATTGCGTCAACTCTTTTCACACTCTGTATCTCCTTCAAATACCAGTGATGCCGTGTCGCGGATATTTAATGCGAGATTCTACAATCCATTGGTGATTTAACCGGTTGAAGCAAAGATAACAGATTGAAGTATTTCCATAAGCCATTGTTATAATTTTTAAATGATGATGGGTTTGATTTTTGATTCAACCAGTTGATTCACCGATGGATCGTAGAAAGCGATTGAGTGTACGCAAAACGGCAGCAATGCCGAACACTGTTGCTAGATTTTCCCATAAATTGCCAACTTTAACATTAAGTCGAAAATTGGGAAAGATTAGATTTTTATCCGAAATTTGGCAACACTGCTGCTGATTACGACCTGTCGCGCCAGAAAAACTGCAAGTCTCGCAATTGCTTCCGACAAATTTTGAAGCATTTGCCAGAAATAATTGAACTTGCTGATTGTTTAATTTGGGTCGTAAAAAAGCGAAACAAGAGACATTCCAAGCAAGCACAAATACACTTATTAAAATTTTAGACTCCAACGTGTCTAACCCAACCATCGTAGTCCAAAGAAAACCGTTAAACTGACCGTGAGAAGATGCTTCGAGCGAAGTTTGAAACTTGCCTCTGAAAATATGAACGCTTCAAGGACAAAGTTCTTTACAGAACTTGGAGCGTGCTTCAAAAAATGTCGCTTTGCTTAAGCATTTATTTTTTAAAGCACGCTTGTCTATTTTCAGAGTAGGTAAACATTTTCGCAGATCTGCAAAATATTTTTACCTAAGCGAAGAATTAAAGATGCCTCTGAAAATATGAACGATTCAAGGACATAGTTCTTACAGAACTTGAGCGTGCTTCAAAAAAGTTCGATAGCTTGAGTACTTATTTTTTAAAGCATGCTCACTTATTATCAGAGAAGTTGAACATTTTCGCAGAGTAGAAAATATTGATATTCAAGATCTGGCCCAGTTAAAATCGGTTTTCTCAAAGCTCTACTTACGATTATTGATCTCAAGAAAAATGTGGTATTGCTTTTGAATCGACTCGTATCATTTGGATCCAGTGGCGAATTGTGGAGAATCGTGCAATTTGACAACAGTGAATTACCTTCATTCAAGTCGATGTGAAACTATCGATACTTGTGCAAGCAATTATTTCTAACATTAAAGATAGATTTAAATGGAGTAAAATCACTGATGCCGAATTGCACGCTTCCCTAAAAGTTTTAGCTTCTTCAAAAATATAAGTTTACTTACGCACAAAGTGCTAGATTATTCTCAGGGAATTTCAGGGTTTTGTTTCTTTGTTTCTATTAGTCACCCTTTAAAGGGCCAATCCATTTTTATGTCATGAAAAATTCATTAAATTTGTTTCATTCCTTAGATTTTAAAATTAGAATTCTAATCTGTAAAAAATTCTCTAATTCTCATTAAGTAAGTATAGATTTAAGAGAGCTTTTATTAAAAGCGTAAAGTGGTGATTTTTGGTCATGAGTCCGACTAAAAAACAGAGGAATATTGTTAATCCGTCAAACTGAATTAATGAACTATGCAAGTTCAAAAGTTTCATGCATATAGTGAACAAATAAAAATCAATCATTTTGAAACATAAAACCCTTGTTATATTTGTTCTTCTGTTTATATTTTGAAAATCATGTCTTGTCTCAAAAATAACTTCAAAACGAGTAAATGAAATGTACGACGCTCTTCGCGCCAAGTGGAATTCATATTTTTTCAGACACTTTAAGAATAAAGATTTTTGTAGAAAAATACATACCCTTGTGTATTATTACCAACTTCTCGGCATCAATTTAGGAATGACTTGAAAAAATGCATAGTTATTTACTCTAAGAATTGTTAAGAATTCAGTTGTGTACCTTTCGCTGTGAAAAAAAAAAAAAAACCCTCGAAAGTTACTTTGACTTGGAGAATAACGATTCATGATTCAATAATAATTGTCCAACAGTCTCACTATAAATTTAAGTTTTTTTAAGATGTACATTTTTGTAGATAGCACCTCAATCATTGTATTTTATACCGATCTGAACGACTCACCGCAGTACTTTATAAATAAACCTGCAATAAGTTTAACTTTATTCAAGGGGCAATAACGATTCTAGTCTAGCTTCTGATTTTGAATTAAATAAAATAAATTGAAGGCGAAACACCGTATTTTATCGAGAAGTTCAATCGGAAATTTTATCAAGTTTTAGATATAGTATTGTTTTAAACGTTGATAAATAGTTGTTGACTGTGTAGTAATGCATGTCTTATCCATGCATGTTAGATTCGGTAATCAAGTGTAAAACGTTAGCTTTGTGTAATTTTTGTTTTAACTAATTGAAAAATCAACTATGTTCTTAATAATTTTATGTCATTGAAAACTGTTTAATAGTTGTACGCAAAACGTCAATCACCGTCTCGACAGTTAAATTTTGTAAATTTCTCTGAGAGGCTTTTTGACTCGTCGCATGCTCATAGTTAAGTAGTGTTGAGATGATGACCGAAAAGTTCATTATTAAATCTTTAAAATTGTATAAGTAATTGCGGTTATAGGCCGTTTCAGATAACTTCGGTTATGACAGCTCTTTGTTTACATGCGTTAAAACGTTGACGCCACTCACTGCAGGAATCATAAGAACTTTTTACCACAAAATAGACTCGTTCAACTATCGTAACTAGTGAATATCAAAGCGTAATTGAAGACTTGATATCGTCCTTCCGCACAAGTAAAGAAAGAGCTGTCAGAACCGAAGCTATCTGAAACCGCCTCTAATAATTGATTCTTCATCTTTTTAAATCATTAACCTTGTCAATTTATCTCCGTAGCCTGCTTTCTTTGCCTAAACTTGTATTTTAGACATTATATTCTGTTAGTTGACAATAATTATTTTCTGACATTCGACGATCACATATTATTCCCTAAATTATTTTTATTCTTCAAAAATTTCAGGAAGATAATGATTGTAACAAGACATACTCTAGTTTTTTCACGTTGAAATTTAAACGTTACCTACAATCGCAAAGTTTTTTCCCCTCTGTTTTTATCATTGTACTTTAATTGTAAATACATAAGTTTGCTATATTTACGCATTTTTTCAATGTTGTAAAAACAAAATTGAATGATAATCGGCTGCCAGACCAAAGTTATGTTTAGGAATATTTTTTTTTCTAAAGAATGAAAAGTAGAAAGAAAAATAATTACAAGATGAAAAGAATATTAAAAAAATACCTATTGTAAAGTTAAAGTGGTCATTAAGAAGATAACTTATAGTATTGTGAAGTGATTTCCTATTTTTTTGCTAGTCCTTGAATATGAAAAATAGTTTTTCATGTAATACTTTAAGAAAATTGTAATATTTCGTTTTGTATAATTTAAATAAATAATTTATGACTATTTATGTGCCTCTTATAGAATCGTTTTTTCTTGTCTATAATCACATGTTATTACAATTCACCGTTTTTGAACTGATATAAGAACAAACCTCGTTGATAGAGGTTATTCGAAGACCGGGGGTGTGAAATTGCTTATCCGCCTTTTCTTCCTAAAAAGTGTAAAAAATGTACTGAAGAAAGGTGCTTTTAACTAATTGCATAGTTAAAGTATGTATAAAACTTAAAAATTGTTGGTTTTACCATTTGAAATAGTTAAATTACCTCCATGCTGTGTTGATTTAATTAACTATTTCAAATAGTAGAACTAACGGTTTTTAAGTGTTGCTCATACTTTAAACGAAGCAAATGGTTAAATTTAGCTCTTTTTCAGAGTGGGAATTTAACGAATCTCAATGGACCCATTTTGGTGACTAAAAACTCCGAATAATGCGGTGGCTCGTGCGAAGTGGCAGCAACAAATTCTTTCCATTTAAACCTACATAAAATAATCGATCTTCAGGAGACTCACTGAATCCCTGAAAATCGATACATTTACATAGGTTTAAATGGCAAAAAATGTGGTTGCCAAACAGCACAAGCCGACTACGAAGCATACAGATACCACATTTATGTTTTACTTTGAAACCCAATTTGCTTTCATTGAAATCATTAAACACAGAACTATATTTCGGCTTGACAAGCATGATACAGACAACATCGCTCATCTTAATAATTATAATGACTCTTTATGCCAACAGAAAAATATAGATTTGGAAAAAAATGGATAGATGGCTTTTTTCAACGAATAATACTTAGGTAAACTTCTAGTTTGGCCATTTTAGGTTTTTGGTGGATCTCGAGAATCCTGAGACTTACCTAACCCTATTATTTCAGAATGCTCGCAACAGAAGGCTCGTGTGTTTTCAGGACATGGGCGGAACCAGCAATCAGGCAACTTTGGATTCATCCCATTTGAACGCATGAGAAATAACCGATTCTTGAGGGGGGCATGGTTCTTATACTAATCGATTGTTTCTAATGCATTCAAATACGGAATAATATACAGTTGCTAGATTGCTGGATCTGCCTTTGCAGAAGGACAATGGGACTGTTGCAAGGTATTGCTACAGCGATAGAAAGGGCTTAATCTGGTGTAAAATCACTTGAAAATAACGTTGAGAGCATCGCAGAATGTTTCAAAATCCACTCACAAACTGAATAAAAATGTGTTTAACAAAATTCAAAGATGCCGATCGAATGAGCTTGTCACAATTATTAGAGTCCCTATATACTATGAGAGTTGCGACAAGACTCTCAAAATAAAGAAGAAGAAGCGGATCAATGGAGCCCCCAAGAGGCAAATTGCAAATGGCGGATGCCCATTTCCCTCTGCGCTGTTGCCACTATTTCGCTATCTCTTATAGGTTAGGTTCAGATTCTCGACAATAACGGGCGTTATTGAAAGAGATAATGTTCTCCGTAACAAAATTCAAGCTGAGAAAAAATTCACAAAAATTACCGCGGTCACTGTTACTTCAAATGTGTAATAAAAGCGAGTTCGCGAAAAGTAAACAAACCCTCCGCCATTTGCATTTTGCCTCTAGGAGCTTTCTTGGCAGCCTAAATCTGAGAGCCAATCAGAAATGGATTCAGCAATGGCGCAACTCTCATATTATAGAGACTCAAGTCACAATGTATCCCAGGTCCCATACATCTAATTGCAGCTTCCGCTTTGATGATTGATGACTCACTTTTCTTAGGTAGAAGGTTGCGTGATTTGATGAGACTCCGGCGCATTGTGACCAGCTCATTCGATCGGCATCTTTGAATTTTGTTAAAAACATTTATTGAGTTTGTCAGTGGATTTTGAGAATTTTCGATACTTTCACTGTAATTTTCACGCAATTTTACGTAGGGATCGGACTTCCGTTTCGCCTTAGCAAAAATTTGAAACAGACCCATCGTCACTTCCATCCCTCTACAACCATTGCACAGGAGTCTCACCTGTGAAGGATTCCCGTAAAGAAAGGTTGTGTTTTGAACTTCTAACTTCACACCTGAAGAGCCCCGAATTAGCCATTCTAAGTATTCTGGTTCGTTGATTTACTTTAAAATTACCATAAAAACCCCATCAATTATATAGATAGATACACAAATCAGCAAGACTTTAATTGTCAAAGGATTTGTGAAGGTTTGTTTCGTTTCTATAGGAGGGGAAAAAACTAGGAAAATAAACGCAAAGTTAATATTTCTTCTTATATGAAAGAAAATAGCTAGAGAGAATAACAAAACAGAATAATCTATCCCAATTTATTGAAAATCTGAAGTGAAATTATAAAAATCATGATAATTTTGGACAGTCTCTGGCTAAAGTTCAGATAAGTCGAATCAAAGTTCTAGATCAATTGTATCCATCACCTCATGCTTTTGAGTAATTTGCTTAGATTAACTAATCAATGGATATACTAGTGATGATGGGGGGGGGGGGACCATTTACTTCGATCGTTTTGACTACACTGGGGGAAAAAAAGATACAACAAAATTGTCAGAAGCACAGCGATATGTTTGAGCCAAGGTAAGTCAGTAAGTGGTATTTTTAACCAGAATTTCTAATGAGTGTATACCATAGTTCTGGAAATTTTTAGGAAATTCTGGTACGGTGACCGTATATGCTGATATATAGTAACACCAGAATTATCTGGTAAATGTACTATACTCTCCTTGGCTCACATAACGTTGTGTTTCTGGTAATAATACTAAAATGTAAGAACTGTTTTTTATTTTCAGTGTATGAGTGACGAGTGATGCTATACAACTAAACTAGTCAAGAATTGAAAGGCCTGTCTGTTGCTACACGATGACCTCATTGTTATATTGCTTATTAACAGCTACTCATGAGTAGCCTTTAGCTAACAGGAAATTAAATTATATTGAACAAGTTTTACAATGATTGACCAATACCGTCACTTATAGACAATCTTAACGATCGGTTTAACGAAAAAGCTAATTATCGGCAACGCTGGAACCTGATGTAATAAGGTATAGTTGTATGAATATTCAATTTGGGTGGATTTCCGTAGCAACGACCCAGAAAATCAGTTGCAACAGGTGACTTTTTTTTGCAAAACTGTCCAATGGTGCATGGTTATTTTGTGGAAAGCAATCAATTGGCTGAATGAAGTAGGTAAATAGATACAACTGTGGGAACTTCTTTCTTTAGAATTAAAACACGGGACGCGGGTCAAAGATCCATTCGCAAACGTTTTATGGGATGGATCTGGACTTACATGTGGCAGTGCATTGTAATTGGCGAGAGACGGAATACCACGGAAAGAGTTTCAACGTTGGTTAACAAAAAATGACAAAATTGAATAAAAGTCAAGCTCTTCGGGTGGGGGGATGAATAATGAATTTATAGACTGCATGGATACGACCAGATGCGCCGTCAGGAAGGAGTATGTGCGTCTATTTAATACCCGAAAGAAATTCGTTTATTATACATTAATTATTCCATCAGTGGGGTAGGTCAGTTTAAAAAAAAGGTGTCTGCTCCTCAACCGTGTATTTACAAACCAATATTTTGGCCATTTCCGGTGTCCGTTACACAAACCTTTTCTCCTTGCATCAGCTGATTATACTTACCGAAAATAAAGAATGATCAATAGATACCATCAACTACTAAGACGCACAGCCCTAGCCCCTTCCCCCCCCTCCCCTGAATTTAGCACAGCACCTAGGCATGGGGACTTTTAGGTGGTCATTACTGACACCAAGACGAAGCTATTAAGCCCAAAAAACCTTGGATGGGAATTTGTTCTTCCAATAATCACCCATTGCCTGGACTGAAGCGCGGCGAAAGCATTTTACGCATATCTTAAAATGGACTTTTGTGGCATTAGGACTGCAGATAAGCCAAAAATAATGAAAATTTCAGCCCTTTAGGGCCAAAAGTGGCCATTTTACACCATAATTGACTATTAAAACACCCTAAAATTCATATTTGGTACTTACGCCCTTTTTGCCGATGAGGGGCCACTTAGAGTCAATTTTTTTCAAAATGCTTGTTATGGGTCAATTTTTTAGACCACAAAGAACAAAAAATCCACCGTTCGCACAAAAAATACACATTTTTGAAAAATAAGAATCACCCTACCCTAGCCGTAGCCAGGAATTCGTTTTTCTCAGTCAATGACCATTTGACCGCAAGTGTTAGAAGAAAATGACAAATATACAGGGGCTAAAGTTACGTGATAGCCCCATATCTGTATCCCTTTCTAACACATGCATTCAAATGGGCAGAGAGAAAGAAAAACAACAACAACATTTCCTGGCAACGGCTATGATTAAGAGCGCTGTAGGTACATTAAAATTTTATGTCTCATCCTGAAGTACTCTCCTTACATTAAAATCACAAGGCAGGGATTGGAAGGAGGGGCATTTTTCTTTCTCCATTGTTGTCATACGTACCATATAATTAGCACAAGGATTTCACCCGAGTTTCTGCGATGTATTGAAAATCTGCACTCTTATATTGTAACCCATAATCTGGAAACGAACGTAAATATAGTGTCGCAACTCGCAAGCTCTCTCACAGAAGAGCATCGTTCAATTTGGCAATAGTGTATACATTCATTTGAATCTATCTACAAAAACGATGAAATCGATGGAAAAACATTGTTGCCAAATTGCACGAGCAACCACTATGCTTTTTCCCTGTTAGTATGGAATGACGATATTTCGATAGCGTGAAGAATCGGGTGACACCGGAGTTGGCCCAAGCCGTTTTTTCGCCGCATTTACCGAGTTGGCCCCAGTCTGGAAAAACAGCGTTTCCGAGTTGGCCCATCAAGAGACGAGAAAAATAAATGAATAAGATAGCACTTGTCAACTTGGCATTTTTTTTTTTTTTTCTGACGAGGGACAAACAGAGGTGTTTGACTGGAAGACTGCAGATAGCGAACAGTGCCCGCTACGGTGATTACGCGTGTCATGAAGATGCGAATGCACATTGTTATGGGGTCCGATCAAGTTAGGTACTCATTTTAGAGTGACATCAAATTTTTGACGCGGCGGGCAATTTACATCCCCAATTTTTAATGAATTTCCATTTTTTCAAAATTTTAAGTTTTTTCGATGCTGGAAATTTTTTAGTGCAAATTCAAGTGATTTTTTAATGTAATTAAATGTTTTATCATAATGTTTTAACGCGACGGGCTATATACACCCACATTTTTTTTTTTTTTTTATTCCTTGACGACATTTTCTCGCGGACAATTTATTTATAAAAACTTTTTTTTATGAATTTATAACGGGCCGGTGAAATGTACTTGTTGCAGGCAAAGGGAGGGAGAAAAATCTTATACACTGCTTTTGCCTTTTATGAAGTAGAGTTTAAGAACTATCTCTCACATTTTTACGCAAATATTCTTTAAAAAATACGACGAAGATGACAAAGTATTGTTCCAAAAGGACAATATGGGCTATACGGGACGGGTCGGTGGTTTCGATTTTTTTAAGCTCCTCACCTTGAGACAAACCGACACGTGAGGAGATATGCCGAGACAAGTAGACCATTGTTCAAGATAATATGTATAGACCTCTCATAGACATTAAAATTAGCACTTGGAAAAATAGTCATAATAGAATGGAATTAGTGGAGAAAATACGCGACCGGCGAAACATTTTTTCTCCCCCTCCCCCTTCTCTCTCCCCATTCTCTCTCCCCCTCCCCCCTCTCTCTCACTCTCTCTCTGTCTCACTCTCTCTTTCTCTCTCTCTCTCTCTCTCTCTCTCTCTCTCTCTCTCTCTCTCTCTCTCTCTCTCTCTCTCTCTCTCTCTCTCTCTCTCTCTCTCTCTCGCACACTATCTTTGTTCATTTTTTTGTGGATACAGACACCACACAGTCAAATCATTAACAGCAGCCGCTCAATCGCTAGCCGGCTTGACTGGCCGGTTGACGACGAAACGAGACGCTCCTACTACTTATATTCGGTAAGGTAGGCGCATTAACAGAATACATATATTCATCGAGATTCCCGCCACTTTACAAATTCAGAGGTCACCTAGATCTCGGAAATTTTCGCGCCTCGAACTCAACCTTGATCAAGCACCTACTGTATACCAAACACGCTCAGTCTTGAATACACACACCCACACACTACATCAAAACAAGCATCGTTTAAAGCATCCGTCCATCATAATCACACATTGTTTTTTTTTTTTATTATTATTATTATTTTTTTATTTTTGAACATCGTAAACCCATAACTCATACATAAAGTTACATCGAAAGCAATGCAATAATGCCGCATGAAAGCGCTGAATGAACTTACACGGTCGCAGTCAGTGGCGTCGCGCACTTGCAATTGGCAACATTGCAATTGCAATTGGCAATTGCAATGTAAAATATAGATTTGCGGAAGTGCAAAGTGTACTCCCCCTAATAGTTCGACCTTTTTCAAAATTTTAAACACAAGAAGAACGGTGTTGTCAAATTGCACGCAACAGCACTAGATATTAAGTGGGAGTAGTAGACGCCCAGGCTAAGTGAAAACCTTCAGAGAAGTCCTCTATCGAAGAATTTTTCAAAAGTATCATGTTTATCATTTATGTTTTAATTGTCAAACAACTGTCTAAAAAACTGTAAAATGAGGTACGTAAGCTACAGAGCTCACCGGAGCGCAACGAGAAATTTTCGATGTCTCTATATTTCCTCCATTAAAACACGAATGTCAGACAAGGATGAGCAAGGGTATAAAACCCCCTATTTCTCTTTTTTTTAGCTCATACATTCAAAGGGGAAATAAGTGAGACAGAAAATAAACCTGCTTGCGCCATTGCAGTGGAAATTATTATGGAGTTCTTTTGGAAGCCATAAATACTGCCGCTGGCCACTGCGAATGTGCAATTAACTTTCCGCCATTTGAGCTAGCTCTCAAATTTCACAAAAATTAAACAATTTCACAAATGGGGCAGTTGCAAGGGTCTCAAATATTGTGTTTTTTATAAAGAAAATGATAGTAATTGATGAATTGAGAACACTGGTGCCTTTGGTTTTTTCCTAAGTGCCCCGGTTTCAGAGATAAACGAGTGTAAAGTTGTAGAAAATGGTGTGTGTAGTGACGTCACAACGCGGAATTCCCATTTAAAATAATGTATTTTGGGCCAAAATCTCATCTCGAGAACAATTGGACTTAAGGAGAAACCAAAGGCATATTTGTTCTCAGCTCATCAAGTACTTTCATTTTCTTTATAAAAAACACAACATTTCAGACCCTTGCAACTGCCCCATTCATTTTGGCTTTGTCAGGGGTATTTGCTTTCAAAACCACCAACGCATGATTATTTCACAATTTATAAAAGCTCAAGGTTAGTTTTTATTCATTAATTTCTACCTGCAAGTACTCTAGTCTAGTGAACCACCGATATTTTCATAATGAAGGTACATCGGTACTTGGCACCAATATTCACAACCAGTTCTCTCACTAGCCACCTTTGCTTTATTTTGTTGGTGCTGCTGTAATCAGAGATACAACCAGAAACATCGTGGGCAATTTGACAACATCGAATTTCGTCCATTTAAACCCTCAAAAAAGGTCGGACTATTGAGAGTGTGCAGTGCACCCCTTTAGATCGATATTTTGCAAGGGTTTGAATGGACGAAATACAGAGCTGCCAGAGTGAACATGATCCTCTAAATCAAGAACATTCTGGTCACTATCGCAAAGTTCACATTTCAATCAAAATCAATTGAAAGTGTCAATAAAATAATTTTAATAATTGAATACCTAAGTGAATAATAATACTTTAATTGAATAACGCCATAGATTAAGCGAAGTTTTGGCGTATTTAAAGACCTTGACAGGTTATTTTACTTCTAGTAGCGCTATAGTATTTTTCCCGATATCCCTTCGAAACTCATAGAAGGAATTGAGTCAGAAATGCTTTGAGAACCGGCGTCATTTTTTCTTTTTTTCGACGAAGGTCTCAGAAATGACATCCGCTGCTTTCTGTTCATCCAGAGCTATGCCGTTTCGTGTATAATTAAATGACATTTATCAATTCATCGATCATTCCTTCGATTGAGAAAAGATTACATAGGTCAGTTGATCAGTTCAATTTATGACTATTAAAGCACGAAAATACTCTTGTCTGTAATATTTTCTCAATCGGTAGAAACGCCGTCAATTAATTAAAAAATCTGCAAGTTTTTTTTTAAAGTCATCAACGACTCCACCTCGCGGTTGAGAAAAGATAACAGATGCGAGTTTTTTCGTACATTAACGCAGTCATACACTGAACTGAGCTGTGTAATCTTTACTCAACCGGTGGTATTATCGAATGTCCAATAATTATGCGCGAAACGGCAGCTCTATCTTCATCAGTATATATACAAAATTGTGTCGGCTCAGAAAGGACCTTATTCACGGAGAGTGCAAATCGGCCCCTAACGGAATTGCATGAAATTTTCCATGGTGATAGAGGACGTTGCCAGGTGTCCGAATATGGCCAGTTTTTAGTCAAATTCGAAAGGGAAGCGGCGTTGTCAAATTTCAAAGTCAAAACACGTTTTGGCTCATAACTTGTAAAAAAAAATTAGCTTTAAAAACCCGGTTCAAAAAATACAAAAAGTTTTTTTTTTTATTTAAATTTTTTTTTTGAAATTGTAAAATAACCATTAAATTTTTGAGAAAAAAAATTTTTCCCAAAACCTTTTTTAACAACCGGTCGCACGGCGCAACAAGGCAAAGCTTTGCTTCTTTAAAAGGGGAAAATTTGGGGGAAAATTTTTTTCTAAATTGCCCCAAATTCCACAAGGGAACGGTTAAAATTGCCCAAGCTAGAAAGGGGGTTTGAGTGGCCGCCCGTTTGTAAAATTAGAAAAAGGTCCCCCCTTGTTGTTTTAAAATTTTAAATTTTTATTGGTTCAATCAACACAAAAAAAGTTTTGATCCTTTTAAGCACAGTTACCGGGAGCAACGGTTTTTCGATGTATTTTCCCTTTTTAAAAAATTGTCAAAAAATTTGGTTAAAAATCTTTTTAAACTCTAATTCAAAGGGAAAAATTTTGGACAAAAAATTGTTTTTTTTCAGTGGAAAAAGGATTTTTTTGGGAAACATATTAATAGCCCCCACCAAGGGGTTTTTCCCCTTTTTGCCTTTTTTTTTCCCCTTCAATTAAAAAGGGGAGTTTTTTAAAATGGGGTTTTTTAAAATGAATTTAATTAGAATTGAAATTCCTTTGTTTTTTAAAATGCCTTTTGGGAAAGGGAAAAGTAAAATTTGGTGTTTGTAAGTCACAACCGGAAACCCCATTTAAAATAAGATTTTCCAAAATCTCAAAACAGGGCTGGGCCGGATTTTTTCCTCCAGTCTTTAAAGGGATTTTTCCTTTTAAAAACCCCAAATTTCGGGGCCCCCTTAAAGGGCCCAATTCTTTGGCTTGTAGGGGTATTGCTTACCAAAATTTTTTTAAAATTTTATAAAAGCTCAAGGTTAGTTTTTATTCATTAATTTCTACCTGCAAGTACTCTAGTCTAGTGAACCACCGATATTTTCATAATGAAGGTACATCGGTACTTGGCACCAATATTCACAACCAGTTCTCTCACTAGCCACCTTTGCTTTATTTTGTTGGTGCTGCTGTAATCAGAGATACAACCAGAAACATCGTGGGCAATTTGACAACATCGAATTTCGTCCATTTAAACCCTCAAAAAAGGTCGGACTATTGAGAGTGTGCAGTGCACCCCTTTAGATCGATATTTTGCAAGGGTTTGAATGGACGAAATACAGAGCTGCCAGAGTGAACATGATCCTCTAAATCAAGAACATTCTGGTCACTATCGCAAAGTTCACATTTCAATCAAAATCAATTGAAAGTGTCAATAAAATAATTTTAATAATTGAATACCTAAGTGAATAATAATATTTTAAATTGAATAACGCCATAGATTAAGCGAAGTTTTGGCGTATTTAAAGACCTTGACAGGTTATTTTACTTCTAGTAGCGCTATAGTATTTTTCCCGATATCCCTTCGAAACTCATAGAAGGAATTGAGTCAGAAATGCTTTGAGAACCGGCGTCTTTTTTTTCTTTTTTTCGACGAAGGTCTCAGAAATGACATCCGCTGCTTTCTGTTCATCCAGAGCTATGCCGTTTCGTGTATAATTAAATGACATTTATCAATTCATCGATCATTCCTTCGATTGAGAAAAGATTACATAGGTCAGTTGATCAGTTCAATTTATGACTATTAAAGCACGAAAATACTCTTGTCTGTAATATTTTCTCAATCGGTAGAAACGCCGTCAATTAATTAAAAAATCTGCAAGTTTTTTTTTAAAGTCATCAACGACTCCACCTCGCGGTTGAGAAAAGATAACAGATGCGAGTTTTTTCGTACATTAACGCAGTCATACACTGAACTGAGCTGTGTAATCTTTACTCAACCGGTGGTATTATCGAATGTCCAATAATTATGCGCGAAACGGCAGCTCTATCTTCATCAGTATAAAACAAAATTGTGTCGGCTCAGAAAGCCTTTTCCGGGATTGAAATGGCCCCCAAACAAATTTTTAGGGGAAATTTTCCCTTTTTTTGGGGGGAAGAGAGAGAAAAAGGGCCCGGAATTTTTGGCCCATTTTTGGGTTCAAATTTAAAAAAAGGGAAAAAAACGGGTTTCAAATTTTAAAGTCAAAACAACGGGCCAAACCCTTGTAAAAAAAATTTGGGCTTTTTGTTTGGGGCGGTTTTTTCCTGAAAAGCCAAAAAAAAGACTTTTATTGTTCCTAAAAGGCTTTTCCCCCGAAAAGGGTAAAGTTGAACCAATTTTTCCGATTTTTTGGGGAACTCCAAAATTTTAACAAAACCAATTTTTAACAACTTGGTCGAAGCACCAACAAAAAAAAAAAAAAAAAAAAAAAAAAAAAAAAAAAAATTTTTTTTTTTTTTTTTTTTTTTTAAAACGGTCCCTCCTTGTCTCCTGCCCTTGAATTTTCAATTTTGGGACTTGCGGCCCTCAGCCTCAATCACGTGCGCACAAGGATTGATCGTTCTTGATCCGTTTTTGCAAGCACAGTATGAGCCGTATGCAGACTGTGATGAAGCGATGTATGTTTCTGTTGATTGTAAGTAATTCGTCACAAAATTGTTTGTCTAAAAATCTGTTGCATTAACTCGGTAGATGGTCCGAATTGATAAAAGTTTCGACACTTCCCTCGTCAAATTGATTATTTTTTTCGTGATGCTGGCAGCAACGCGCACCCTTGCTTATGATCACACGATACTTTAATAGCACCCCAACAAGTGGTTTTTCACTCGTAATTGCCTAATTTTTTTCCTCTGTGGCGGCTCGTGCAATTGGGCAACAGTGTAGATCTTTCATTAAAAAGTGTGAAAAGCAATCGATTATTGCGGAGGCTGACAGTCTCCATTAGAATTGATAGTTTTACCTTTGTTCAAATGGAGTAAATGCGCTGTTGCCAAATCGCACGACCCGCTACTGATTTGGTGTATTCGATAAGTCACTACCTGATAACAAATGTTCGAATGCAGATTCTACCGATATCTGGCAGAGCAGCGGTCTCGCCGCGCGGCGGATCTATCACCGTCCGATGTACTATTAAGGATGGATCGCGTTCTAAAAATCACCGGGTGGATATATCAGTCGGACAGAGATTATGGGCTGTAATCTATTCAGTGCATGTAGATGTACTGCATTGCACCATGATTTAATATTTTATCAATCGATGACACTGTCCGATGATCAGTGGCGTCGCGTGCCATCTGGCAACAACGCAACTGATCCATTTAAACTCATGAAATATATCGAATTTTCCTTGTGAACTGTGCACCCCCTGAATTCGATCTTTTAAATGAGCTGAAATGGATTTATTACATTGTTGCCAAATCGCACGCGACGCCACTGCCGATGATGAATCCTCGAAAGCTCCTATCTTTGTTCCGTACATTCCACGATTCTCACTTACTATTCGCACCTTTATCTTAGATATTAAGGCTTCTCATGAACCTAAACGGGCTACTTTCTTGATTTTTCACTGCGATTCCGATGCTTTAGTCTATACGTAACTGCGGTTGACTTACGTGTGTTCAAAATCGCAATTGAAAATCACGAAAGTAATTCCGGTCAAAAGTGTTCCAAGTGCGGAAAATAATTGGTGAAAAAAGCTAAAACAGACAAGGAGGGTACCGTTTTATGCCCATACATGACGAAGCGGAACACGCGCGACTCAAGAGGCGCGCCATGTGCTACGCTTGACGCTGCGTCAGCGCGTCACAAGCTCGTCCGCGCCAACTTTGAGGCGCTATATCTCAGAAACTAAAAGTTTCCCCAACTTGCGGTTTGCGCCATTTTAAAGAACAGAACAAGAGCTTTTTTTCTGCATGTTTTTTGTTGCGCTGCGTGCGACCCGAAGTTGTTAAAAATCGGTTTTTGTAAAAATTTGGAGTCTCAAAAAATCGAAAAATGGTCATAACTTTAGCAACTTTTCGAGAAAAGTCAACTTGTAGGATATCAATCGAAAGCTCTCTTTTTTTGCTATTTTTTCACGCAAACCGCGTATCAAAAGCTAATTTTTTTTACAAGTTATGAGCCAAAACGTGTTTTGACTTTGAAATTTGACAACGCCGCTTCCCTTTCGAATTTGACTAAAAACTGGCCATATTCGGACACCTGGCAACGTCCTCTATCACCATGGAAAATTTCATGCAATTCCGTTAGGGGCCGATTTGCACCCTCCGTGAATAAGGTCCTTTGTTTCATTCTCTCCGGTCGCTCTCCATTAGAATATGGCTCAAAGTCTTTGACATTTTTATGTGTGTTCATTCTCAGTTTTCATTTCTTCTGTTTTTGCCTCGGGCAACTGAGAGAAGAAAAAAAGAAGCGTCTGGTAATTTTAGGCATTTTAGGCGGTAGGTTCACTGAATTTATAGAAAATGACAAGAGACCAAAAACAAAGGTATTCAGAAAATGTTTGAATCAGTGGCAAATATTCGAACAGAGAAACCGAACGGCGAATATGTAATTAAGGTCCAACGAATGTTAGGAATCTTCTTCATGATTGCGAGACAAATTGGTTATCTTTCTGAGAGAACCGTCTCATACAATAATAAGACATTTTATTGTTCGACTAGCAGGCCGCCCGGCTTCGCTCGGCTCCGACCTTAAAGCGGTATAGATCTGTCAACCTTAATTTTATGCCGCAGCCCTTCATTTTATTGAGGAAGCAGGTACCATTTTCAACAATAACAATCAATCACATTTACACAACATTAAGTGTCGAATGTTTTCTACAACTTTAAAGAAGTAAAATAATCAGTTGAATCGCAACACCAACCAAGTTAGCAATGTATGATAACTTCAAAGACATATGAATGAAATGAAACCACTGGTCAACTTCAACATTTAATTAATCGTTGTCCTATATCGAAGAAATTTGCTTGCCTAACCTCAAACTGTGCTTTTGTTTATGCTGGAATCGTATAGTATCATATCTAAAACGTAAGGCGTGAATCTTCCAATGTGATTGGTCGTTATAGGTTACAGTCTAGACGGTGATTTTGAGTATACAATAGTGGGGGTCTTGCAAATTTTTTTTACCGGTGTTTGAAGAGTCGATTCTTGCAAAAAAAAAAAAAATTGTAAAAATTACGGGCATTAAACCTCCCTCGGCCCCCTCCCCCTTCCCTTGGATCTTGCTTTTCGGTTAAACTGTACAAATATTGCTAGCAAGTTGAAATTATGCTATTCTCAAAAATGTTTTTTTTTTTTTTTTTTTTTTTTTTTTTTTTTTTTTTTTAATATCTTGAAAATTTACGAAGAAATATACTCTCCCCTTCCAATCTTGCAACCCTGGATTTAAAATTGACAGCTTCACAAAGCTGACCATAACTCAAAGAACCAGTTCTATTCTGGTCCGTTTGATCAGTTTGAAGAAATCATCAAGCGTTGAAAGTTAAATAGGCTCAACTAATTAGTGAGTAGCTCAGTGACAGTCTTCATTTTGTTGACGCCTAATCTGGTGCGATTAGACTGTTTGACTCTAGGCACGCTTAATTTAAAAAAGAAAATAATTGTGCCCACAGTTGCCGGGTTGCGATTAAACTCCACGTGCTGACTAGGATGAAATAGCGCAACGATTCGTGAAAATAAGGCTCATGTAATTTTTTTAATTCCTGTTTCTAAATCTTGGCAGGAAAGGAGACAGAACGCAAGTAAAAATAACACGCAGTGCAGGCATCCCTAAAAGACCTAATGAAATTTTTTAGCGAGAAGCGGGAAATTTAAAATCAACCAATCAAATATTGTTTTCACATTCAAAGTAGCATCTTATCCAATCAAAGTCCTGGATTTGAATTTCCCGTTAAACGCAACAAACAGCAGTCTAATAGTTTGGGTTGTAAATTGTAAACTATGCTTGTAGCCTCCTGATGGAGGCTTCGAGAGAATTATTTGACTGCGTTTCATTTAATTGGTCAGTTTAGTGGCGTGCGATTTGGCAACGTTGTATTGTGTCCGTTTGAATCAATAGATAGTTCGATCTTTTTCAAGGGTTTAAATGGGTGAGCTGCCAAAATTGCATGCTACGCCATTGTAATTAGCGTAATTTTCTCAGTTTTAAAAATTGAAAGTGAAAGGCAAGAGCGTATTCTTGGACTTACGTGCAGTGAGCATTTCAAATATGACGTTTACCCCGAAATCAAGACCTAAAATCAACTTAATTAAAATGCCCCTCTCCCCAACAAAACTTATCCCATTTTAAAGGAAAGCTAATTACAATATTACTTGGCCAATTTCTTCCGCCTTATCTTGTTCTTCATGTGTATCCTTCCTCTCCTTATACACATTACCACCCTTCGAATGATTAATGTGAGCCTGAACCTCCCCACATACCTTCTTAAGAGGGCATGATCGCTGACATTGTTCCCCTTCGGAATTAGGGGCAGCTCTCGCTCTCGTGTTTTGACACTTGACCTTACGTCAGTGTAGGTTCCTCCTCTCTCATGGATACTTTTTTTTCGGAACGTTGCTTGGTGCACCCATATGCACATGCAGTATGCACCAGCACGCATCGTCCTGTTTCTTGTTGAGCCACTTTTCATACAAAAGGAGTCTTCCCTGATGTAATTGATTGGTTTTTAAAAGGCAATTAGTCGCTGTTTCTTTGCGATGCCCGAGAGGGGATGCAGCATCCCTTAGTACCTTTTTTCGTGGTTGACAATATGACTGAAGATGTTGTCTCATTCACGCCCGTGTTTTCAGACGCGGTGAAAAATTACCAGCAACGGTGGTTCTTGAAATGTCAAAAATGTTTTTTTTCGCAATTTGAATCAATGTACAACAATCTACTGTTGGCAAAATACAGATTCGCTGTCAAATCGATTGTTTTTACTTAGAATGGGACTCTTCCTGACTTTTTCTTTATGCGATTGAATCGTTAATTTTTGCATAAAAACCGCATTGGGAAAAGTATGGCGAACACAGTAGAAAATTACAAAATTTACTCAGAGACTAACTAAATTACTTTAAAGGTTAACGTTTAGTGGCGGATCTACGCAGGTACCTAATGGAAGATAGATTCCTATCTAATTTGAGATTGAGACCATTTCTGGTTGACTTAAGTTGTGTCTCTCGTATAGTATTACAAGAATTTAGGAATTTCGCTATGAAAAATTCCCTGTTCATTTATCCGGAATATCATTGAGGAAAATATTAAACAGAATTCTTGTTAAAGTAATCGGAATGCCAGTTACATTTCCCAAAATCCCTGATACATAAACCGGAATTCCGGTTACTCCAAAAAAGATTTCTGTTTAATAATTTCCAAAACGGAATTTTGGTTATGGTTACAGGAAATTTTTCTCAGTGTATTAAAACAGTGTTTATTTGTTTAAAAATGATCTTATCGAAACATATAGAAAATAGGAAGGTATTTCTGACGTAAAGAATAAAAAAGACATCTAAAGAGCTTTCAGTTTTCTCATGTCAACTCATTGGCATCGCTCGGTCAGGGAGCAAAACCAAGCTGTGTCAACAACAGCCATCAGAGATAACGCACGTCCGCGTGACGCGAATAGTATGGATGAGCCTGGCGCATGCGCCAGGAGAAAGGGGCCACCGCACCGCGCCGGCCGTTACACAAAATCGATAACTCGATTTTTCGTCAACAATCAGAGATAAGCTGCAACGTGCTGTATGCTTGCGCGTGGAGCGGAGCGTATATATAGTCGAAAAAGCGACCGTTACAGAAAATCGATGCATCCATCGATCTAATGTAACCGTTTTAATTTTTTTCTCCCGACGGCCACGCACAGCATGCCGCGCCGGCCGCAGCGTATGTTCAATGTTCATTTTCACTGGCTGGCGGTGATAGTACCCTCACGCTCACACACACATACTCATACACACAACTCACACAGCACCCTCCTCGCATATGGTTATAATCTATGTATTAAACAATGTATATGACTCGCACCTCTTTGCACCTGTGACTCTCGACTCTCGAAGGATCATAGCCGTAGCAGGGAATTTATTGTCTTTCTTTCTCATTGCCCGTTTGACTGCATGCTTTAGAAAAAGACAGATACAGGGGTTGTAATCAAATGACAGCCTCTATTTCTATCCTTTTTTCACAAATTCGTTCAAATGGGAAAAGAGAGAAGAAGACATATTATTGGGCACGCGGCTACGCGAATCGCTTCGTCTCGATGGACCCTGCGTCCGCACACACAGTGAGCACTATTGTGGCCACAAATCAACGCCAAAAAATAATGCTTGAAATAGCAAGTGAAAGAATGGATTCAACCCGTTCACCACCAGGCTCCGAAGACAAATCAATGATTTGCTCACTCAAATTAAGTAGTAGATAAATATTCCTACGCCGACGTGCTGATTTTGCATACTCAATGAATTGAAGGCGCTCTAGGAAGCTTTGTTTTTGTAAATATTGGCACTTAGAAGTCCCAATATTGTGAATAAAAAACTGAAATAATGTGAGGCTTATCTATAGTCACAGAAACGAGTATACTGAGGCGTGGTTTTAAATCAGGAACTGAAATGTGACATTAAATCAGCTACTGAAAATGAGGCCATGAATCAGCTACTTAATGTGTGATCACCATTCAATGACTAAAAATTAGGCTGGAACTCAACAACTGGTAGTTGTAGCGCAATTGACAACAGAAAGTTGGGTTACGAATCAATGACTGAAAGCTAAGCTACAAATCAGCAACGGAAGATGATGCAACTAATCAGCAACTAAAAATGAAGCTTGAAATAGAGATAGGGTAGAGAGACACAAGTTTGGTAACTATGAATTCAGTTTCATTTATTTCGTTTTTTCTATTAGTACTGTACATCTTGTTCTTTCCATTAATGTTTCAATTCATTTTCAAATGATTTTACATAAAGATCAAATCATCTCTCTGTAAGAGTGTTGCAAAAGTTTGCAATTGTGACCCATTTAATCCATCTCAAAAAGAACAGATAAATGACCTACTAAGTCCTACCCTGCTAGATCACTCATTATTCTACGACGCTCCCAGGTAAACTGTTCCTCGTATGACCTACATTTCAATGAAGGGTTCGTAAAGGGTATATATCCATATGTATAGATAGGTACTTACAATAATCGGGCGGTTAATTCAAGATTTGTTGACAAACATCCGTCCATTTTCAAAGGCGTCTTTTCCATTTTTTTTTTTTTTTTTTTTTTTTTTTTAATCGTTTTTACTACACATCGTTTTCCTGTCATCGGTCATTTGAGATATTGAACTCCTTTTTTGGATCCTCACGGGTGTATTAGCGTGTGCATTACAAATAAATGAGAAATAAGCGTGCAACGGGAGGATTCAAAATTAAAAAAAAAAAAAAAATTATAGTGATTCTGTGGGCGTTGAAAGCAGGCAACGTGTGCCGATCGACTCTTTTCATCCTATTCATCGAGGTGCCTTAAAGGAAGGAAGACTAATCAAGCAATGAAGAACTCTTTTGAATATCGATATGTGTACACAATCACCCTTTTGTTCACAATGAAATCGTGTAGGTTTATAAAAAAATGACTCGGAATATAAAGAATGCAAGAGAGAAATGTGACGAAATTCAGATCAGAACTATCAGAATCCATCTGCATTTATCGTACAGCTCTCTTTTGTATATCGATGAAAAGAAATGGGCTTCTTGTTCTCAGCGTTGCAAGATTGTGGACAAATGGCTTATATGTTTAGTATAAATCTACCGTAATTACGGGAGAATTTAACAACGTTGATTATACCTTAATCCTCGTCCATTGTGGTTGTAATGCACAAGATGATGAAATGTGTTAAGATACGTAAAGACTGCATCTCTACGGAGGAAAAGTGAAAAAGTCTTTGGTACACACAGCATAGTCAACTCCCTCGAATCGATATTTTATGAGGGTTTAAATGGACGATCTGCAAGGTTGCCAAATTGAACGTATGCCGCCACTGTGCTAATCCACGGCGATATTTTCTTTTCGCAGCATCCACAACCACAAGGTAGGTAAGCAACATACCTACTGACCTATATCGAGCGTAGAAATGACAACGTAAAACGCGTGTCAAGAACACGAAAAAAAAGGACATCAGTTCCCAATTAATGGTGTTAATTATGCCGGCATTTTATGGTCTCGATGGTCTCTTTTTGCAGCAAAATCGCCGTACGTCCGAAAGCAGGAGCTGAAAGGCAAAGGCAAAGAAACGGGACATTGTCCTCGTCGACGAAGACAGGTTATGCAACATTTCCATTCGTGTGATTCACAATTCACATTCACACCCCTTCGTCAAAGGGCTCTCTTCACGTGCGTCTCTACCCCCTCCCCTCTTCTCTTAAACCCTTCCACGCTCTCTATAATGCACACATATACCTTAAAAAAAAAAATCTTCCCCGCGAGTGGATCTGAGACCCCTCTCTCTCTCTCTCTCTCTCTCTCTCTCTCTCTCTCTCTCTCTCTCTCTCTCTCTCTCTCTCTTCTCTCTCTCTCTCTCTTTTAATCCTTCGCGGCCCAGTTACGGGGTGCACAATAACAATTCAAATGCAGCCTCAAACTTTCCCACTTAGAATCGGCGAGCAGTTTTGTTCCGTTCTGAGGACAAGGCACTTGAGTGCAAGAGTTCTGTGTCGGTCAATGGTCAATGGGTAATGGTTATAATGGCCAATGGGGGTGGCAAAAAACGCAAGTTCCCATACATCGGAAGCGGGACCCTTTTTTTTATCTCTGTTTGTTTTTGTTTGTTACACTCCTATTTTAAAATGTTTATTTGACCAGTTGAGCGATTCATTCATATATACCAAGCGTTTTTGCACTTTTAGTGGGTCATTTTGAGAGGTCGCGGCTGGGGGAGCTTGAGGATATAGGTAATGGGTATGAGGCATAATGCACTAGCTGTGTAGGTATACTGATCTTTACTTTGTTGAAATCGAGAAAACGAGGCTTGAAGTATTATTCTCCCACGAGAACTCGGAGTATATTTATATGTCCTTTTGGAATAACAAAATGAAAGTATTTGTGTTTGAAAAGTTACTTTGAGTACCTAGTTTTGAGAGTCAAGTCCACGCGCGATGTGCTAAAATTTTAAAACAGGACTACAAAGGCGGGACGTACGAGATTTCTCGATGGTTAACGTAACAGATTTAGACAAAGAATACTTGATAGTATAGATAATGTTGCAATGTTTGGGTATAAGTATAGCACATACCACAACCATAGCTATATAGCCTGGTATTTGTCCTCCTCTTTTTCTCTCTCTCATTTGCCTATTTAAACGCAAATGTTGGAAAAGGATGGAGATAGAGGCTGTCACGTGACTTCAATCCCTGTTTTTTTTTCCTTTTCTAACACATACGGTCAAAGGGGCAAAGAGAGAGAAAGAAAAATTCAAGCCTATACATCTATATGCACAACCACGACTATATATATATAGCTTATCGATAACTCCAACATTTTGTCATGTTTCGGGATGAGCCGAAAAGAAAAATCAAGTATGGATCAGTCCAAGTTCATTTGGGAGTCACCCACAAACATTCCAAAGCCCACAGGGCCGACGGAGGGGGGATCTCTGCACCGGTTTCTTCATTCTAATGAACCTCTACGAACCGTCATAAAAAAATATTTATACATAAAAATAAAAAATAAACATTTGCTCTAGACCACCAAACTCTGAGCAGCCCTACAAATATACTGCCAATCAATTCGCGGAAAAATAATAAAAAAATAATAAAAATAATTAATTAATAATTAAAAAATTAATAATAAAAACCATATGATTTCAATCAATCTTCCTGAAGGTAGCTATATTTAAAGCACTTAGCAATGTGTGGGTATGTTGATTAATTATTATTTCGGACTTTTGTTTCTTTATCTTCTCGAAATCGCTCGGTTGTAATTTCACGATTGCCTTGCTGTCGCTTCAATGGTGTAACTTTAGGTACCGTCGAAAATAAAAGTACGAAACAAAAGTACCGTTGTACTCAAAAGTATAGCAATATGAAAACGGTGGAGAGGTGATAACAACACGATACTAACCTTATTCAATAAATCAACCCCCGGGTTCATTTTAATAGACTGATTTAGTAGAGCAATACCTATATCGCATCGATTGCCGTCCGAGGGTCTCTGGTTCCAAACAAACTCTTATTCAAAGTAATTTCCACATAAGCGGGTTTTTGAACGGAAATTTTGACTAAATCAAGAAATTAATGTGACCTTTTCGCGATTATGACTTCGTCCTCGAAAATGTTTAATCATGCCTGCTCCCTCCCTTGACTAAAACTACCAAAATCAATCAGATATATACAGAATAAACGTTGTATTTGAAGGTTAGAATCGCCAAAATCCCGCAAATTCCACCACAACAACAACAATAAAATTTGGGTGATTCCAACCTCCAAATGCATCGTTTCTGTAACATCTTGTTGATTTCGGCAGTAGTAGTCGAGGAACATTATTTGAGGAACAGGCATTATTATTATGAACATTTTTAAGGATGTAGAATTCATAATTGCAAAAAAGGTCGCATTAAATGTTTGATTTAATAAATTTCGGTTCACAAATGCGCTTATTAGGGGAAAATGCATTTTGAATCAAAGTTTGTTTGGAACCAGAGGCTCTCAGACGGCAATCGATACGATATATCGCTCTACACTAAAACAGTCTATTGATGGTAAAGAGAAATCGAGAAATCAACTGATCGGGGATAGCGATTTAAGCAGTGACAGATCAGGTGCGGTCTTGTTGTAAATCGACAGAAATGGCTGCAGCAGACAATCCGTAGCATCAATAATCGCAGATGAAAACGAAGAAAGAGTCGAAAAAAAAAAAATCGAGAGCGCATGAATGATCCCGAGACTGCCGAGACTGCAGGGAGCCAGATCATTATATGCGGTCGAGAATTCAGCGTAAAATTGTCAAAATATATTTCACGACTAAAAAGGACAGCACAACTGATAGACTGATACACAGTGTTTTCTTAATATCAAGAGTGCAGTGCAGGTATAAAGAACCCTCTCTGATGATTGCAGCTATGGCTATTGTATAGCAATCCTACAAGAATCTGAAGAATCCCTCGCTTGTTTGTATAACGTATACAATGCACTCTCTTTCAAAGATACTCGTGTCGTACCTGCGTGGATACATCTGAATACATGTGGTTTCTTTTGCGTGGGCTTAAAAAAGAAGCGAGATTTGTACGCCCTTTTGAATAAGTGCTAAATCCGAACGGTTACGGTTGGCAAGAAAATCATTATTCTCACTTGAGGTCTAAGATTATCGAATGTTCCTTGAAAAGCGCAAAACAGAAATAACAGAACAAGCTCCAGTAGTTTATCAGTGCAAATTGATACGTAGGGTGGCCGTCAAGTGAAGTGAGAACAACTCATGTCGCAATTATGCAAAGAAGTGTTTTAGGGTTTGAAATGTCATTTTTATAAATAAACAGTTATCTCAGAGTTGGAAAAGTAATAAAAAATATATTTACAAAAAATGAATACAAAAAAGGGAAAAAGCTTATTATTCGTGCGCCCTAAAAGAATTTGCCCAAAACAATCGATTTAATACGGCAGATGACTTTTTAGAAAAAATAAGCGTCCGAATTTCACGCTTTCGGCGTGGTAGTTTATGGGCAGAAATGTAAACAAACCGACCGTACCATATATTGACGTCATCGGCGGATTCCCGCCATTTGGAGCCGTTTCGAATCTCATCAAATTTTCGACTTTTCAAATCAATTTTTCTTCGTGTTCCCGGTGTCAAAAAGTTCTGAACGAACTACTGAATACTCAGCTCACGTAGTACTTTCATATTTGGAATTTAAAAAAAAAAAAAAAAAAAAAAAAAAAAAAAAAAAAAAAAAAAAGTGCAACAAGCTCATTTAGCATATAATCATTCGATTCGGAAAGAAAGACTCAATAAGAGAGTCGGCTTCGGTGGCTCTTTTTGAGACCACCCTGTGAAATCCTCCGTGCGAGGTTAAGTGGCTTGTGGGCCATTGTGCGTTTGACACCCCTGTTGTAAAACTCGCACGAACAAAACTACGCAGGTTAAGGCCGTAGCGTAGCACACACACTCTCTCTCTCTCTCTCTCTCTCTCTCTCTCTCTCTCTCTCTCTCTCTCTCTCTCTCTCTCTCTCCTCTCTCTCTCTCTCTCTCCGAGTACAACACGTGTATTTTGTCGCTCCGTGTTTTTGCAACTTTTCAACTAGTTATACTTGCTCGTTTTTTTTGTGCTGTGCATCATTTTTTTCAGTGTTTAACACTCATTACGGTGGTGTATTCAGTTTGTTTCTACGATCATTGTTACTAAAGCTACGATTAATTGAATTTGTAGTTACAAGTGTAAGTTGTGATTTGCTCGCATAGTGAATTTGCAGCATGTTGGTTGCGTAACGCGGAATCGGTGCTATACTCGTCCTCCTCTTCGAAACCGAAGATTTGGTTTACATTCCGCGGTGCGTATGTGTGCGTAGAACGTTGCCAAAGTGAACATTAATCACCTTTCGCTTAACTCCGCGGTTTAATAATTTTGGCTGGTCTGTTACCGTTTCTTACCGATATTGATATCAAACCTGTACTTATGAGTTCCGATAGTGCTGATAACTGCGGCACGATGACTGCTCGTACACCAATGGCTCAGGATACGAAATCCAAATGCGCGGAATGTAATAGAGGCTTCCGTTTTAATGCCTATAAAATAGACTGTGATAAGTGTTTAAGCTTGTTCCACATAGAATGCATTCAAATGTCGAAAGTGGACTACGAGGACATTAAAAACAACGTAAAAGCGTGGTGTTGTGCGGGCTGTCGTTTAAACAGTGACGTCAATAATATCTCAGGTACTATTAGCCATGTAGATAAATCATTAACTTTGATTGGTCCTGAAACTCGCGAATTACCGAACAATTACACCGTAAACGACGTTATGCTACAACTGAATGAAGTTAATGTAAACATAACTGGTGCTCTTTCTGATCTTAAAGCTAAACTTGATGAGGCCGTCAAAAAACTAGACGGTCAGTCTGAACTTATCAATACTTTACAACTAGAAAATCGCGAGCTCAAACGCCAAGTGGCTGATTTGAACGTACAAAGTGACAACAGTGCGCAGTACCTCCGCCGAAACACCGTGGAAATTCGTGGTGTGCCGCTGATAAGTGTGAAAGAGTCGCCCGAGCAGTCTCTCGAAATTGTCAAAAGCATCAGCAAAGCTCTCGATGCTCCAATCTCAGATTGTGCCATCGACTATTGTCACAGACTGCCGTCGCGCAATCCAGGTGTATCGAATATTATCGTTAAATTTACGCGACGTTTTGATAAGATGAATATGCTCCGACAACGTCGCATCAAAGGTTCGCTCAACTGTTCTCAGCTCGACATTGCGGCGCAACTTAAATCCAACGATACGATCTTGATCCATCACAGCCTCACACCGCACAGAGGTAAACTCAGATACTTAGCGGCGCAGAAAAAGAAGGATCTCGACTACAAATGGCTATGGGTGACTGACGCGGGCGAGATTCGGATGAAGAAAACTGACTCATCCAAAACTATCGTCATCAACAGTGAGGAAGACATTTCTGCTTTAAACTAATACTGTCATTATTTGCGCTATGCATATGTTTTTACGAAATTCTAAAATTTCCCTGCAACCCATTTATAAAAGCTACTTCTTTGTTTATTATGATTTATTTTTCCATTCAACCAACAAAATCTCGTTGGAATATTTCATTTAATTTATTTCTTTATTTTCAAAATCATTCATCGTTTCTTTTGCTGCACAAACAGCTAAGTATTCATGGCACTGCCTTTCAAGTTACTCAGATCGACGGGTTTTCATCAAAAATCCTTTTAATTACATTGCTTTTTCATTCTAATTCAGGTGGAATAGTTGCTGAAGCAGTTTTCATGCAAAATTCAAACACGTTTTTCAAAACAAATCAGCCTTTTCAAAACAACTCAAAATATTTTCTAAATTACTTTGTTTCAGCATTGTCACCCCTCACCATCATTATCTTTCTGAAGGGTTTTTCCTATCCCAAATTTTTCCAAACTTTTGTTCTTGTGGTTTTGTTGAGGGATACAACATGGCTTTTACTCATACTTAGTCATGACTCGCTACTCTAGTGACAGTATTCTGAATGATCCAATTCCTAAAATTAACAGTGTATTCTCGGGTTGTTCGCCATCTGCGTTAAAAATTGCTCATATTAACGCCCAATCGTTACTAGTCCCATCCCATTTTTGTGAGCTATCTCAAATGGCGTCAGTCGGAGTTCTGGACATAATTGCTGTCAGTGAAACATGGTTGAAACCTTATGTGAACTCATTGGAGGTTTCGTTGCATGGTTATAAACTTTTCAGGTGTGATAGAACTGACAGAGAGGGCGGGGGTGTTGCTCTATTTATTAAAGAGAACATTTCTTCGCAGGCTTTTGTTCTTAGTCAGTCTGACGGTGTGTCAGCTAAACCTGAATTTCTTTTTGTTCAAGTGGGCACGGGTAAAAATGCGCTACTTTGCGCCGTGGTCTATAGGCCTCCGAAAATAGGTTTCGGCAAAGAACTGGAGGAGACATTTTACTCGCACATTCCTCACTTTCAGCACATCGCTGTCTTAGGGGATTTTAATGTTGATCAGTTAAGTAACTCATGGGATAGAGAATACTTACGCAGTCTTTTTTCTGAGTGTAATCTGCATTTAATTCCGCTGAAGGCCACCCATTTTACATCCTCTTCTGAGACCTGGCTAGACCTGATTCTGGTAAATAATGAAAAACACGTTGAACGCTCGGGTCAGTTTCCTGTGCCTGGTATTTCCAAACACGACTTGGTGTTCCTGGCATACTCGATTCATGTTAATAGAGGACAAGCTAGAGTGTTTTCTTTCAGAGATTACTCTCGTTTTAAAATTGATGATTTTAGAGCTAGCCTTAGAAATACGTCATTTAAGGCAGTATTTCAGGCTGAAAATATCGATTCTAAAGTAAATTTATTTAATGATTTGTTCTTAGCGGCTCTTAATCGTCACGCACCATTTAAAACTACTAAAGCCAAAAAACCCTCAATGCCATGGCTCTCGGAAGAGGTAAAAGTTCTTCAAAGGAGCAGGGATTCAGCACTTAGGCGTTTCAGGCGTACCAAAGTTAAGGAGGACGAGGAAGCGTATAAAAAACTTCGTAATAAAGTAAAGCAAGTTATCCGCAATAACAGGACGCGATATATTTACTCTTTATTTGACAGAAAGATTTCGCAGGATGAAATGTGGCGCCAGCTACGTGCTCTTGGTCTCGGTAAAGCTCGGGAACACTGCGTGGACTTGCCAGTGCCGCTAGAAACTCTTAATGAATCGTTTGTTAGTTCTCAGGGGCCCTCAGTCGATACGATTAAAAATACTTGCTCTCGTTATGACAAACTCCCATGTTTGACTAATTCAAAGTTTCAATTTAAGGAAGTGTCAGCCACGGAAGTAGAAGATGCGTTGAAGAGTATAAATCAGACATCAATGGGTGACGATCAAATCCCAATTAACATGATTTTGAGTGTTTCTGACGTTGTGTTACCCATCTTGGTACATATTTTTAACTATTCTTTGATCAACGGAGTTTTTCCCCAAATTTGGCGAAAAGCATTGATTCGACCCTAGCCAAAAGTTTCCTCTCCCAAGACAGTCTCAGACTTTAGGCCTATTAGCCTTCTTTGTGCCTTGTCGAAGGCTCTTGAGAAGTTAGTTCACTCTCAACTTCTAAGGTTTTTAAATTTTAACAAACTTCTTGACCCGTTGCAGTCAGGCTTTCGGCAAAATCACAGTACAACCACTGCTCTTCTCAAAGTCACTGAAGACCTACGCATAGCAATGGATGAAAAGAAGGCCTCTCTATTGATTTTGTTCGACTTTTCAAAGGCCTTCGATAGGGTGAACCATAAAATTTTGCTGTCCATCTTGAGGCGTTTTGGTCTAGGGCAGAGTTCTATGTCTTGGTTTGACTCATATCTACAAGGCAGAATTCAATGCGTGGCGCATGGTAATGCTCGCTCAGGCTGGACTCTTTTGTTATCCGGTGTTCCGCAGGGATCTGTCTTAGGCCCTCTTCTTTTTTCTTTATATATCTCAGGGATTGTCTCATCTTTCAAGCACTCAAGCCATCATTTATATGCGGATGATCTACAAATATACGTCTCTTTCCCTATATCTTTAATTGAGGAGGCAATAGCTCTTGTCAACAGTGATATCGAGGCATTAGTTCAGTGGGCCCTTGACCACGGATTAACTTTGAATGTGCGCAAGACCCAAGCCTTGCTGATTGGATACCCTCGGTTGCTATCCCAAGCAAATTACCAGTCTGTCTCCCCAATTAAGTTGATGGGCGAATCCTTGTCGTTCGTGGACTCTGCTCGCAACCTGGGGCTCATTTTGAACGCTAATTTAACGTGGGACGAACATGTAGCAACAATCTCTCGGCGAATCATAGGCACACTGCAACAACTTAACCGGTATCGCAATGATTTACCCCAAAAAACCAAAATTATGTTGGTACAGGCCCTCATTTTCCCGATTTTCGATTATTGCTCAGTTGTGTATTTTGATATCACCGAGAAGTTAAATATAAAGTTACAGAGATTACAAAACTCCTGTGTTAGGTTTATCTTTGGGCTTCGAAAGATGAACATATTAGCCCTTTTTATGCCAAGCTGGGATGGTTGCGTTTAAATAAACGTAGGGACTATCTGCTCGGAGTTCACACTTTTAAGGTATTGAAGTCGAGTGGCCCAGAGTATCTGCGATCTCGATTTCAATTCCTATCCTCTGCTCGATCCTCGCATATGCTTCAAATTCCTCTTCATCGAACAACAGCAATGAACAGGTCATTTCAGGTTTCTGCAGCCAGATTATGGAATTTATTACCTGCAGATATGCGAGATCTTGAAGCGTCTGTCGACATGTTCAAGATTCGTATGTTTGAATTTGTGAGGCAGGCCAGAGTTTAGGAGTGATTTCTTTATCTATTTATTTATCTATTCATTATTTATTTTTATTTATTTTTCATCTTCATTTTTATTTTTAATTTCTTTTTTAATGTTTCCACTATTTTTTTTACTTATGCCTTTTTGCATTCAATAAATATTCAGCATCATATATAATCATATTCAATACAAGTTTATTAATCTTCTTTTTCTTTAGATTTTGTTGATAAAAATTGTGCAATTTTTTTGTTTTTTATTTATTTATTAATTGTCTAGTTATACTATGATTTTATTTTTTATCTTAATATTTTCGTTAATTATACTCGATCATGTGAGGAGAGCCGTAGAGGCTCAAGTGTAAGAAAGGACTATAAAGTCCTAACTTGACCTCTACGGCATTAATCCTTGTTCTATTATTTCTGTTTATTATTTAGTTATTGTTTTGATCTCTTTTGTCATTCTTTTTGATCTCTTTCGTTATTTACTTTGATCTCTTTTGTTATTCATTCTGTGTTTTTCTTTTATTATATTTTTTATATATCTTTTAATTATATTTGTCTCGGTAGGATTAATGCGAATAAAAATATTTCATTCATTCATTCATTCTCTCTCTCTCTCTATCTCTCTCTCTCTCTCTCTCGTTCTCTCTCTCTCTCTGTCTGTCTGTCTGTCTGTCTGTCTGTCTGTCTGTCTGTCTGTCTGTCTGTCTGTCTGTCTGTCTGTCTGTCTGTCTGTCTGTCTGTCTGTCTGTCTGTCTGTCTGTCTGTCTGTCTCTCTCTCTCTGTGTCTCTCTGTCTCTCTCTCTGTGTCTCTCTGTCTCTCTCTCTCTCTCTCTCTCTCTCTCTCTCTCTCTCTCTCTCTCTCTCTCTCTCTCTCTCTCTCTCTCTCTCTCTCTCTCTCTCTCTCTCTCTCTCTCTCTCTCTTTCCATTTGAAAGCGTGTGCTAGAGAATGGCAGAAGAGGGGGTGAAAGTCAAGTGACCACCCCTTACCTGTCCTTTTCTAACACATGCGATCAAAGGGGGACAGAGAGAGAAGGAAACGTTGTTCCTGCATCCTCTTATGTCTTTTACTACCAGATTATGAAAATAAATCTCAACTTGCTCGCTCAAATGTCTAAATCTCTCGAGTAGCTAAATATTCCTACACTGCAGTGTTGCTTTTGCCTAAACCATCAGTTGAAGGGGCTCAACGAAACATTTCTTTTTGCAATATCTGCAACTTTATAGCTCTAACATTGGAAATTTGAAATGTTGTGATGCAGTTTTGTGGCAATGAAAACGAATTCACTCGGACGTGCTGTTGAAATTGCTTATTCATTTATTCATCAATGATCGATTGTATATATACCGGTCGAAAAGAAAGATTGTGCAGTCTGGTTCTACAGTGTGGCTATGCCTGACGAAAGTAATCTTTTTTGTCACCGATGATCTGAAATTTTCCAATCAAAATCATTGAAGTTCTCGGGTTTTTAGTATTAAATCAAAATTGAATTTTAAATTGATACATTGCGCGAAACTTCAAACACGATTTTCTTGGTTTTTCAAAAAATTATTGTGCACAGATTGTCGAACTTCAAAATGTCATAACTCGGCCAGTAATTCTTTCTCGCTTTCGGGGTGTTCTTGGCGTCAAAATGACCGGCATATAACCTCCTCTATGTAGTACATATTCACAAAATCTCAATTTTCGTCCGGTGAAGGTAACGGCCCTAATCCATGGGCGCCATTTCATCGTCAATCCGACGTAAAGGCGTAAGTCGATTTTTGCAACTTTGCAGGAAAGCTGAAACCAATTTGACTGACTCCTTGGCATTTTGGACTTAAGTTTTCCATTATAACTTAAAAACTGTTGAAAATGTGTCATTTTCGACATCAAAGATCAAAAGAGAGTAATTTTTTACGTAGAGTTATGGATGATATTGATATACTGTCAAATTCCCAAACTTACGACTGTACGTCCGATGGACGACGATTTAATGAAAACTTTTGTGGGGAAATAAACTTCGATATTACGAATGTCGTCGCAGCTCTCAAAACCTTGCCGTTTTGCGTATAATTAATCGCATTTTCTAATCCACCGATGATTCCACCGGTTGAGAAAAGATTACACAGCTTACTTCAGTGTATGACTGTAATGCACGAAAATGCTCGCATCTGTAATCCTTTTCTCAACCGGTGGAGTCGTCGATGACTTTAAAAAACTTGCGGATATTTTAATTGATGAACGAGGTTTCCATCGATTGAGAAAAATTTGCAGAGCAGAGTATTTTCGTGTATTTCAGTCACACGCTGAACTGAATTGTGTAATCTTTGCTCAACCGGTGGAATCATCGGTGAATTAAAAACTGCGATTAATTATACGCAAAACGGCAGCTCTGATAGATATGCAATGTATGTATCAGACGCACCTTCCAGAAGAGGTAATTTTTTTTTTTTCCCCCCGAGCGGAAAATTTATTTAAATCCTTTTCTGTCTGACTTCTAAGGGTCGACGACGGAAGAGCGAGAAGAAAAAGGATCGTTGACGAGGCACCTTCTACCATGCCACCAGTCACCATCACCCTACTCAAAGCTGTTTAAAAACCGACATCGGAAATTCTTCCTCGGAAGCTATTATGTAAACATCCTTTCCGTGCTTACTTTTTCCCCTTCCCTATCCCCTTCTATTCCCCTTCTATTCCCCTCTATTCCCCTCACACCCCCACCTACCCCTTTTTCCCCTTCTTCATGTTTCCCTCTATATTTTACTTCCCGCCCATTCCCCAACCCACCACCTCCTTCTCTCTCGCGCTCGTCTGCTTTAAAAGCATTGTAAAGAGCATCTTCTACGTTTGATTAATTATGATAAATGATTTTCGCGAGCTACTTAGTGCTTAATACTTTAACCCGCATTGAGTAATATCTTAAATAGGTGGAAATCCCTTTTATTTTTTTAAATGACCCTTTGTTGGCCTGCAAAGATAATTTAATTACGTGAAATATCATTATCTTGGAACAGAAAAACCAAAAATAAAAATTATCCATCAAATTTATAAAATTCTTACTCGCTGATTCGTGTCCTTTGACGGATTACTCCGATAATGAGGTGGCCTTGAACAAAGTCCATCAAAATTTGAAAATGATCCACTATAAAGTCCGTCAGAGTAGGGCAATTTTTTTTTTTTTTTTTTTTTTTTTTTTTTCGACAACCTAATCAATTATTTTTCAAAGATAATCAAGGTGGATTTTGGTCCATGGGTGGATTCCAGCAATCTGGCAACTGCGCATTCTTAACGTTTGAATGTATGATAAATAATCAATTTTTAAGGGGAATATAGCCCCGTGACTAATCGATTGTTTCTCAGGCGATCAAATGGGAAGAATAAAATGCTGCCAGATTGCTGGATCCTTCAATGGATTCCAATGGATCCTTCAACCAGTAATCAGGCGTACCGATCGATTTCAGTGAAACTTTTATTTGACCGCAGCAACAATTTATTCAATCGGAACACGTATGCGTTGGTTTCACTGAAGTTTGCCTTAAGTTCGCCTAAGTACCTGACTACCACTAAAACTCATATTGATTAATTTTGAGAAAAAAATCAAAATATGAAGAATCCATTTACCATTTGCACGACTCTGAAGTCCGTGAGCAAGATCCTGCCGGACACGAGCGATAAACTATAAAACAATTTTGAAAGGAGTGGGCTCACTTCTTGAGCCTTCAATGGATTGCGTGAGTAAGGACAGTCGCGGGCAATGAAAAGATTAATACGGAGATAAACAGAGGGTGATAACGTAATTCAGTCGTAAAAAAAAACAAAAACAAAAACCAAAACAAAAACAAAAAACAAAAAAACAAAAAAATAGTCCTGAACATTCAGCACTTGTTGAGTGACAAGCCGAGCGAAATGAATTATTCATAATAGTAAAACATATCCGCAAGGTTCCTTCTCAAATACACCAATCCATACAATACTCATATTCTATAGGGAGCCGTATTTTTATTACATTTAGTGCCGAAACTTGTGAAAAGCGACGAATATACGAGATTGAACCAAGAGTGGCGGATCGTGCAGCAGTGGCGGCTCGTGCTATTTGGCAACAATGTGTTCGCTCCATTTGAATGTATGTTTAACAATCGATTGCTGGTGAGGCGCTGCTTCACTTTCGAATCGATTGTTTTACGTACAATCAAATGGAGGGATGGCATTGTTGCCAAATTGCACGAGCCGCCCCTGTCGTGCAGTGTGTGGTAACAAAGTATTTCCTTCCTTTGATTACGACAGAACGGAAAACAGATGAAAAAGAAAATACACACGACAGTAAAACGGTATTACTCACATACTGTATGACGGATTATGCTATTACGAAACAATGTTTCGCTTCCATTTGAATCTATGTAGGTACACTAATCGAATGATGGCGAAGCGCTGCTTCACTGACCAATCGATTGTTTTACATAGAATCAAATGGAAGAAAAATGTTGTTGCCAAATTGCACGAGCCGCCACTTGATTACACGTAAAACCAAACGAGAGCGCTACGAGAAACAATACATTAAAATTGAACTCATGTTGAAAATAACTTCAAACAAGATTACAATGGGTCTGTTGCAAACTTTTGTTACAGCGCTATAGAGTGTACAATCTCATGTGAAATCGCGTGAAAAGTCCATTTGTGGCATCAGAAATTCATAAAATGCAGTATGAAACCCACGAGAGACGTTTAATGAAATTCAAGATGGCGGTAAAATATCGAGCAACCTGTATGCATGCACCACGAACATCCAAGGATAGCCAACCTCACAATATCGATCACACCCAATCACAACGTAAATAAACACATAACCTCTGAGGCTGTGAGGTTGTCAACGTTGGGAATCCTTGGATGTTAAAGGTGCATATGCATGCATACAGATTGCTCGATATTTTACCGCCATCTTGGATTTCATTAAACGTCTCTTGTGAGTTTATTATCTCATTTCATGACTTTCTGATGCCACCAATGAACTTTTCGGGCGATTTGACATACGATGGAACAATCTTTATCGTTGTAGCAAAAGTTTGCAACAGATCCATTCAAAAACGTTCAAAAAACCTCTAATAAAATTAACCAACCGTGAAGTCAAAGTAGAATATTGAAGGCTCTTTACCCGATTGAGAGTCGAGAGCTCGGTTATAGTGATTCCGATTTCCCTACCGAGCCGCATCTCTCTCTTCATTAAAAAACGTATGTTAGACAAGGATGGACAACGGGATAAAACCACCTCTTTCTGTCCTTTTCCTATTTATACATTCAAATGGTATATGAGAGAGATAGAAGAGATCCTGGTTGCGCCAGTGTATGAAACGATCCTTGATCAAGATGGTTAAAAATTAACCATGTTTAAAAATTGTCACACTCTTCCACACTACAGCAGCATGACAAATCAACATTTTAATGTAATCAAAGGCTTCCGCAGAGTCCTTTTCTGACGAAGTTATATGTATGCTTCAATATCTTATATGGTTGATATGTTGGGAAGAGTTACACCCCATGTTTAATCCATGTTTTTTCGGAAACCAAATAAACCATCTCACAATCATGGGTATCTTGATTCCGCGTACATACATATAATTCCCCCTTATCATTAAGTAACCTTAGAACAGCAGTATTTAAAAAGGTCACAAGTGTTACCTTTTTCTACGCTCATGCTGAAAAAGTATACATTCCGCTTCCATTATTCCGTTCACCGCCCCCGCAGTATATAAGGTCCTATCACTTAAAAAACAAAGTTTAAGTAGAACCGAAGCAGCTTTTTAAAATAGCTTCGAAGAGCAAAAGTCCTGAAGTTCTACCGAAGCAAGTTGCGGTTGTACTGAAGCACTACTTCGTTAGAGCCAAAGCAAAAAAAGAAGTTGTTACTGTGAAGAAGTAGTGCGTTGGTATAGCAACAACTTTCTCCGGTACAGCTTGAACTTTTCCTCTGTAAGGCTATTATAAAAGAATGCATCTACTGTACATCAACTTTGTTTTTTCAGTGTATCTGATATACGCACACGTGCGTTTTGTAATCAACGTAAAGACCAATTGAGGTGTCTTCAGAAGGAGGGTCCATGAAACACCAGGTGTGCTCTACCTAGTAAATAAGCCTTACAAATCTCATTATACAGGGTGTTGAAAAACTGTTCCCGAATATTTCAGGGGCGGATTCTACAGGTCAAAATAAGAATTTTTTCCCCTATAAACATGGGTCCGAAATTGCAGTATTTTCGAGTTACAGTGTTGCAAAGTTTCCGAAAAACAAATTGAAAAATTGTCATAACTCCCTCGTGAATTTTTCTTAATGCTCGTAAATAGGTACTCTGGTGTAAATTTAGGCGTTCATGCCGATTTTGGCCGTGAAAATGCTGTATGCAAAAATTTGAGGGGGGTTATGGGGGATTTTCTTGATATTTCTCTCTTTTTTGGCCAAATTATGTGAAACATGCTTTCGGATTCATTGAACCCAAAAACGATTAGCATTACTCAAAAGGTTGTAAAAAAGTATGCATTTTCAGTCCTTACAAGTTTTTCCAATTCGTGAACTATTTCCGAGAAAATCGTCCCTAAAGTTGGAGAAGTCCGCCAAGAATTGACAGAATCAAAGAAAAGGCGATTATTGGCCGACTTCTCCAACTTCAAGGACGATTTTCTCGGAAATGGTTTACAAATTGGAAAAACTTGTAAGGACTAAAAATGCATACTTTTTTACGACCTTTTGAGTAATGCTAATCGTTTTTGGGTTCAATGAATTCCAAAGCATGTTTTCACATAATTTGGCTAAAAAAAGTGAGAAAAATCAAGAAAATCCCCCATAACCCCCCTCAAATTTTTGCATACAGCATTTTCACGGCCAAAATCGGCAAGAACGCCTAAAACTACACCAGAGTACCTATTTACGAGCATTAAGAAAAATTCACGAGGGAGTTATGACAATTTTTCAATTTGTTTTTCGGAAACTTTGCATCACTGTAACTCGAAAAGACTACAATTTCGGACCCATGTTTATAGGGAAAAAAGTCTTATTTTGACCTGTAGAATCTTCCCCTGAAATATTCGGGAACAGTTTTTCAACACCCTGTATATACTCAGATGAGCACACCTATCATTTGATGAGCCCTCTCCTGAGATGCGGCCTCAATTTCCTATCTAACGTTAGATTAATAGCCTGTATTGCGCAAATTCAAAAATCTTTGAACCTAAATGAAAATCAGTGATGAATCAGTGAGGCATCACTTACGGAGTACTTACGGAAAAATAATGGGGCGGGGGGAGGAAAGGGTGAAATACCGTAATTTTGGGGGGAGTATAGATGTGAGGTGCGGGAGTGCTCTCGCTCAGTTGTGACCGATGAAGCTGGTTCCGGATGTTTCGACCAATGAAGTGTTAACGGGCAAAGTAAGAGATTGCCTTGAAAGTCACGATCTCTGCAGAAAAAGGCCAAGATTATATGTTACGCCACGAACAGTGACAGTATGTCAAGTCGACAAGCGCAACGGTTGGGTGTGGAGCATCGACGGATACAGGAATTATTGCCCGCCTCTCTCTCCCTTTTCCCATCTGAATATATGTGTTAAAAAAGGATAGCAGAGGGGTTCATCTCATGACTTTAGTCCCTATCTCCGTCTTTCTGTTTAGCTCACGCGTTCAAACGATAATAGAGATTGGCGGGAAAATGTCTGTATCCACCTATGGGGTGGAAGAGATAAAAAAAATCTAAAGATCTGAAAAAAGGTACCACTCAAAAATGTGGTCTCCGTGCGCAAGAGGTTAACTTAGTTACAATGTATTTAATCTGAGGTAACGATAACGGTTAAAATAAATTACTGAATAGATCGGGTTTAATCTCACAAGGTCACTACTTTCAAACAATCACTATGAATACACATCTCCTAAAACAGCACTAGATACATTAATTCTAAACTGTAAGCAACGAGCAAAGAAAGATTTGAAGTGCTTTCCTATTACAATTTGGAGTACATCGATTCATATCACAAAAAATTGAATTATGTATTTATTTTTTTAAAGAAAAAAATGGAGGCTATACAAGGTGTCCAACTGTCCACTTTAAAGCTTTCAATACCACGCCAGAGTTGAATATGTCCGTAATTCAATCCCTTATTGACAATGAAAGCGAGGCCAAATCGTTAACATGTGTGAAATAAAGTTTCGCCGAGGTGCCTTCAATTTCCGAGATAGGCAAAATCAACACTGAGGAGAACGAATATTTAGCTACCCACTGAATTTGAGCGAGTTACAGATTTGATTTACTATAGTAACACGAGGCTCGAGGCTGGTGGTATAGTAAAAGGGTTAAAAACTAGATTTTTCGGTAAAAATCGAAAATCCTTGTCTCCTCTAGTTCGCGGTGAAATTATTTGTTTTGATTTCATTCAACATGACTATTATCTAGTTCCAAGAAAATCTTTTCTCGTTTTATGACGTCTGTTGCGGAAGCATCAGATCGCACAAAGGTGATTTTAAACATCTTTATTCGTATGCCATATTCATTATTACAGCAGATCTATTTACATTCAAAAGTTCAACTCAATGATAGAAGCAAAATAAGTCTTAGAAAATCACGGCTCTAAAGAAAATTAACAAGACATGCAAACTTGATACACTGAGAGTTGAATGAACAATATTCTGGAAGTTTGCCACTCTTGATCCTAATATTCATATTAAACCTCCTATTTCACTGGGGAATGTCCAATTCTATTTGAAATAGAGTTTATGATCAAAAGGAACGGAAAAATACATTGCGTAAATAGATGTAGAACTTTCATTTGGCGACAAAAGCAGAGTCCTCGTTCGAGCGTACCCGCTTCGTGTATATATAACCCAAGGTCGTGGTTTTCTCAGAAAAGGACTTCGGAAAATTCTTTTAGGCATTTGAGCATCCCAGTGATTTCATGATATCAAAACTGGGGAGCTATATAAAAAGACCGACGAAATAAAGCTAGCTACCACTGTATAAACTTTTGATAAAAAAAATACCAAAGTTATCGTCCAAGTTTCTTTTTTTGTTTCATCTCAAAATTCATTAATAACGTCATTATTTTTTTTGTTCGTTTGCACAGAAAAAATGGACAAAAACACTGGTAGTGCTGACAAAACCTTTAGTAGAAAAATGACCTAGCAAAATCAACCAAATCTTTAGTTCACTGCAAACTCTCTTTAGTTAGGCGTACAAAACCTTTGGTTAGTGCTACCAAAGCCTTTTGCTGGGTCATTTTCCTACCGAAGGTTTTGTCAGCACTACCAAAATATTTTCGTGTGTTTTGTGTGTGTGTGTGGGTCTGCTTGTTTGTTTTGACTGCCCAATACTACCCATTTTGCAGTATCTCAACACAGAAAAAACAGAAAAACACTTTGGTAGCGCTGACAAAACTTTTGGTAAAAAAATGACCCAGCAAAAGACTTTAGTTGAGCCGACCAACTCTTTGATTCATATCCAGCAAAATATCTTTATTTAAGGGGGTACCCCACTGAAAAATGTTTTTTCTTCCCTAAAGCATTTTGCAGTCTGAAAATTTGCCCAAAGGTTGATCCTACTTTCAATATTTCCCAAAAAAAATTATGAGGCTGGTTGCAAACCTGCCCCTTACAAAAGGATTATTAGACAAAATATAGACCTTCACAAAATGTTGAACTCCTCTGGGTCTAATCAATCAAATCACTTGATCTTTGGCTCTTTTGAAAGCTTAGTATGTCCTCTAAATTCTGTAAGAAGTGATTTTCAATTTTTTGAAATTTAGTACTGAAGATTTTGTTTTTACTTTCAGTAACCAAATTTTGAAGAGTTCTTTGACACTCAATGAACTGTGGAAAAATAACTCGGCAATATTTTAAAAAAAGCTTCTTTGAAAAAAAAGGTCTAAAAATTCCCTATTTAAAAAAAAAAAAAAAAAAAAAAAAAAAAAAAACCAGAGGTCTCTAGCTATCATAGAACAAAAGTAGTTCAAACTTTTGCGTCCAAAATATTGGAAAATTGCAACACTTCGAAAAATTGAAAAACAAAAACAAGACCAAACCAAATACATATAAATTTTTTATAAGTTTTTTTTTTAAATATATATATTTGGTTTTGGTTGACGAAACCAAATAATATATGGTCGTGTTCGGGAGCTTTCAGGCTACAAAATGAGTGAAAAAAAACAAACAAAAAAACAAAAAAATTGAGAAGATTGGATACTTCAGAGTGGGGTACCCCCTTAAGCGTACACAACTGTGGTTAGCTTTACTAAATTCTTTTGCTGGGTCATTTGTCTATCAAGTGTTTTGCTAGCGCTAGCAAAAAGTTTTTTTCTATTTTTCTGAGTTTGCAAGTTTGCCGCAAAATATAAAAACCAAGTCGAACGAAAGTCTCGTAAACGGAGTATCCTCGCAGTCAAAAATGCGACGATTCCAACGCATAAAACTATCCCAACATCCTCTGAACGAGAAGAGCAAGCAAATCAATAGGCAAAAGAAAAAGAAAAAAAAGAAGAAGGAAAATACTCGTCCGATTCTAGGTTTGATCGGCGAACGTAATCCCGCTAAAAGCTTCGCGCCCGAATTCCGCCCTCAGAATCGAACGCTAATGAAGAAACAAAAGGAGACAGAGATAGTGGCGGAGAAAGCGATCATGGTCGAGAAAGAAGGAGAGAAGAAGGAGTAAATAGAAAATGGGGTGAAGAGGAGAAGAGAGGAAAGGATTACTTTGGGGGCAATTGATCTTGTTCCGATCATGACCAGGGACAACGATAATGGACCTTTTTCGATCTGGCATGAGATTTCAAATATTGAACATGGTCTAGAAGGAAATGCTTGTAAATAAATCTATGGATGATTGGTCGTTATAATCAAAAATGAAAGAGAGATACAGAAAATTACAGCAACGCAAAATGAAAGAATATTGTTAGAGATATATGTATAGAGAAACAGAGAGATGAGTGGCAGTCCGTGGTTTAAAAAGTGGGGAGAGTTGCTTGGAAAGTCAAAAAAAGGTCACTTTTTCTTTTCTCTGGGTTTCTTTTTTTTCTTTTGCGTTTTTTACTCCTTTTTTTTGCTGTTTGAAGGTGGGTTCACAAAAATGTAGCAAAAGGGAAATTCCGTGGTTTCTTTTTTATAGTTTTGAACTTTTATTTTCATTTCCTTTTTACTTCCTTTCCCTTTTCTTCCTTCTGTCTCTTTTTTATTCTTTCATGTTCATTTTTTCTTTTATTTCTTACCCGCTTGTTTCTTGGTTTTCCTTTTTATCCCTTCTTTTTTCTCATACTTTTTTACACCCTCCTTCCAATAAAGTGGCAGGGCTTGAGCCCCTTCCCCTCCCCCTCATCCCCCCATGAACCATTGCTGAGAGAAATAAAAAGAATGTGTGTATGAAAGAAAGAGAACAGAGAGAGGTAGAAAAAGAGAAAAAGATCATGGAATATGCGTGTGTAACCAAAGTAGGGACCAATTATATATAATGTGACGGAGGTTGAGGGGTGTGCAAAATGCAGCGCATCAAATGAATTAATTAAATCGTATTTCTTGCGTTGCGTATTGCATACCTTCCTCCTCGATCATTTGTCCCCGCTGATACGTGTGATAGAGAAAGGTTCAAGAGAAGTTAGAGATAACACGACGACGAAGGAAATACGACATATTCCTTACCTGGTGTATAAAGAAAAATAAACAGAGGGGGGAGAAAAATACGGAAAAATAAATAAAAAATAATGGAAAAAAAGCGGATGAAAGTAATTGTATGCGATTCTCTGACGGTCGGAATCTAAAACTCTTGGATTCACCTGTTGAACGCTTAACACCGCGAGAGCTACTAACGAGGGAGACCTCGGCCACCCTTTACGCGCCTTTACCCGGAGCGCATGCTCCAGCACGCTCGCCCCCTCCCCTACTCACTCCTACACCGCTCCACGCTCTCTTGGCAAGCGTTTTTAAGCATAAAAATATATTTCAACCTGAGTCGCTAAATTAATCAATATATCCTCAGGTATGAGATTAACTTAGCACCTCGAGGCTCACCCCGCCAAATATTTGTTTCTTCTCAGTATACTCACCTAGTCACCTACCCATATATCTAGCTACTTTGTTACCTACCTCCTGCCACATTCCTTCCTTCCCCCATCTCCCTCTTCCTCAGTTTGTCTTCCTTCCTCCAGCTTCCTCCATCACCCATTCTATATCTTCTTGAATCATCATCCCCCCCCGTATCAATTTTTCCTCCGTTTAATTTTTCAAACTCTTTCGCTTTTCTCTCTCTCTCATTTTAGTCCTTATTTGCTTTTCGCCTAGATTACAGTGAGTTGATTGTTATCAGTTTTCTGGCACTTATAGGCTGTTGCAAACTTTTTCCACCGATGGATGGCCTGTCATTTATTGATTGGAAGCCGGAAAGTTTAACAGCAAAACAAGCAAAAACAAAAAAAAACACCAGAATAACAGTCATAACTCGGGTTTTGCTTTCAACTTCACTGCAGTACTATATGGTTTGATTGCTGTAACTTTTTCAACATTGGGGCTGGTTGTTGTAAATTTTAAAATGCTTCAAATGTTCAAAACACTTTCAAGATTCCTAATCTGCGACAAAAATTTGCCTAAAACTTCTAGGAAAAAAAATATTACTCAAACAGTGGGAGCTGGTCTGCGTTAGAGGGAAGATCTCAAAATGTCATCATAAACTTAGTTTAACAATGATGTTTACCGCATAACTACCACGTGGGAAATATGTTTTCCCTATACTGTAGAACATTCTATCATAGTATAATGCAACGAAATAAGATGGCTAGTCAAAATTTTTACAGTATATCATAAGCTCATGAAAAAATGAATAAAAGGTATGGCTAGTGGTACCAGTCACTGCCTCATAGGATTAAGGGCCTAGGCCAGGGGGCCTTGCACATTTTTTCATGAGAAATGGGCGTCTGATACATCGGAAGAAAGGCCTTTGATCTCTCATTTCAGAAGCTTTTTACTATTTTGAATTCAATAATTCAGATGTTCACAATAGTCAATTAAAAGTTACCTCTGAAATTTTCCAAAAACTACCCCTAACTAATTAAGGATTGGTTTTTAGCAAGAACAACTCAGAGAAAAAACTTTATTTTTTTATGCCGTAGGGTAAATACCCCAGTAGCCGGTATCCCTAAAATTTGCACCAGTACCCGGCGCGCGGCGGTACCAGCGTATTTTTTCACAGTGTGGTAAATATTAGTTTAGGGGCAATTTTGGTGTATTGCGTACTTCTTTCAAATGTTTCAAACCTGAGGTCTCGGAAAAAACCACCCAAAACACCAGTATTGCCACCAAACTAATACTTTTCACATTGTAAAAAATGGGTGCTGGGTACTGGTGCAAATTGTAGAGGAGCCAGCTACTGGGGTATTTGCCTTATTACATATAAAAGTCAAAACATACCCCTTCCATTTGATTTTTTTAGATACAGGCACGTAGTACGCACCCCCCCCCCCCCTAAATAACCTTCAAGGGTTGGTTTTGGGGGGTTGAAAATATTACCCCCGAATTCTTTAGGGTCGCTATAAACGCATTACACCTGGTTCACCGAATTTTCGTATTTGCCTTAGTTTGGCCACAATAAGCATGCCACGTGGTCTGAAATACCCCGTAGACTTCTCATAACGCCTGCTCGATTTGGTAGGTAGGCAACCCGCACTCGCTCCTGAAAAATTCTACGAATAGTTGTATTAAGTGGTTTGATGTAAGCTCACAAAAAAAATGTGTTTTTCAAAAAAATTTTATAACGTTATAAATATTAATCAACTATATTTAGTATCAAACTTTGATGTTGGTGGTTATGAAATAAAAACAGGCGAGTAAGTAATGATCAGTTACAGAAAAACACTTGACTATAAACCTGAAACATCCAGTTCATCAATTATTATTGATTGAGGTTGTGCAACCATTCTTAATGCGTGCACGGGTTTTAAAGGCTACTTGTTCTTTAATGTTATATGTGATTTTGAGCTATCTGTGGAGGGGGAGAGGGAGGAGTCATGTAAGGGTTCCGCCATAATCCGATTCTTTACGCCCATGCAACTCCATCCTACGTCATAACGACGCCCATCTTAATTTCAGGTCATGGCGCGGAAAGAGCGGACAGGCGAGAAAGACCGGGGGGGGGGGGGGGGTTGCGGGGCCGGGGGCGTAGAAAATGACAACTTTTCCTCGCGAGCGATGAATATTGCTGACTGCGCCCTCCTCATTTCAAGAAGATACAAGTTCCGATAAAATTCAACTTCGATACGCGCACTTTTAAACGCTTTGGACAAAGGAGTAGAAGATGAGAAATCACACCCTTTGATGCTTAATTATAGGTGCTCAGTTAAGACTTAATATACAGCTGACTTGACACTGATTAACTCAAAACAAGTTTATTTTCGGTCTCGCCGTCTTCATTCTCACGCGAACTCTGGCTCCATGATGAGATTGGATCCTAACACGCGCCAGATGTGTTCGTACCTTGTTTATTGTTATTGAAACCCATGAAATATATCGAATTATTGCGGGGGCACAGTAGAATCACTCGAATTATACCTTTTGTGTGGATTGGAATAAACAAACGTTGCCAAACTGCACGCTACGTGATCAGCTTAGGCTTACTAGGAGACCTTCACTAATTCATAAATTAGATATTGGGAGGTTTCACCAATACTTTTCATCTTGCGAAATTGTTAACTTCGCGATTGTAAAAGTAATGATGGAAATTCAAAACACTAGTCAAATTGTTGATTCAAGACCAAAAATTAATACATCAAAATTTTCAGTATCAAGTTTATCATTTAACTTATCGTAGTGGCCGTTGAAATTAGGCACTGAACTTTGTTTTTGCCTTCATCGTCAATCGAAGGCGTGGAATGTCCACTCTTCAACTTTTGTTCTTTTCTATGGCATAGATTAAAATCAGGTAAACCCGAGTTAAACATCAATTGACAAATTAAAAAATTATGTCGTCTTTAGTACACTGCAAAGATTACAAGAAGCACAACGATCCATCAAAAGTCCCGCGCTGGAGCCGGAACTTTTGAATGGTTTCACCTATAAAAAGGAAACTTTCAGGATCCCCCTAAGTTAATGTGATCTACTTTTGGGCGTATCCGAAATTTCCGAAGAGCACGTCTAGAGGGGGGGGGGGGGGGGTTGCCCCCTTCAAAAACTCAAAGTTTCCAAATATCAACCTCTATCTCCTAATGCATCGTTTGAAGGAACGTAAAATTCTAAGACTTTTGGCGCAAACCGCACATCAATATATCGTTTTTAGTTTATACTCGCTATTGTTTGTACAACAAAGTTCTTGATGTTGAGGAATTACTGGTACTGCGTGACCTTCTTTTAATAGTAACAGTAGACTTTCATAGTAAAAAGTACTAACTATCGATTCTTCGCGGATCTTATATCGTTGTGCTTCTGCTAATATTACTAGAATTTAGGACTTGTTTTTTTTTTAGTACACCTGGTAAAGGACTTATGTATGATGCAAAAAAAAAAAATGTGACAGTTGAATGACGTACTGTACTCTGAAAAAGATAAATAGTGAAAAAAGTACAGAACAAAATGATTTGCTAAACTAACCTATAATTTTGTTAAATTAACAACTCAAATGCTAAATCAGCAATTCATTTTGTTAGCTTAGCAACTAATTTGCCCAACCAGCAAATCAAATGGTAAAAATAACAATTTTTATGCTGGAATAACAAATTAGTAAGTAAAATCAGCGATTTATTTTGCTGATATAACAAGCTGAATTGTTAGATCAACTAATTGAGTTAAGTTCTGTATGTTTTTAACTATTTAAAAGTGCTAAATTGACAATGTTTATTTCGTTGAAAGAACACCATTAGGTGGTTGATTCAACAATTATTTTTGTAAACTCAGCAAATAAATTGTTAACTTAACAGAAAACCCTAGTTGATTTAGCAACTTTCAATTTTTGTTAATTTAGCAAATTTTGAATTGTTGCTTTAACAATTGATTTTTTTCAGTGTACGAAATCGGGTGAAGGTTGGTTTAGCAATTATAGAAGAGAGTGTTGGAACTTACAGATTTTATTTTTAATTTACGTTGGAATTTTTGCCTCCACATTGGTTCCACGTGCACACTGAGAAATGAGTTCACTTGAAACTGGTCATAATTCTTAGAAAAAGTTCTGTGAAAAGAAATTCTGGTCTTTCCAAGGATAATTTTGGTATTTTTAACCAGAAATCTCGTATTTTGATCAGTCATTCTTGTCTTTTTAATTGAAACAATTATAGGCGTTTTTGCAAGAATCCAATGAAAATTTCAGAATTCCGGTTAGCCAGAATCCTCATAAGAAATGCCAGAATAATTATTCGTAGGAATTTTAAATACATAACTCAGGCCATTTCAAGATATTTTTTTTATGTCTAAACAAAATGAGTAGGTATTCGAATGCCAAAAAATTCCACTATATATCGTATAATTTGATCAGATACCTTTTCTCCCTTTAAAGCCACACTTTTCATTTGAAAATGCTCCTACGAGGAAAAATACACTGCATCCGGGGTTAAAAGGATTCAAGGTGGACTTCGCTCGATACATAGATTTTCTAAAACAGTCAAATACAAGATACAAAATTAAAAACATTCAATCAGACAGGAACAGAAGCGATTCATGGTACGATAGGTTGCCATCTTAGGCAAATACCTAACTTACGGGCTAGAGCTAGAATCCCTATGCCCTATACACTACGGCGGTTTTGCCGTAGGCCATGTTATTATTCTTCGACGCACGCAGAAGACGCAAAGAAGAGGTGGGATTTTTTCTCTTTCGGAATAGTTAGAAGGCAGAGAGAAGGTTTCGTAGTCTACTGGGTCCAATCAATTTTTCGAAAAAAAAAAAAATATTTAAATTTTAATTAAAATAATTTAATTTTAATCAAATTTCGTTAAATTAAAATGAGATCAATTTCAAGCCTCACCAAGCCTACACTGAAAAAAATCAATTGTTAAATCAACAATTCAAAATTTGCAGATTTAACAATAATTGAAAATTGCTAAATCAACCAGGGTTTTCTGTTACGTTAACAATATTTATTTGCTGAGTTTACGAAAATAATTGTTAAATCAACCACATAATGGTGTTGTTTTAACAGTATAGACATGTTCAATTTAACAATTTTAAATATAATTAAAAAAATGCAGAACTTAACCCAATTAGTTGATCTAACAATTCAGCTTGTTATATCAGCAAAATAAATTGCTGATTTTCCTTACTAATTTGTTATTCCAGCATAAAAATTGTTATTTTTACTATTTGATTTGCTGGTTGGGCAAAATTAGTTGTTAAGATAACAAAATGAATAGCTGATTTAGCATTTGAGTTGTTAATTTAACAAAACTATAGGTTAATGTAGCAAATCATTTTGTTCTGTACTTTTTTAACTATTTATTTTTTTCAGTGTAGAGAAATTTGTAAAGTGTTTTCGCTAGGAAGCATATAAAGTCCACCATTTGCATTGTGTCTCATACGCCTGGGGACTCCGTGACAACCAGAATCTGAAAGCCAATCAGAAATTAATTTTAGAGATACTTAGATTAACGCTACATAATAGTAAACGAGCGGTTCTGATACGAGCAAAGCTACTTTTTTAATTAAGATATTACCTTAAAGGAAGTGAAAGTGAGTTTATTAGAGCTGATGAAAACTCCCGAGCTCGGATTCACATTTAAGCGAACCGTTTTCTTTTTTGCGCTTAAAATGTACGAGGAAGCAGTTTTATCCTCGTTCAGAGAATTGCTAAGGTTTTTTAGTATATCCTCTTCATTTCAGGGGATGAAGTTTTCCATCATTGATTGAAACGGTGGTATTTGAAATAAGAATCTGTAAAACTTCAGTTGCGTCCTTCACAAGAGATCCCACATCTACTTCAAAGAAGATGACGAGTTACGAGCTCATCGGTTGTATTATGACCACAGGCTCGCCTCGGTTTTCTACCGCACTTTGCCTCTGGAATAGAGTAAGAAACGGGGGGGGGGGGGGGGGCACGTATTCCATGAAGAAACATCAAAAGCGGCCGAAAGGGAGTAATCTTTGCTCGACTGGCTTTTAACCGTTCTTTTCAAAGTGTGCCTTCGGGGATGCTTTGGCTTGATACTCGCTGCGAATTATGAAAGTGAAGCCTTTTGCTTGCATAATTCATATGTGCGCTATTATAAGTAGAACTTTTGAAAAAGAAAAAGAAGGGAAAGGTATTTATGGACGCGTTTTACTTACGTTCAGTCTTTTTATCTTTCGCGCCTTTTATTCGCAAAACCGGGACTGGACCAGCATTTAAGGTTGAGTGTTCTAAATTACCAGCGTCGTCAACATCTCTTTTAGTGGAGAAGCGTGGAATCTGACAATATTTCATTTGGCTCATTGAAAACCACAAAAAAATATTAAATGTATCAAGGAATCTGCGATGACCATCGAATTCGATCTTTGCTATGAGTTCAAATGGACAAAATGCTGCGTTACCTGAGAGCACGCTTCGCCACTGCATGGTCTCTTTTATTCGTGGATATCGGTGATGACAACATATTGAATTGGAAACTATATTTCATTTGGACCACGGAAAAAAAACTACGGTGAAAATAACCATACGGATACCTGATTTTGGCACCTGCTAGATGTTATGGTAATGTTAACCAGAAGTGTACTATGTTTTGATTAGGTACTAGGTGATGTTACCTGATTGCATGTCGAATTTACTCAAAGTATCGGTAAATGTACCATACTTCTAGTCAAGTTTACCATAACATCTAGCAGGTGCCAAAATCAGGTATCCGTATGGTTATTTTCACTAATCTTTTTTTTCCGTGCTATAGCCTCAGCTATATGGATCATAAATGCTCATTGCGTTCAAACTCCCCCCCCCCCATAAAAAAAAAATCCTTGCTTATTGAAACCTTGAAAATCTCTCACCAAAGTCCGCGTTCAAAATCCGTAAATTCACACGACGCGACGTGCTTGTAATTACTATACCAACTGAAGCGCTCTTAATAAGCGCGAGTTTGGGTGTAAGCGTGGATAAGTTTGGAAATTTCGAAAAAACTTTTTTTTTGGGGTTATGAATATAACAATTCCCCTTCACCCCCCGAAAAAATTATTGCAGATATTGAGGTTGCGCCAAATAAGGTCACGTACCGGTTTATTGTCTATGTCTTTGTTTTTAATCAGCGAAAATACAGTAAACGCTGTGTACCGACACAACGCGATGCGCGGATTACTGCGCACTCTCAGATGATGAGCGAAACGGGTGTGCGAAATTTTTTTGAGTCAGAGTCTTGCGGAAAGGATGCTTTTGAATAAGCACTAAGCGGGGAAACACAGTTTACGAGATGAAAACATGTTATATATTCTGCTCCCACGTCACCAAAATTCCGAATTGCAAAAAGGTTAGATTTCAAAAATGGGATTCTGATTATTCCGAGGACCAGTGGCGCACCGAGAACTTTAGTTTGGTGGGGGTTTCGCCGCAAATTTTCCATTGTCTGAGGTCTAAGGGGGGGGGGGGGGGGGGTTTGAAAGCAATTTTTGCCGAAGATGACCTTTTTTAGAGAAATAGCTTGATGCTTAGGGGGAGGGGGGTTTAACCCTAAAACCACCCCTTTCAGTGCGCCACTGCCGAGGACTTTGATGCACCATAGGCACCCAAAAAGAAACATTACTACCTTTTTATTATTTTTAACGGTTGTTAATTGTCAACCGGATCATGAAGCTCTATAGACTCCATCAAAGTTTGAAAAATGTGCAAACCAAGTAAGGCCATCGTTTTTACTCTTGATCAGTAGCGTCATTTTCGAGAGGCAGGGGGGGAAACTGCCCCCCCGCTGACCTTTTCCTTTTTTGCTGGGCGAATACAAATTGCGATCTAAAATCTGGTGGTAACTAACAAATATTGTTGGAATTTAGGGCCGTAAATACAGAGTATGCAGGGATGTAGGGCTCTAGAATTATATTGATGAGCAAAAAAAAAAAAGAAAAGGTCATCATATGTTTGCCCTTTCCCCCAAAATCCAAACTCGAAATGAAGTCCCTGCTCTTGATGCCATAGTGCACTGCCGCCGTACCGTCGGCGTAACATCGCGGCGATTTGTCTCTTATGATAAAACACCGCCCAAAGCGCGCCTTCAAAATCGTTGAATACCAAAAGCAACAATAGCCTCATTTATGCGAGCATCTCAACCCGAGTTCAGCTGAATCCGAGTTGAGATGCTCGCATAAACACTTCAAATCTCGCTGAACTCGGGTTCGACTCGACCCCGATTCAAACCCGAATCGAGTCGGTGAACTCGGGTTGAGATTTCACGCATAAACACCTCGGAGTTCAGAACCCGGGTTCACGCGGCATCGATGTCACCAATTCGAGCGAGGTTAAACACGCGTGCGTCTTATGCGGTTGCACTTGTCCGTACCGCACCAAGCATTGCCGCCATTTTCGTCAAAAATGTAAACAAACACAGTAAAGAAGAAGAAAAAAAAATCATTTGAACTCCAGTTCAAATATACGGGTGTTTATGCGCTAACCCGAGTTGGACCCGGGTTGAAACTCAACTCGGGTTGGCTCAATCCAGGTTGAGTAAACAAGGCTAATATGATAAAATGCTCTATGAATCGTTCCTCGGGAATCGGGATGTGCAAGGGGTGGATTCCTTAACCCCCATGAAACTAAGCGTTTCATTTAACTTAATGTCAAATCATGCAAAATGAAACTGATGAAAAAAAGCCATTCAAATAATGGTAGGAAAAAGAAATATAAAAGAAATGGAAACAGTGTTAGGAAGTACGGCATATCTCTTTGGAATAGAAAATGAATTTAGCCACTTATTATAGTAATTAATGGTGTTTGATCCCAGCTTGGGAGAGATCATGGGTAATGGAGGCTCTGAAAAAGATAGCAACACATCATTTTTCCTTATCCATATGAGTTTTCCCTCCGCTAGTTAAAGTCTTTGAAATTCCTGCAAAGATACAGATATGCAAAGTCAGTCACTTCCCAGTTAAAACGGAATATTTAGCCAATATTGCGTCCTAATATTTTCAACCTTTTCAGGGTTAATATTTAGTTAAACAATATTTCTGAAATATTTGCCGAATACTTTTGCTTTGAATATTTAAAAAAAATATATATATTTTTAATTTTTTTTGTTTTTTGTTTTTGTTTTTGTTTTTTAATATTTTATGTTAGTTCTGCATGTTTATTCATTCGTTGATATTTGAGTCCCGATATCTTGATACTTAGTAATCGCAGCATCCGCGGCAAATCAAATTCAGCATCTTACGGAGAACACAGCTCACTGCCCGAAAACAGCTGACTACTTTCCATCGACCATACCTATCTACTTAGATGAGAAACTCCTCCGTTTGAAATACTGTGTCCGTTTTATGCCTTTTATTCATATTATTGATTGATGAAGTGGGACTTCAACCGTATTCGCATGATCTAAGTAAACAGGTCGGTCCATCCCGACCGGAAAAGGGGTTGAGTGTGCCACCGCGTATATTTGGACCACACAAATGGTGGAGTAAACAAAAACGCTGACAGACTGTCTTCGAAATGTAATTTTCCTCATATAGTTGATCAAAATGGTCGATAAATGACCGAAACTCGTTTATTAGGGTTCTGGGAAGGATTGTATGCCTTTTGGCTCTGTTTTATTGTTTAATAATGTGTGCTTTGTGTAAAATCATAAATGACGATATCGCCGCGCCGCGCCGCGCCGTTGATGTTGTCAAATTCTCATTTGTCCATTCGCCCAAAGCTGATATATTACGTTATAAAAGTTAAAATATAATGTTGAGTGACATTAAAATATTTCTTAAATCCTTTGCATGAAACACTTTAATCAATTTGTCATATCAATTATAGTCTCTAACCAAAATTTCAGCTCAATAGCTTGAAAACTCAGCAATTACGAGGTGTTTTCGTGAATCGAGACTTCGCGTTAAATGGACGTTGCGACGCCGGCCGCGCCATAGTGAACATTGAACAAGTTTCAGTCACTTATGGGACGTTTTGATCAATCATAAGAGAACAATTTGTATTAAACGGCAGCTAGTCGGCTTTGCCCCCCCCCCCATTCTCATTTTGCCAAAAGCTGATGTATTACGTTGTAAGAATAATAATATAATGTTAAGTGGCATGAAAGTCTTCTTTAAATCCTAGTGAACAAGATTCAGTCACTTATTGGACATTTTGATCAATCATAAGAGAGAAATTCGTATTAATCACTCTCCTTTCATTTATTCGCAGATAGGTGCCAACCAACACGTAAATTCACCGAATATCCAGAAAATAACTGGAAATTTGTTATATCCCTCAGCCCAAGAACAAAGTAGGACCTTTGTGACAAAAAAGGTCGTTTGTTTATGATCAGTATTATCACTTTTGTTAGCCAGGGAAATTATTATTGGTGGAAATCTGATTTGAGATGACTGTACTAAAAATTCGAAATTATCCGATTTTTTCTTGAAAAAAAAAAAAAAAAAAAAAAAAAAAACAGCCTTCCAAACACGCGGGCGTGTTAAGGATGGATGCACGACCTTAATCAATAATTGATGGGATACACGGAAAAAAAACTATAGTGAAAATAACCATACGGATACCTGATTTTGGCACCTGCTAGACGTTATGGTAATGTTAACCAGAAGTATACTATGTTTTGACTATGTACTAGGTGATGTTACCTGATTGCATGTCGAATTTACTCAAAGTATCGATAAATGTACCATACTTCTGGTCAAGTTTACCATAACATCTAGCAGGTGCCAAAATCAGGTATCCGTATGGTTATTTTCACTGATCTTTTTTTTCCGTGTAGGATGCTGCAGGTTTACAGTCAAACGGTTTTGTATAATTGATTTTTATTACTGTTGTTTTGTATTTTCCTCAAACATCAAAGATTGATATTAATGCATTAATTATTTAATTAATACATATTTATACCTCAGAAAGTTTTTGATTATAAAACTTCGTGAGCTTAAATGCCGCCTTAAATATACAGGCCGGGTTGGGCAAAAGTTCGAGTACGGCCGATTATTTTTGAACGGCTTTAGCTCTACAGAAACGAGCTTTGGGGTGTTTTTCTAGACCAAAAAAAAATCCTCCTCCGTCCATCGCATGACTCGAAATCTGTCACGTGACGCAATTTAAACCAATGAGATTGGTCGATTTGCACTATCTCGTCTCGTCTCGTCTCGTCTGAAAGAGTAGAATCAGCCCCCCCCCCAACTTTTTTTTCTCAAATGGCAACCCCCCCCCCCTTTGTGATACATCATTTGAAAGGGCATATAATTCTAACACTTTTGGCGCAAACCAGAGGTCGATATCGTTAATCGTTTTCGATAAATCGAAGTTCAAAGTTCGATTTCGACCTATTTTCAAAAAATCAGAACTCCCATTTAAAAAGTCGGAATTTGAAGAACTAGGAGTCTACACTCTACAATACTCTAAAAAGCAAGTACTTTTCAGAAAAAAATACGGTTCTGCCATTCATTTAGTCCAAATTTGGTTTTAGAGCCCCCCAACAGTGTTCTAAAAAATTGACCCTCAGGGGGCTATCTCAAAAATTCCGAGGCACGACCCCTATCGAATGATACATCGCTCGAAAGATAACACTGAACTGAGCATTTTGGGGCAAACCGCAGGTCGATATCGTTTTTACTTTTCGATACATCGGAATTTGACAACGGATGAAAATCCAACTTTGCCATTCGAGATATCGTAAACTAAAAACGACATTGACCTGCGGTTTGTGCAAAAATGCTCAGTTCAGTGTGCCCTTTTGAGCGATGTATCACTCGATAGGGGTCGTGCCTCGGAATTTTTGAGATAGCCCTCCTGAGGGGCAATTTTTTAGAACACTGTTGGGGGGCTCTAAAACCAAATTTGGACTAAATGGATGGCAGAACCGTATGTTTCTCTGAAAAGTACTTGCTTTTTAGAGTATTTTGATTTCCTAGTTTTTTCAATTCCGACTCTTTAAATGGGAGTTCTGATTTTTTGAAAATGAGTCGAAATTGAACTTTGAACTTCGATGTATCGAAAACGATAAACGATATCGACCTCTAGTTTGCGCCAAAAGTCTTAGAATTTTATGCCTTTTTAATGATGTATAACAAAGGGGGGTTGCCATTTGAAAAAAAAGTTGGGGGGTGGTTACAGCCCACTATGGTCTGGGAACCCAAATTTGTGGCCTTAAATCAGGGAATGACCAGATCTTCTTGAAACTTGGGGTCCTTATGTTTTTTGGGTCGCTGAACACGAATTTGAAAGAATTTTTTGCAAAAATTTCAAATCCAAGATGGCGGCAGCCAGAGGTGGCTCGTGAAATCTGGTAACTATGTTTTTTGCCATTTACTTTAACCACAATTCGGTTCTTGGTGAAGCAACAGAGGATTTCTTCATCTTAAATCGATTATTTTACATTGGTTTGGATGGAAAAATGCGGTGTTGCCAAATTTCACGAGACGTGACTCTCTGAAGTCATACTTATCGGCGGCCATCTTTGATTTGGGAATTTTGAAAAACTAATATAAAAAATGAATCCAGCGACCCAAAAGACCCCCATCCGCCGAGTTTCAATGAATTTCATCAATTATTGGCGGAGCAACAAAATTTTTTGTAGAATCGAAAGTCGGAAAAACCCTATTTTTGGCCTAGATTTGAAACTTTGTGCGGTCATAACTCTTGAACGAAACGTTTCTCGGTATCGCGGTTTGCGCCATCTGAAAGCTTATTTCTTCAGATTCCTTTATTGCACATATTTTTCAAACTCAAAAAACAAATTTCGAAAACTTCAAAAATCAAAAAACTAGCAAAATAAGACTCACATATTTTTTTAAACTAAACATTATAGCACATCAATCGAAAGATCTTTAAAATACGCATCTTTTGGCGCAAAGTTCACGTCAATATCTCTCATTTTTAATTTGCCTCATTCCCTGTATACTATCAATTCGGCGCCACATTTGAACTGATTTATCAAAAAAAAATCGATTTACTGATATTAAAGTGAAAATATCTTATAAGTCTGCACCAGTCTGCAGCAGGTCTTTAATGATCTGAATAGAGGAAAGTATGAGGAACATTTTGAGACTATACAGAGCTCTTCATGTATCTTCAATTTTTTTATAACGTTACTTAAAGTTTTAGTCAAGTGTTTTTTTTCCCCCTCAGAGATAGCACATTTGAAGCTCAAAACCAAGGGTAAGAAATAATAATAGGTTAATGACGCTAAAGTAGGTGAAAAGAGCTTCCTTTTGGCTTCCAGATCCATGCTTGTTTGTTATTATTGTGTTTTCCATGCCGCCACAGTAACACTTTAAACGTAAATGACACATCATCCAAGTTTACGGTTTGTTTACTTACCTTCGAGGTGCGTATGTTTGCGATGAGATAGCTGACCAGTAGAGCAATCAGATAAGATGATACTAGCCGTTCTAAGTACCTCAGATAGTGTAGATTACGATAACATTCACAGTGAAGATGTTTTCTGAAATTCATTTTTTCGATTTTATGCCAAAAATACGGGTTTTCAAACCATAGTGCAGCCCCCCCTGGTGGGCCACCAAAAGTTTGACCCCGCCTAAAGATGGTTTTTTGGTCTAGAAACACCCCCCAAAGCTCGTTTCTCTAGCTAAAGCCGTTCAAAAAATAATCGGCCGTACTCGAACTTTTGCCCCACCCTGTATATTCTCACAGCAACTCACGTCATTGTTTTTAAGCGTACCCATGGAACATGGCACGCTTATTCCGACGGGTTTGCTGCTTACAATGTAATATCCTATGTATACAATGTATAGGCAGCCTATATGCTTTCTACGTGAATTCCTATGCTGCGTGGCCTAAAGCTGAAAATCGGTTGTTTCTGATTTTTGCTTTTTTTTGCTGTCGTGTCTGTTGCGTTTTGAGGATTGCAATGGTACAATAATGAAATCAAACCTTCTAAAGTTTTCAGCAAAAATAGTTGGATTCATTTTAATGCTTTAGTTTTTTTATAATTCCATTTTTTCGACGGTCTCACCACTTTTGGGGGGTAAGTGGAGTGCGGTGAGGTAATATTTTGCATTTTGCGTTTTATGTTGCCAACTTTGTTGTAATTTTACTCAGCTGTCTGGGTTTTACGATGAATAAATTTTTGTTTGTTTTTATGATTAATTTGTTGTGTTGGACATTGTTTTTGTGTTATTTTATTACGTCAATTGAATATATAATCGATTTTAAAGTACATTCGGGTTTTTTTTCGTACGGGCGGCCGATAACGTGTCGTTGTGTGATGTTTTTTTTTTTTTTTTTTTTTTTTTTTTTTTTTTTTTTTTTTTTTGTATTTATTATTGTTTTGCAGCCGGTGATTATTTGGCTGCATTGGCTGCACTAGGGCTCACCAGTTCACTAATTTGAGGTTAGCGAATCTAACATATATAAAGGCCGTGAGGAGTCGGTGTACAGATACTTTCCACGGGTTCTTTACTAACTTCCCGTCGTGCTACGGAGCTGAAATTTTACAGGGAGCATCCCTGCTTGCTGTAGATGGAGCCAAAAATCCTAAACCATAAAAAATCCGTACAGTTTTTGGTCAGGAGCCTGATTTATGGTTTCTCCCATAAGATATCATGAGTGCGAGTGAGTAGGGAGTATCGTCTGCTCCGTTCACTCGCATTAGTCTTATGGAAAGAAGCCCCTCCTTGACAACCATTTTATTGGTTGCTAATGAGTATTTAGGAGTCCGATGATTTTCCATGTGATGATTTGATCATACATTGTTTGACATTTAAAAAGAGATTATGTACAAAAAATGAGTTTTTTTCGGAAGTATAATCTTTCTCTGTGAATGTCTAGAGTCAGCTGATATTTTCAAATAGAAGGCGCGAAATAAAACCGATACAGATCATGGTTTTACTTATAGGATACCTTCTCACAAAAGTAAAGCTTCAAGAAGAACCCGCCAGAGAGCCCGCAATAAAGTGGTCACGTTTGTTTGCCTTTATTAAATCAGCTGATAAATGATTTTTTTTTTTTTTTTTTTTTTTTTTTTTTTTTTTTTTTTTTTTTAGCGCATTTTCAACCTTCAATCTTTTATAGGTTGAAAATGGATCTCATTAAAATAAGCAAATTAGATCGCAGTATTCCTTTAATTTTTTAGTTTCGGGAATTGCTACAACATTAACGCCTGTTCGAAAGTCTAAGCGAGGTAATGGTTTTTTTATTATTTTTTTTTTAGAGGACGAGACAGGCTCAATTAATTGTATTTGTTTTGATGAAAATAGGTCCATCCAGCTACCATTAGGAGTAGCTACCCCTCAAAAATGGATGAAACTTTCAGGGATGATAGAGCTAAGCATCATCTTTCAGAATATCTGCAGTTTTTTGAATTTGGTCAACTAGGAGCGGGGGTGCAGAGGGTCAAAGTCAAAACCTTCAATGCTCCATAACTTTTGAACAAAAAGAGATATTGACGTGAAGTTCGCACCAAAAGATGCGTATTTTAAAGATCTTTTGATTGATGGGCTACAAAGTTTAGTTCAAAAATATTTGACCCTTTTTTTATTTTTTTTTATTTTTGAAGTTTCCAAAAATCCGTTTTTTGAGTTTAAAAAATAGGCGCAATGTAGGAATCTGAACGAAAAACTATGGCCGCCATCTTGGATTTGAGAATTTTGAAAAACTTACGTCAAAAATAAATTCAGCGCCCAAAAACCCCGCTTCCACCAAGTTTCAATGAATTTCATCTATTATTGGTGGAGCAACAAATTTTTTTGTAGAATCGAAAGTAGGAACCCTATTTTTGGCCTAGATTTGAAACTTTGCGCGGTCTTAACTCTTGAACGAAATGTTTTTCGGCATCGCGGTTGGCGCCATCTGGAAGCTTATAAAATCAGCTTTCTTCACAGAAGTTTTTTGTTCAGATTCCTACATTGCGCCTATTTTTCAAACTAAAACAACGGACTTTTTCTCTACTTTTAGATTATACATAAATTTTTACATCTGCATTGAAGGTTTTTTCGAGAAAAGTTGAAAAATGTGTTTAAACCCATCAGAATACAGCCCAAGAGGTTGTCAGGAGCTTATGAAAATATCAGAAATGAAAAATTTGAAGTCAATTTTCTGTCTGATTTTTTTGTTTCAAATCATTTGTTTCAGTCATTTTCGAGAAAAATGCCAGCAACAGATGCTCTGGCTCACTTTGTATATAAAATATAGTAGACTTCTTTTATTATATTCAGGCCCTCTGGTATTTAATCACTGTCCGATGAGTAAAATAATTGAAATCTATTGCGCTGAGTCCTGACTATACTTGCTCTCTTTGAGAGTATCCAAACATTAAATATAATCATCAAAGGTACCACTACGGCCAATTTTTTTTAAAATAAGCACATGTAAGGAGGGGGGGGTGGAAGCTTTTATATGCGTAATTTTTTTTGCTTCTCATTGATAGAAAGTCATCGAATGAAAGGCTAGAAACTCTGGAACTCTGATAAGCAAATTTGTTTGCTTGAAGGGCAGTGGCGTCGCGTGCCATCTGGCAACAATGCAACTGCTCCATTTAAACTCATTAAATATATCGAATTTTACTTGTGCACTGTGCACCCCCTGAATTCGATCTTTTACATGAGTTTAAATGGATATAATACATTATTGCCAAATTGCACGCGACGCCACTGTTGAAGGGATGCATCGCAATGAAGTAGGGGACTATACTAATTATAGTTGTCAAAGTTGATGCATGAATTATTAATAATTCAATTAGTATGTATGTCTGTAATGTTTTTACTGGATGCTAATCATAGCATTTTTTCAAAGTAGATGATTCAGCCTAATTTTATCTTGAGTATTCACCATAAGGTTTCTCTGTACAATAAAGCCTTTAATGAAAACATAGCAGGAATTGCTTTTATTGACATTAATTGTAATTGTTTAATTTTCAGATCCAAATCGGCCAATACTGTGTCTAAAAATTCAGATATTGAAAGGAATGACTCTATTTCGTCTCTATCAATATGTAGACATTTATTAATTACCTTCTTTTACCTTTCATCACCATATTCCACCAACAAAACCATGGCCTACCTATCTTTTCTTTCTCATTTTATTAAATTATAAATAGAATCTTTTACATCCATTCAACGCAGAATCGAATCATTTAAACTTCAAATACTCTATAATCAGTGATTCCATTCAAATTTTCATTATTGAATCATTCATGTATATTATAAATCTATTTATTCAATTCATACGTTAGTTACATACTACAATGTCTCCTTAAGAATTGCTGATGCATTTCAAACAGCTGTAATCCACAAATGAACAAAACACTGAACCAATTGTAATGTGTCACTGCAAAAACAACGACTCAAAAATATTTTTTTCAAATATACGTCTCAAATGCATATACATTGTCATAGTTTCTTAATCGAAGCTCCAACAGCACTTCTTGTACCTTAAATAATATACAATAAATTGACAAATCTTCTCCCATGAACTACATTATAATAAATATATTTAAACCATGTATGCGTAAGCCTTTATGCAAAACTTATTTACTGCAAAACCCAGCAGAGCAGAAGACCAAATGAAACAACTTATGCGCAGATTTTTATGTTTACAATTCACAGGCACGCTTTTCCAATACATGCAATGTATCGGAGCTTCCCTGCTTGTTTTAAGTTATGAGGGCTCATCTGGCACTCCGGTAGTAAAATATTCATTGATTTATTAGATCAACTCTAAAATGCTATTGGTTTTTATCGCGCAATTTTAACCTTCATTAATTTATAGGTAGAAAATGGATTTAATTTCGAATTTGAAGTAACGACAATAGTGCGACGACATTTGCGATTATAATAGTACGTTCTTAAAAATTCTCAATTGAGTTCGATTTGATTGTAGGCAAAACAATTCACGTATTTTCGCATTTGATCAATTACCTACTGTTTTTAAACTAATGCAACAAATAATAGTGTGACGCTTCGTGAAACGAAACAAAAAAAAATCCAAAAAACAAAAAACCAAAAAAAAAAAAAACTCAACCGTGCTAAGCACGGATATTTGGACATTCCACCGAGTTAGACGAAAGTATCTGAAACATTTTGTTGAGATTGTAAAAATGTGGGGGAATAAAAACCTTGCGGTAGTCCGAAAACATCCAATAATCATCAAAAATCCAAATTTTTCCAAGTATCCGAAGATATCCGATATCCGAAATAATTTTCGAAATATCTGTTCTTCGGATTTGTATCCAAGGAATGGTAATACTTCGGTCTACCGACAGTTCACCGCGGACAATTCACCGCGCGACGATTCACCGCTGACAATTCACCGCGCGACAATTCACCGCCGCAACAATTCACCGCGCGACAATTCACCGCTACGACTATTCACCGCGGACAATTCACCGCCTCGGTTTTTACCCTTGTTCTACATTTCGCCTCCCTTTCTTGCAATTCACTTTCTCCTCACCGTGTAACTTAGGAGGAAGGTCCGGATGCGTCGGAAAGAAGGGAACGGTATTTTAAAGGAAATAAGTTCTTCATTTTATTGTGATGTGATATATCACCAAATGTTCGAATCCATTTTAAAGCTCAAGCCTTCCCTCGATCTTAAAACGATTATGATAGATTTTGAACCAGCAACGATCAACGCAATTCACTATGTTTTTCCTGAGTGTACTGTACGAGGAAGTTTCTTTCATTTTTTTCTGTGCATGTGGCGGCATATCCAAAAAGAAGGATTGCAGGTGCAATACACGGAAGATCCCGATTTTTCATTGAATCTCCGGCATCTAGTTGCTCTCGCTTTTGTCCCGGAGCATGCAGTCATTGACGCATACGAAGAACTACTGGACTCTTATTTTTTTTTTAGAAAAAAACGAACCAGTCCTAAGCCTGGTAAAGTGTGAAGGAAAAGTTCATTGCCTTTCCGCCTTGCTTGATTGAAATTGGCGCGGTGAATTGACGCGCGGTGAAAAGTCGTAGCGGTTAATTGTCGCGCGGTGAATTGTCCGCGGTGAATCGTCGCGCGGTGAATCGTCCGCGGTGAATTGTCGTAGAATCAATACTTCCAAGTTTATTGCGTGCAGAGAACGTTTTTATTTTTACATCAATTGAATTTGTAATTCAGTTCTTTGGATTAAGGTAATCTTAAAATTACAATAGCTAGCCTATGAAGAATTATTATGATCAATTTAATTTTTTTTTAAAAATATCACTTGGGAGGCACTCGAATAAATGACTTTGTTTCATCAAACTGTATATGAGACTACTTTTGAGCTTTTGAGATCTTTCCAAAGATTTGAAAATCTTGAACTTTTGTGTTGTAAATGTACTTGAATAACTCTATTCTGACTTGGCCTGGGCGGCTACCGCCATCTTATGATCGCGGCTGTACCCGCTTTGTGCTGTAAGCAAGACACAGCTGATGAAAGTAAAAACGTCATTTTTTAGAGCAATTTTCTCCTCATCGATTTAATATACTTTATTGTCCTCGTGAATATGAAATTAATTTCATGGGCAAAATTACTGGCATGGCTCATATGGCAACATGTGTCAAGCAAGACACAGCTGATGAAAGTAAGAACGTCATTTTTTTTAGAGCTACACTACTTTCTGGACCCTGCACGAACAATATCTGTGAAGGTTGGAACCGGCGTCTGAACGCAGTGGTAAGAAAAAGTCATCTATCCTTTTACCATTTTTTACGGGAGCTCAGGAAAGAGCAAGATGGAGTTGAAACAATGTTTTATGGAGTGGGAGTTGGGTAAGACAATTCACCCCCCACAACGCAAAAAGTACTATCGACGAACAAAAGATTGTCGCGAGATTTTCAAACGGTAAGTTTTGCCTTCAAGGTTCTGGTTCGGCCACTCTTCATACTCCTTACACCTTGCAGGTGAGAGGGCAGTGGGGGCGGGGCGGGTAAGCCATTGTGTAGTTCAGTCCCACACTCGCACCCATAACTGAAAATGAGTGAAAATATCGCGACAATCTTTAATTCGTCGATAGTACAAACAGCTGAACGAGCGGTTGCGAAAGCTCGGCTTAAAATCAAGAGTATAAAGAGGAGAATCGCTTACAGTCATTTCTAAAAGGATGCGGCCTAAGTATCAACCTTTAAGCTGTAACCCATATTAGGTGAGTTTGTACATTCGGTGAAAACCTTAGGCAAAATTGTTCGTAGGTGAAAATTTTTTGGTAAAACGTCTTTAGATAAAAATGATTAAGTGAAATACCTCAAAGGTGAAATGGGTTTAGGTGAGAAGTCCGGTAACGGCTGTTTCATTATTATATCCATGGCTACCATAAGAAGTTTCCAATCATCGAAATGGATGGAACTTTCAGGAATGATAGAGCTATGTGTCAGACATCAGAATAATGCCATTTTTTTTTTTTTTTTTTTTTTTTTTTTTTTTTTTTTAATTTGGTCAATTGGAAGCGAGGAGGCAGGGGGCCCAAGTCAAAACCTTCAATGCACCATAACTTTAAAAAAAGGAGTTATTTGCGAAAACTTTGCGCTAAAAAATGTGTATTTTAAAGATCATTTGATTGATGTGCTACAATGTCTGGCTAGAAAAGTATTTGAGACGGTTTGTGCCAGTTTTTTGATTTTTGACATTTTCAAAAAACTGTTTCTGAGTTTGAAAAATATGCGCAATGTAGTTACTTGAACAAAAAACTGCCACGAAGAAAGCTGACTCTACAAGCTTTAGAATGGCGCAAACTGCGAGGCCGGAAAACTTTTCATTTAAGAGTTTGACCGCCCAAAGTTTCAAATCGAGCCAAAAATTGTGTTTTGCCAACTTACAATTCAACGAAAAGAAGCTGGTGCATCCAACGCGATTGTGTTTAAAGAGCGTGCCCTGGAACGCAGGAATGTATAACTAAAAGCATATCTATTTTTTGGTGGCATTGATATCTTAAAATCAAACAAAACATTTTGAAAATGAGGCTCAGTCAACAACAATGCATACAAGGCTGCCAACATTTCTTACAGTGTCTACCAGAACCTGTTCCAGACCAAAAATTTTGCACTTCCTTCCCACAGTCCCACACATCTACCTTGTATGAACATTGAAACACATGAAATCTCACCAAATCCTCATTCAGTACGCGTCAGTAAAATGAATAACAACAATACATCAATTAGCAACCAAACAAAATATACTTTGACCATACTGCCTAGACAATGGGAAAACAAAAAATACCCAGATACTTTGATTACGGAACAATATGTCACAACATCATTAGAAAACTCTATTACACCTACGTTCAATATCTCCCATCCACCTACTATTTACTAACTTCACCTACATATCTGTCTTTTATGTAGTTTGAAACTCATGAAATCTTACTAACCCCTCCTTGAGTATAGAACAAAGAGATAAACAGAAAAAAATCCAACATTTTCTATGACCAAACAAAACATACCCAAGGAAATAGTTTAGTTTACGAGCCGCTAGATTTTCTAACCAATCACACCCTAGCTTGATCTAACCAAACCTAACAGGTTTATTTGGTTGAGTAGGGGATAGCGGTTACAAAATAATACATCGCTCCCTCACTAAATAACTCTTTTACAACTATGTTCACCATCCCCCAGCTACCCTAAGTCTTCAGTATTCAGCCCTTAAAGCTATTCTGTTGGAAACTGAGTTTCATAGCTTCCGCCGCGCCGCCCGCGGCCGTTGCGTTGTCCAATAAAATACCACACTAATCGTTCTATCTTCATGGGGACCTCATGTAGGTGCCAACCAACATGTAAGTTTGAATACAGGAGTGAGAGAGATATTGAATCTCTCGGTATGTCATTGATCAGATATAATCCCGATTGAAACTCTTTGTCCTTGTACCTATATACACAGGACTATTCAAACAACCACGTCAAAAAATCACTCATTATGCGATAGGAAAATTTGTAATAAACCTCTGCTCCCGTGTACACAAAGAACATATTTAGAAATAAAAACAATTGAATAAACACGAACAGTTTTGAAAATTACGCCAATGGTGTTATGACTACTCAAAATGCACTTCTATTCGAAAAGGAAACGAGCTAGGGGAAAAGCATGATCGAAATGGTGCGAGATATGAATATTGAAGGCTCACTGGATTTCAGAATTTTTTTCGTAAGTATAATTTATGTTTTTGTCGAGGTTTCTATAGATTGTAAAAGAGTGAAGAAGTACGGGGGGGAGGGTAGGGTGGAGACTGCGTGTCTGCATGCCAGAAAACGACCCTGCTGATGAAAAACATGTTTCAGTGGCTTAGAAACAAGGGGTGACTCATAAAGAGGGTCTTGCGACAGCTGACCGCGGCAACATATGATTGAGTGAGCATATGATCGCCAAGCGACTGTTGACCACCTTTTTCTTATAACTATTATCATTATCATTGTTTTTAATAATCAATATGATTGATTATCATAATGATTTTATGTTTTTTCCATTCCTTTCTTTCAAATCATAAATTCTCCGTCACCTTTTTTCAGGCTTAGGACTGGCCACTTACATTTGATTCCGAGTTTTAAAAATTCGAAACAATGAAATGTGGGCGTGTTTAAATTTTTTGAATGAAATTGTGCCTGATGTGTTAAAAAATGTGTAGACTTTTAAAATTGTTAAAGGTTAATAAACTTGTGAAATTTAAAATGTCGGAAGAAAAAAATGCGTAATAAAATGAGCTAGGATCACCAAAAATTACCACAGGAACGTCAAATTATTATGGGCGATACCTTTTAAAAAGTCAATAGTCAGGTGGTTTTCAAAGTCCTCACATATTTACTTCAAATTTTTACTTAGAGCAACATACATTGGAATCAGAGGTGGTGGAAATCGTCCATTAATTAAACTACATGACTGTGATAAGAAAAACAGAGGTACCTAATTGACAACTATCCTCAACATTGCCATCCGATTTCTTTATTTTTATCTATTGTCCTTTATTTAGGTTTTCCTTCTTATTTCTTAATTTATTCATGTTATTATTTTTTTTTGTTTGGCGATCATCTGTCGCGTGGTCATAGGTCGCGTCGCCGCGGTCAAATGTACGCGCGTTTAACCGCCGCGCGATGAAATGTCGTCATAGAACCCATATATAAAGAGTGAGACTAGTGCTGTAACTTTTTAACGAAACAAGCTATAGTGATTAGTGACCTCATTTTGGTGGCATTTAACCCTTAACTGCGCCATGGCACCCCTGAGGCACAAAATATATTTCCTCCATTTTGAACTCTTAAAGTTAAAATATCATTTTTTTCCACGTCGTCATCTCTCCGGCACAAATCGAGGAAAAATTTCGATTTTTCACCGAAGTCTGATAAAGCAAGGCCCCACATTGGGGGCCATCTGAGCATTAGAAAACATATTTAACCGTTTGACCTTGATTTTCTCCCTATACTGGCCCATGTTAAATTTGGTACTTTGTAGTTCTCTTGGGCGCAAGAATTAATGCTAGGAATTTTTTCATTATTTTTCCCTTTCATTTTGAGTCAAAATCAATTGAAAAATCATATTTTCGAACGAAAAAAAAAAATCGCGCAGTAAAGGGTTAAAGATCAACTTACTAACTATCGATTAAGACAAAGATGAGATAATCGGATGAAACTTTAATGAGTTATGTACATTTGAAAAAAAAAACCAAATTGTTGACTCGTTAATACGGGTTTTTTTAGCCGCAGCGAAAAATAAAGTAATACATTTTCCGATGCTTTCTTTCTCAGAAAATGACTTGGTAACACCGAAAATAGTACTTATAAATATTAATATGGTCGCCTAAAGCCTGACTTCCAATAGACATGTTTAGAGTGACGTCACAAAAAATTGGCTCCAAACAAATGCTCCATCTTACTTGCTCTCAGGGGTGCCCCCGTAATATAAATCATACGAGCAACTCGTATACTTCAAAATTGAGGGGGGTGAAGATTTTTTTTCCTTTTTTGAGAAAATCAGTATTTTCCCTTACCGATATGAAATTTTTTTAATCACTAGCTTCACAAATACTCAGTTTCTGTCTCCTTTTCCACCATCTTTACTCTCCCCCCTAAATTCTTCTTCCCTTTGTACAATCCCCCATATATCTTTTCTAATCACATCCTCCCCCCCCAAAGATTTTTCCTCAACCTGATCTACACCCACTGTTGCCAGATCTTGCGGTTTTTCCGAGAAGAAAGAACAGAAAAAGCCGCAGGATCTGGCAACATTGTCTATACCTCCCCCAATCCATTTCTCATCTCAAACTTACACCCCCCTAAATCCTCTTCCTCCTTCTATCAACCCCCCCCTCAGATAAATTTCCTTCCGAAAATGCGTAACCCCCCCCCCCCACATCACGACATAACCAATAACAAATTCTGAAAGGTCTTTTCACAAATTTTCCATGCGACCACAGTTAGAAATTCATTTCTTTAGAGATTCCAAAGTGGTTTTCTGAAAAGTCAGAATCCCAAAAATTTCCCAGGAAAGGTCCCATAAACCCCCCTTCTCTGTCACGGTACCCCAGGCTCCCAATACCACATCCCCACTGAAATATCTTCTAACGTATTGTAGAGGGTCAAATTTCAAAAAAAAAATCCGGGGGAGGACCCCGAACCCCCCATTCTTCTGGGGGGATTCAACTCGAACCTTTCGGTGGAGGGGGGATCAATCCTCGTGATTAGGGGGACACCTACCGGGGGGTGGGTTGGGCACCCCTGCTTGCTCTCGCCAGTGGCGGCTCGTGAACCTCAGCACTGATGAGGCGAAAATTAACAAGTCTATATCGCCGGGGGGTCTGGGGGGTATGGAATACCCCTCAGGAGAAAGGGGGGTCTGGGGGCCCTCCCCCAGAAAATTTTGAATAATAAGAGGCCAAATCGTGAAATTCTAAGGGCTTTTGATGCGATCTACACGATGGTTCGCGCGTATATCTATCGGTTAAAATTAATGACAATTATATTATTATTTTTCATTAATACATTTAAATACTGCATTTGATGGGAGATAATGAAAATTATCAAAATAAAACACGCTTAAATTGGGAAAGGTAAAAGTCTCTATCGACAGGAAGTGAAAGATAGATCGACCAACAAAAAAATCAAGAAAATCGTCCGACAAAAAAGTAAAGAAAATCAGCCAACAAAAAAGAAACAAATAAAGAATAAATGAAACACTCAAGACAGTATGTAAAGAATATAGGAGAAACTAGAGGAAGCAAATACCACCCTCTCACTCCCCTAATTTTAGACATGAATACAGTGGCAACACAGTTTAAGAGAAAGAGAGAGGCAGAGCGAGACAGAGAAAGAAAGGCGGGAGAAAACAAAACGTAAATGAATAGGAAATTAATCAAAGTAAACAAACTTTTTAAACCTGCTGACAGAGGATATACCGCCAGTTGCCTGAAGCATTACTTGAGAGAAGAGAAGAGAGATGATTTCGTTCACCCCCTCCACTCCGACCCTGCCAGTCAGTGTGTGCGAAGAGGCGACGAGCAGCAGCGCCGAGTGAAGGAACCAGTTTCTCCAAACGCTCTCCAAATTCTCTTCACTACCTCCCTTCTCTCGCTCTCCGCCTGCCTATCCATCGCGACATGCAGCGTCGATGAAGATCGCCTCATGAGCTTCGATTCCGCTAGCATAGCCGCACTCACCGCCTTCTCCCGCTATCCATCGTGACATGCAGCGCTGAGGGAGATCGCCGCATGAGCTTCGCTTTCGCAGCCGGCCACCTCCGCACCACAGCGCTGACGGACTTATTTCTCAACGCAGTGGCTATTATTTCTCTATCAAATCTCGTACCTATCTTTTTCAATTACTACTTATGGATAAAAAATTTGGCACTGAGGAACCAGCAATTCACAAACTAATTTCCTATTCCTCTGTTTTATTCCCTCCCAATTCCTTTTCTTTCCCTCTTCGAAACAGGTGAGGCGTCGCCTCACTTGCCTCACCCGACGAGCCGCCACTGGCTCTCGCGGGTTTCCCCCATAAGAAACAGGATCAACATTTTCAAATGCAAATTCGTGCTAGTAAACAACAAGTTCTCTCAGATTTTACTACACCATTGGATTCCACGTACCTTAAAATATAATCACGTTACAACAACATTTTTGAAACATCGCGTATTAACTTACAATCTCAGTTATATCGAAGAAAGTCCTATGTTTTGTCCTTGTCCCACTCACAGATTCTTAGGGGCACAGAATCCTAGGATATAGACTCATCGGCATCGGCACCATCACACCACGTGTTATACCTACCTCGAACAAGCTTCGATACGAAGAGACGTTCGGATGATTGATTATCATGGCGGTGAGACGCCCATAAGAGACCGTGAGTAATACAAGGACAAAACATAGGACATCTTCCGATATAACTGTGATTGTAAATTAACTTGTGATCTTTTTCTTAAATTATGTCGGAGTGAAACGATACTGTAAGATACCTGGAATCTAATGTGCAATAAAATCTGAGAAAACTGGTTGTTTACTAGCGTAAATTTTCATGCGAAAATTTGGATCTGATTTCTTATAGGTAATCCCACGAGAGTGAGCGAGGTAGAGCATTTTCTTGGACCCAATTTTGATCGTGACGTCATCACTAAACATGTCTATAGGACGGTAAGCCTTGCGTACTGTAGCCTTGCGTTCCCTGCGTTTGGTATAGCTTTGCGACAGAGGACGAAAAGTGCTCAACATTTACAAGAGCAAAGTCGTTCCCAATAAATGCAAGCATCGACCAATCAGCATCAAAGATTTCGAAAGGCGCGGGTCAATGACTCAAAACGGAGTCTCGGTTTGTTTACATTATAATTTTCGAATGCGCAAGTGAGGTTAAGTTAGTTTCGACGTACAACTGCGCATTTTCTCGCTTTTACTTTGCATCTTTTTATTTTCGTGTTGTCTCAAAAGTTACTTTTCTTTAACACCAGCGAGATTCACTAATCACAAGGGCGGATTCCGCCGAATACAATATTCCTTCTTCTTCAATTGTTGCATTCGTTGATTCGGGACTCATCGACAGTTCACTCGACAAGCAGCGGCCAGCAAAATCGGTCTGCTTTTCCGCGCAGCAACGCAAGAGTTGAGTATTGTTCAACTCGGCCGCGTCGCGTCGCAGTCGTTGCGTTCCGGAGCAAAGGTTTTGAGTAGCATTGGGAACGATCCCATCTGTTCGTGTGTATTTCAACTTCGTAACGTTGCGGCGTCGTTGCGTAGCTTTGCATCGCATAGGAAACCAGGCTTATAGCTCAAGATGAGACAGGTTATGCTCATTATCTGATCACACTGAAGAATGGAAGCATCAGACAATTTAGTGTATTTCAAAAGGCATCTGCCAATTCAAGGAAAATTAGAGAAAAAGTCTTGAAGAGTTAAAATTCAGCTCTAAGACTATAGCGTTCCAAAAGTACATATTTATATGTTCCCAGATCGGGCTTTTTTAACTAATAAATTATCCTCTTCGAATTGTTATTCTTTATTCTCTATTTATGTTTGTTGGTTGTAAATTCAGTTCGGCGTCCTCGCAGTTTCAGCCTCAGTTGATTCATTCAGTATACCCGGCATGAATTTTCCAAAACCAAAAGGAATTCCATTGCTCAAGGAAGTTGAGGTAACTTTCAGTTACTATATACCCGCAGTTACTATACAGGTCGTGAAAATCATCGATAACAGCTGGCGACAAGCTGATATGCGTTGAGCAGTTTAAACCAAGAATGTCACTTGTTTGTGGCGCCGGTTCATCAAATAAATCCTGTAAGGTGATTCTTCGGCGTTTAGTGCCGATTTCTGCTACCCGAGCGCTACCGTTCGATTAATGTCAAATAACAGGCCGAAAGTAATTTATATATTTGAAATAAAAACGGAGTGTCAATTACTACAAATAAATATCCAAATTTCATCTGAAGAACGTCTCTGCAAAATATCTCGTCGAAAACTTCGAAAATAAGGCTGAAAGTACCAAAAACTGGAATATTGCAAATCAATTCTTGTATCGCAATGCGAAATTTCATTTGTTGATTCTTTCAGCCTTACTTTTGAAGTTATTGACGAGATATTCGGCAGAGACGTTCTTTAGATGATTATGTAGTAACTGACACTCTGTTTTCTTAAATATAAATTTCTTTCGGCCTGTAATTTGACATTAATCGAATGGTAGCGCTCTGGTGGCGGAAATCGGCACTAAACACTGAAGAATCGCACCTTTAATAACTTCATCTTACATCAGTTCTTTCATCAATTTTTTAAAAAAAAAAAAAAAAAAAAAAAAAAAAAAAAAAAAAAAAAAAAAACAACTTTAGTTGCATTTTTTTTTCTGAATTTTGAAAGTGTCACGTTGCTTGATAAGCCTGTTTAACCCTTGTGAGCCTAAGGTATTTCGGTAACACAAAGGACTAAGGGGGGGTATTTTTGTACCCCAAGGATATTTTCATGCAGCACAGTCAGTATAAATAATTTTGAAACTTTAATGGATGAATTATGTACTTAGTACCCTAAGAGAGTAATTTATGTGAAATTTGAGTAAATTTTTGCTATGTTGCCAAATTTACACCTACTTTTAAAAAAAAATGTCAAAATAAAAAAAAGGAAAAAATGAAATGAGGTACCATATTATTTTTCCATTTTTGATAAATTTTCAATTTTTTTTCAATGATCTGACTTAATATTCTTAATCTACATAAAATTTCCGTAAAATTCACTGTAATAGATGGTTCCAAACTTAAAACTGGCAGGACGAAGGGGGGTATATTTGTACCCCAACACTTTAAATTTCTATAATATCGACAAAAATTCATAAAAATTAATGAAATTTGGTAGACGTGTTCTAAGTATCCTAACTTAAAATGTCATGAAGTACCAAAAAATTTTGAGCAGTTTTGACAAAATGGCGTCAAAAAAACTGGCCTGGGGTACAAATGTACCCCCCCTTAGGCTCACAAGGGTTAAGCGTGTCGAGGCCAATAAATAGTGCGGAAAAACAATCCAGTATTGTAGAGCTAAAGGACTCCTGGTTCTACTATGATTAATCGGAATGGCTGAGTGAATATTTCGTACCCAATGACCCGCTTCGTTGTAATTGAAAATGCTTTAGGAGCTAGCGCTTAAAAAAGTTGATTATAATACAAATATGGGCAGATATGAACCTGGAGTGGGGCTGATGGGCTTGACGTTTGACAAGTGGCGAAACTTGTAATGTGACAAAACTGTTTTTTCAGAAAACTTATGTAAAATAATCGTTTTTTTTTTTTTTTTTTGGGAGCAATTGCTTTCACTAAAAGGTATAGTATTCAAATGGAGAAAGTCACTGGTTGCCAAATACATACTCGTAGTATGCTTCTCCGCTGCGCTCCACTCGATCAACTCCGCGATGGTCCTTAGTTCATTTTCCCTCCGATAGTTTACAATAGATTCGGAAAGTAGAATTTCCTAAGAAAAAGAAAATAATCGCAAGTAAAAGGAAGAAGATTGAAGAAGAAAAAAGATAAAAAGAGTGAGACGGGCTTATTCGAATGTACTCGAGATTTTCCAAGCTGTTAATAGTCCCATCGTGAATGCACAATCTATATGTAGATCTAAGTACTTTGTCCACTTGGATAGACAATCTACATAGCAGTCATTTTTATGTTTTGTTTTTTTTTCGAATTTACAGGATGAATTCAAATTATTCATGGAATTCATGCAGCGATTCAGAAAAACATACAAAGATGCATTCGAGCAAGCGAAACGATTTGACATTTTCAAGCTAAATTTAAAGATCGTTGAAAAATTGAACCAAAAAGAAAGAGGGACAGCCGTTTATGGAGTGACAATGTTTTCTGACATAACTCGTAAATGATTCAACTAGACTGACATTAATTTGATCAAACAAGGTGGCGGGGAGTAACGAGTTTTTTTTCGTCTCCATTTGTAAAGAGCTAAAATGCTCTCAATTCAAGAACAGTGGAATTTTTAAATGCAAATTTGAACACTTGATGATTTTCAGAGTTCTCAACTCAAGCATTCTTCATACCAGCTTCGAGACTAATAACCTGAAAAGTTTCTCCCTAGTAATTTTGAATAGGCCGAGAAAAGTTGGACACATCTATCTCATCAAACAGATGCTTTCATTTATTTTAGGTTTTATTAAAAGCAAAACGTCTTACGTTACAATTACTGCACCAAATTTGAACAAGCACGTCACCTTCAATATATCATTTTTTTTTTTTTTTTTTTTTTTTTTTTTTTTTAGAAAAATCTAATAAATCGATCAAAGGAGTTTCGAACGAACGTTTCTTAACTGATAAATAGTAACCAGAGGCGTAGGCGTGCACTTTGGCAATGTTGTAATGTGTCCATTTAAACCTACGAAAAAGGTCGAATGCGAAGGTGTTCACCGAATACCCAATAGTTCGATCTTTTTCATGCATTTAAATGGACGAACTGCATGGTTGCCAAATTGCACGCGGCGCCACTGATAGTGACATAGAAAAGCGAGAAGCTTCAAATTAAACAGGAATCTCTCATGGTACCTGCAGCGAATCTCCGTCACAATGCCTTCAACTTTAAAGTCATTTAATGAGTCTGTGTGTGAAATTCGTAATTTGTCATTGTCTTTATCGTAAATTTTGCTGGATTTTATTCAAGAAGTAATAAAATAAGTATCAATAAAAGAATCGCTGAATCGCTTATAGCAATAGTTAGCAAGATCCTCATTACAGACTTCTAAAAAGTGAAGGTTTGCAAGTTTGAGCGTCTAAATTACAAATCTGTATTTTCATTTTTTACTTTCTCACTCAAACGAAGTTAGAATTTGAGAAAGTATTGCGATGGCACCGATGTCTGCCTGTCTGTATCCCAACATAGCTTTTGAACCGATGATCCATATGCGTACAAGTTTTGCAAAGAAGCTGTTTTGAACATTCTTCAGAGGGGTTTTCTTTTTTTTCGAAATTTTAAATTGTAAAAAAGTTTTGGAGGATAAAAGATTTCCATTAAAATCAACAGAAAAATGGCTAAACACAGAGAATATAGAAATATTTCAAATAATGCTAATTGAATTTTGATTAAAAGTTGCAAAAACATTCTGCAACCAGCCTACTGTAAAATTAACCCCTTAAGGAGGGTCTGGAGTCTTCCCCAATATATTATATTAGAGAGGGTCCGAGGGTCTCCCCCAGGATATTAAAGGGGGTCTAGGGGTCTCCCCCAGAGTAATAAAGGGGGTCTGCAGGCTGATTCTCCCTATTTGGACGAGACGAGACGAGATAGCAAGTAACGATGAATCCCATTGGTTTAAATGGCGTCACGTGACAGATTTGAAGTCATTGGCGCAAGCTCCGAGTCATGATTTTGAAATTCATGACTCGTAACCAGCTCCTAATATGTCACATGACGCCGTTGAAACCAATGGGATTCATCGTTACTTCCTATCTCGTCTCGTCTCGTCCAAATAGGGAGAATCAGCCTGCTGGGGGTTTCACCCAAAAATGTAAGGGGGTCTGAGGGTCTCGTCCCCCTAGATTAAGTTTAATGTGAGAAAGTGTTCGTGGTGTATTCCCTACAGTTTATTTTATTTCCTTTCTCTAGCGGAAGAATTCAAGAGTAAATTGACAGCGGATGTCACGCAAGTTCCCCTCAATCTAATTAGAAGGTCACCTGGACGCACACCAGGCCAAGGAGGTAGACGTCCAGGTGGAGGAGGCAGTCGAATCCCTACTCCCAAATCTCCGAGACCACCCAGAATTCCTACTCCAGGGCCAGGGTCCAGCTCAAGTATCCCATCTTCTCCACATAGTCCAAAACCAGTCCTTCCGCCCTCTCCTCTGTCTCCAAAACCTACAGTACCTGCCAGTACAGGGCCAGGCTCCAGCTCAAGTATCCCACCTTCTCCACAAAGTTCAAAACCAGTCCTTCCTCCTTCTCCTCTGTCTCCAAAACCTACAGTACCTGCTGCCCCTAACCCATCAAAGGCTTCAAGTTCAGGCACTAAACCTGCTGCTCCAACTCTGGTTATTCCGCCACCACATCAACCTTGTCGCCCACCTCGAAAAACAGGACCAGGAGTAAGTCCGAAGGCCGAAGGACCGTGCGGCCGACCAGTAGGACCTCCAAGTCCGAGACCACCTGCAAAAGACAATCCCAACTTTAGGGAACCAAACCCAAACGAGCGACAGGGTTTTTCATACATGATTTTTCCTTACTATCCACCTGTAAAAGATCAAGTAAGTTCATTTAAAAACCCTTGTTAAACCATTGATGTTAGCAAAAAATTAAACTGTACATTAAAAAATTCCCGAGCTTTTCTTACAAAGGATGGCTTTAGAATTACAAGTGTTATTTTTTATTTTATTTTACGGAGAAGTTATCGCGGCACCAATCATTTTTACTGAGCCGTTTCCCCGCAGCTTCAGCTCAAAGTTGGTTGGAAACAATAGAACATAGGTCTCAGGACCATGCAAATAAATTTTTTCTAACACCAATCGGGATTTTTACTTTAATCTTGAAGTTAATTAGTTTATGTTTTTGGAAGACGCTTTTTAAAAACGTTTTTAATGTACCCTAAACATACCGCCGAACTTGTCACTTTTTATTGGTTGACCAGCATCATTAGAACTTTCAAAATTGCTAACAACATTAACATTCCAGTCAAACGTGTTAAAAAAATTAAAACTCCTATCAAGCACACATTTTTTGTTTACTTTTAAAAAGCATATACCACACATTTTTTGAACTTTATAAATGGAATCACTGCTTAGCTTTTAATCAGTTTCACAAAATCATTTGGCCTTTGAAACTTAGAAGGCTGCAGAACATCAACGATTTATGGCTCAATATTGTTTAATGTTAAAGAAGTGATTGCTGATAACAGGAATTTTTACTTTTTTTGTAGCTTTAAAAGTTTCGATGCTGGGAATCATCCGATTTCTATGACAGTTCACAGCGTCTCGAACATTTTTGCTACAATGGCATCGTCCTGACTCGATTGTAAGCTCAAGCATTCGAGCAACGATTCTTATACCTTTATTAACTTCTCATTTCTAATAAGCAATGCCAGTATCTTGATGGACCCATTTTAAGTTGTTTAACTTTTACTTGTAAAAATTTTATGAATAGGGAGAGGATTGCTTTGACTGCTGGGCATTTGCCGTGACAGCCGCTTTGGAAATTCTGTACTCTTTCTTCTTCAGAAAACCAGTATCCCTCTCAGAACAACGTAAGTATTTGCGGGTAGGTCAAAAGACTTGACACCTATACTGTGCTAACTATCACTAGGAAAAGTCCTTGCTCTCGGTTTTGGATCGAATCAGAAATTCCCAAGACAGATGGACCCAATCTCGATACAGATTTGGAAGGATCGTTTATGCCACTGACTCGTGACTCGTTAAATTAAAGAAATAGAGGTCCAAAAATGGAATACGAAGGCGAGACCTAAGTGTCAGTGGTCTCGTGCAATTGAAGCTGTAACATTAATAAATATAAGCCCGTTGTTTAGTTATCTTCCAACCAATAATTTTGCTTTATCTCAATTAATTATCGTTTAAGAAATAATCTCAGAGAAATTCAATCTTTCTCCTACAGAGGGACGTCACAATAATGGAGTGCAGTTCAATTTCATGACCTCATCAACACTCTTTAAATTACTCACTGCTATATACCTATATAAGATGGGTGTATTTGACCAAAAAAGGAGTGCGTTCTGAACCAGATTATATTTCTTTTCATTTTTTTACTGTCCATTTTAGAAATATTGGACTGCGGAAATGCTGGTGATTGCAAAGGCGGTAATGCTTTCCCAGCTATTGAGTATGCTTTGGGCACGTACCTGCAACTTGAAAAAGATTATCCATACGAAGTAGTCAAGAAAGAGTGTAGGTACAAAAAAGAAAACGGATTCCTGAAGCTTTCGGAAGCGATAGAACTTTTGAATGAAGTTGAAGTTGCGAAGTGTATTCTTGGACACGGCGTTCCTGTCGTTGCTATCCATGGTGAACCTTTGCAGGTAAGCAAAGCAGCTTTGATGAAAGAAGTGACGTCATTCCACCGATCTCAGAGGGGGGGGAGACAATCACATTACTTTTTTTTAACCCGTTACATCGAAAATTATAATATTCACCTAAAAAATAACAATATATGGTTGCCAAAATAAAAATAAATATCCAAAAGCAAGCAGCGTTAATAAATGGTACTCAAGAACGTGTCGAAGAATTTGATCTCTCTCTCTCTCTCTCTCTCTCTTTGCCCATTTGAAAGTATGCGCTGGGAAAGGATAAAGCGAGAATCTATCACACGACTCCTCCAGCTATCTTTTTTGAACGCATAGCTCAAAGCGCAGAAAGATGAATGGCTAATTCCTGCAAACACCTCTGCTGGCAGTCAATCTAGATTCATTGTAAGACTTATGTAGAGTAAATATGTGTACAGGCTCGGGCTAAGTTTGAGGAAAGATGAACTCAAGTATAGTTAGCGCAACCTCACTCTACGAGAATTCTTGTATCTGATTGGTCGGCGGTTCAGATTCGGGGCATCTGTTGAACTTTAGTTTGACTTCATGTCCTCCAACTTGATCTGGTTGCTGACTTGTCGTGTAGAAGTTAGTCAAAAGATAGGCAGCACTGTATCTTAATAACGGAACTATGAGCGTAAGAGTTTTCGGCTTTATCGAATACAGTAGTACATTAATTACCCCACTTGCACCGGTAGGTGCCGTTACTTTTGTAGAAGAATTGCGTGAGCACTAACTGACGTGACGTTCTCTGTAGATTATTAAATGCGTGTTGGGATAAATGCGAAGATAATGCGTTGAAATATTACTATCTTTCTTAACAAGACTCTATTCCAGAAAGGACAGGGTATTTTAAACTCATTTTTTCCTTTTCCTTTTCTTTATAGCTTACTTAATACTTTTCAGTTTTATGTCAGCGGTGTTATGGATCCAGTTGATTGTTCTAAAGACACACATAACCATGTTGTAAACGCAGTTGGATTTGGAACAGGTAAAAATGTTTGACATTATTATAAGACAATGAAAGAGTAGTGGGTGAGCTCCATAGATGCACGCCAGTTGCAAGATGTTTGGTTGAACGGAAATTGTGCAGTTTTGTTTCTGATCCCGACACAATATTGGAGAAAAACAACTTTAAACTGTGCACTTTAAAGGATTTGTCTGCAACAGGATGAATTCACGCAGTGTGATCTCGTAATATTTAAAATTAGGAAAAGTAAACATTCACGCGTGGGAAACTTGCTCTCGTTACTTTTTTTATGCAGTTTCGTAAAAGAAAAAAAACAAGCAGGGAAAATTCCAACTCGCAGGTGTTGGAAAAGCGTGCCATACTAAAGTCTGAACAGCTTTAATGCTTTTGCTAGCAATGATAATAATTAGACAGCATTCATCAGAAAGGAACCAAGTAACATGGAGCTGATCTCGAGTAAATGGAGTCAAAAGTTGAAGAGTTAGCATTTAAACAAAAAACTTAGAATTACTTACGTTTTGATTTCATTCAACTACCGTGTTATGTTTTTGCATTTCAACACCGGAAAAGTGGAATTTCCTATGCAGGAAAGGTACTTAATTTTTAGCGTTTAAAGTGACTTGGTTCCTTTCTTCTTCTTTTTTTTGGCATAATCACGAAAAACGAATCTCTAAGAGAAACCAAACGGCAGAGTTGGTTTACACTGTTGATTATTTAAAATTCGTTAATCCGGACTTAAGTCCGTTCCCATTTCTATACAAAGAACCAAGTCGGAGTTGGTTCCTTACGTGACTCGGATTAAGGCTTAACCTTATCAGAAAAAGGAACCAAGTTCTCATTTTATTTCATCATATGGACAATGACATCAATGAGGCTCACCAGCTTTGACCCTCGGAAGAGAGGGGTGGAGAGCCATCTCAAAACTTTCGAAATTTGACCCATATTGAGAGACACATTGATAAAATGATGCCGACCTCCAACTATCCTCGAATTGCTCGATTTTTGTAAATCCTTCTGATCGATCGAACGAGGAGGCGGTCTTCGTAATTTTTGAGATGCTCCCTCTCCTTGAGAGGCAATGCTGTCAAAAATGGTTGCGGACCTAGAAACCCAATTTTGAATAAATGTGTCAAAGACTTTTTTTTCTCACTCACTTTTTTAAGCTGCAGTTGACTTCTCAAAATGGAGAAATGATTTTTGAAAACGGGTTCAAATCGAACCTTCGATTTATCGAAAACAAGAAACGTTATCGAGCTCCGGTTTGCGCCAAAAGTTTTAGAATTGTATGCAATAAACGATATATTACAAGAAATAGGGGTTGCCATTTGACATCTTTGAGGAAGTGCTCATAAGGACTCCCAATTTTCAACGGGGGAGCGGGCCCTCGAATCTTCATCCAAAATGAAGAAGATTGGTGCAATTCGCATCTTTTTTATGTAATCTCGTTCAAAAGTTGTACTGTGTCAACCGTGTGGGAGGAGTACTTCTCTTATACCCTGTATGGAGTTTGGCTATAGGTAATGTTCACAATGTTGTGTCTCTTCTTTTTTTTTTCAGGAAAAACTGGAACTGGAACCCCTATTGATATTTGGTTAATGCGCAACTCTTGGGGTGTAGAATGGGGAAAGAATGTAAGAATCTCAAGTTTATTAAGTTTACATAACAATAAAATGTTTACTTATCTTCATTATTTTGGTTTTGACGAAAAAATTATGTAAGTAATACGTAACTTTTGAGAGATCAAGCGAATCAAATATTCTGATGTTTAACAGGGTTCTGCAATTATAATTCAAATATTTGAGGAGACCCTTTAAATGTAATTTTAAGCATTTCTCTTAACTTTTAAGGACATTTGTAATTTAAACTGCATTTTACTATTCTAATTTCAATGAGACAGACCCGCCGGGAGAAAGAATTAAATTGCAAAAACTTAGTTTAACTCGATCAATATTTTAAAAAAATCATGTTTGACTTTGATGAAGAAAAAAGAAATCTATATACTTGAATTTTACGCGCTTTCACCCTGTGAGTGTTGATGAAATCGTTGATTTAAAACGGCGTTTCGAATTTTTGAATATGAGCCCATCTTGAACTTTCACCCTCGTTATATCAAAAGCTGAAAGTTATATCGACTTCCAGTTTGAGTCAAAATTCCAAGTATCAAATAAAAAATGAGAGTACCCATTTGAAGTGTTGGATTTAGGACAGTGGGTTGGGCACCCCTCTGAAGGGGGGGAGGGGTTGCAAAATTGGTGTCCCCCTTGAAATAATTGAAGACACGTTTCAGCGATTTTCGAAATTCACAGCCGTGTCCGAAAAAAGATGAGTGGAAACTATTTTAATTAATAACCTGAATAACAGCTATCAAGGAGAATATAGAGGAAGAAGGAAGAAATATAGATCATCACAGTACACTCACACACAATAGCAAAGCTGACAATGAGAGTTAAAAGACGGATTATTTCTTATAATAATTCCGATGTATGCCGAACTGTTCAATAAATGATATTCTCTTTGCCATTTTGCTTGCATCTTTTTCACCGTTAACTTCCGCACAATGATAAATGCTGAACACTCCAATCGTTGGCGAATTTTAACATGAGTGTATATTTGTGCTTGCAAGTTTTTTTTTCCATCAGCCCCGTTAACATCGCATAGAATTGGATGAAGTAGTGAGAACTTAGAATGAAAAGTGTAGACTTTTTCTTGCATTAGCTCAAAAAAATTGCTTGCTTTGGCTTTTTGTTTTTTTTTATTATCATAGGTTTTTAATCTCCGCGGTATGAAATGAATAATACAAGGTGACCAAAAGGTATGAAATTCCAAGTTTTCTTTCAAGGGAATTGAACGAAAATTCAAAGCTTCAAAAGCGTGAAAGCTCAACGCGACCTGAGAGCACCCACTTTTCAAAAAATTTTAGGGAAGAACCATCATACCTTTTTCTAGTGGGGATGGAAAATGTTGAAGGGGGGTGGTTCCTAGACCCCCCTCATTTATTGTATAAATTGTAGGGGCCCCCGAATGTAGGTTTGCGCTGGGGGTCGTTAAACGCCTCTGTCCCTCCCTCTCCCACTGTTTGTTTATCAGGTAAGAGAATCAGTAGATGGTGAATTTAGAAAAAAAAAAAAAAAAAAATTATGAGTATACACTGTACACTGTACAGTAAACCTCGAATTATCCGAACTAATGTAATGTGGCGCAGCGGTTGGCCAGTTCGGATAGATTACATAATGTGTAAGTTCAGGTAATCTGGAGTCCGTTACTGACAGCTACTACTTTTCGTGAAATGACTGAAAAGTCGATTAAACTACTGCAAACTACTCCAATTTTACACTTAAAACTTTGTGCTTGATATTTGGAGTTGGGTACATATTGGGTATAATGGAAAACGAAAAGGCTGTCTGAGATGCGTCAAGTTCCTTTGTGACTGGCGAGTGAAAGTGAGGAATATTTACCGACAAACAAGTTTGGATAACACGGAGTTCGGATAACCCGAAGTTTACTGTACTATAATAATTGAAGATTGTTGCGTTTCTATTATATATTATATAAAATAATAAAAAACAATTATCACGATTTCGTTTCAGGGGCATTTCGCTTTGAGGAGGGGCCAGAACACATGTGGTATGGGAAAATGGGGCATATGTACTTATGCAAGTAAAGCTTCATTGTTCAGACCAGTCAAATAAAAATCTACCACCTCAAAATAATGTTCTCTTGGTACTTTCATTATTTACCCTTATTTGTACTTACACCCCCCACCCCACCCTCGCCGGAACAACCTTATCAAAGCACACACTAAGTCGGATTTTCTTTTCAGAAGGTCACGGTTAAAAACATTCATGTTTGGTGGACCATAAAAAAAATCTGGCCAAAGTGAATCGATTGAGACTTGATGTGACATGTGAATCGGTTCGTAAAGGCGCGTCTCTGCCGTTTCATATGGGACTTCTGGGCCCGAATCCAGTTTGAGATAAGTTTTTAGGTTAGCATAATAACCTTGCTTAAAATATGTGACAGTCAATATGTAAGTTTGAATAATGGAGGAGCGAGAGAGATATTGAATCTCTCGGTGTACCTCCGATTGAATATACTCCCAATGCCAACTCTTTTTCCTTGTACACACAACTATTCAAACATCCATGTGAGAAAAAAATTAATCATACTATCATGACACATTGGATATGTTTGGAAACTGCCTATTAAATCTATGCGTTTTTCACGCATAGAACGATTCAAATAACCGTGAGATAAATATGCCTGTATTGCTGAACTACTAAACATTGGCAGATCTTGGCATATTTCTTTCTTTTACTCGGGTTTTTCCTACTCATGTTTTTGAAAAGGATAAAATGAGAGAGAGGCTATCGTTGGACTTCGCCCGTTCTTTTTTTAATACAGAATGGCGCAAAAGTCCGTTGACTCCCTTTTATTTTTTGAACGGTTGCAGATAAAAAATTGAAACTTTGGGGTCTTACACAACTTTTTGAGAGCTTTTGCGTGAGGGGTTTAACATTTTCAAAATAGCCCCCCCCCCTTAGGGTGGGTACTGCCCCTAACTCAAAATTTTAAAATGGCAACCACTATCTTGTGATACCTCGTTAGAAAGGACATGAAATTCTAAGACTTTTTGCATTAATCGGAGGTCGATATCGTTTTCCGTTTTCGATCGAAGGTCAAAGTTCGATTTGGAACCATTTTCAAAAAATTATTACTTCTATTTAAAAAGTCGGAATTTAAAAAACCAGTAGCCTAAAATACTCTAAAAAGCAAGAACTTTTCAGAAAAAAATTGTAACGTTTCTAACGTTTTTACGCCCCCAGGGGGGCTGTCTCAAAAATTCTTGAAGACGGACCCTATCGAGTGATACGTCGATCAAACAGACGTAAAAAACCGAGCATTTTGGCTCAAACCAGAGGTCGATTAGCATTAGAAAAAGGTAATTTAAAATACATTCCGGGCAAAACCCGGCAAAACTAACAGAATGAGGTGGAAAAAGACCCTCTAGGGTGATAGTTTCTGCAGCAGAATCTTGCACAGTGTCGCACATTTTTATCCAGCAACATTTTGAAGTCAAGCCTTTTTTATGAAATAAGCTTCAATAACTCGGTACAAAAAAGAAAAATATACACACTGAGGAGACTTTTTTTTTTTAATTCAAGGTGTATTTCGTTTGCGTTAAAGAAAAAAGAAACTTCGCAGTGAAATATTGACTAAGGGGGAATTCCTTTAAGCCAAGAAAAATGTATGATGCTACAAGTAAAATATTCTTTGTTGCGACAGTGATTCTCCTTCATGCAATCAAAACTTCACTTCGTGCAAGAGAAACTGTCACAAGTAAACGTGTTTCCTTGTTTTTAAAAGAAGTGATTTCTCTCAGTACATGGATGCTGAAAAGAGAGTGAGGATCACTTGGATGGAGGAAGATTTGGGGAGAATGAGGTAAAATAATGAGGGGTTGTAAACTGGTGGGAAAATTGAGAAAATGTTAAATTGATAGAAATGGCATGGTTATTTATTGCGGATGATAAAACTTGAGGTTGAAAAATTTTAAGACTCGAAGCAGATATCACGGCTAGTCCGGACTTTAGTGTATCCATCAATTCCACGATCCAATCTTTTAAAATTGTCCACTTCATTCTTCCCAAATCTTTAACCAGTTGATCCTCACCATCTCTGCAATTTACAAGTATTTCTAACTTAGACATTTACCAAGTCAAGGAAAATTAGAGGACAAGTTTTGAAGCATGAGTTAAAATTCAGCCCTAAGACTGCAGCGTTTCGAGTGTATATGTAAAGCCAGTGGCGGCTCGTGCAGTTTGGCAACCATGATTTTTTGCCATTTAAACCTATGAAAAAGTATCGATATCTTAGGGGTGCATTGCACCTCCTGAAAATCGATTGTTTTACAGATGTTTAAACATGACATTTAAATGGAGAGAATATGTTGTTGCCACATTGCACGAGCCGCCACTGATATGTAAAGCATAATTTTCACGGATCAGGGTCTTTCCATTCAATAACCTTCTTCCGAACATTCTTTACAGCATTCGTTCCTAATTTTGTTGTTGTTGTAAATTCAGTTTGGCGTCCTTGCAATTTCAGCTTCAGTGAGTTCATTCAGTATACCCCGGCATGAATTTCTCAGAGCCAAAAAGAATCTCATTGCTCAAGGAGGTTGAGGTAACTTTTCATTCATTATACTCAAATACCTATATTCAAAGCAGGGCATCGGACCGAACCGAACCGTGAACCGCGAACCGCTCCGAACCGCCGAATTTCCGAACCGCGAACCGAACCGCGAACCTTTTTTCCACTGAGGCGGAGAACCCGAACCCGAACCGAACCGACTGGCTGAACCCGGTTTGAACCGGTTCGACGGCTTAGTAAAGAGGTCTTGAAAAAAAACCTGAAAATACTCTGTGAGTATTCAATGGATCTCAAAATCGCATTTTTCGTATCGAACCCTTTTCGCATAGAAAGATTACACAGAGTCACACATCTAAACTAGTTTGAAGCAACTGAACGTTTATTGGTCTACTGATTCGTTTGAAGTTATAAGGGTCTAAACCAATACATTCTATCCCATGTTGTCTTCTATTAGTCCACAGTTTTTTTTCTGTTTCTGCCTTCTATGCTATGTGTCTGTTGCGAAACTTTGCCCCAGCAGCAAATAGGGCTTGTTGAAGTATGAAATCAATGAAACTAAGTACGTTTAAGTTGTTTGACCCTCTCAAATGCCGCCGCAAATGTTCGACCTCGACCAAATTTTCTCCGAACCGAACCGCTCCGAACCGGTTCACAAATGTCTGAACCGGTTCGGAGCGGTCCGGAGAGTCGCGTGAACCCGAACCGAACCGCGAACCTTTTTTTTTGTGAAGTGTGAACCGCGAACCGAACCCGAACCGATTTTTGCCGCGGTCCGATGCCCTGATTCAAAGGCGGTGCGTGAGATTTGGGCACTTTGCAGTGTGCCCGTTTTAACCCATGTTGAACAAGAAACTATTTACAATTGCTGTGAGCCGCTTGAGTTCAACCTTTGAAATAGATAAAATACAACGTTGTCAGATTACGCTCAACAATACTGTTTACCTGCTACTTTTTCTGCACTCATTTCAAGCGTAATTGTGCTCGGAAAAGCAGATCACACGTTGAGCTCGAAACCTCATAGCATTGTTCTGCTTCTATAAAATCATACAAAATGATGAAAAATTAAGGCAATTGCGCACGCGCTCGAATTATTCGTTCAAACAGAGCAATATTTAGACCAAACACCTCAAATATAACAGGCGACTATAACTGATGCGGGTTGAAGCCGAAAATATCACATATTTGTCCTGACGTGACCATGTGACATAATAAATCCTTTAAAAATCTTCATCAAACATCAGTTCCATCATCAACAGTCCACACATATTGACTTTCGTCACATTTGCTTTTTTTGGTTTTTTGTTTGTTCAAAAAAGTGGCGCTGTTCGGTGAGCCTTGTTTGAGCGTGTGCGGAAGCCAGTAAATGGTGCGGATAAATGTGTGTGTGTTGTTGACCCTAATAGCGCGTGATTCCATTCTGATCGATCAGAATTGTTGAGTGAATATTTTCCTCCCAAGACCCGATTCCTCTATTTAAATGAAGGGCTCCACGCTCCACCGAAAAAAGTTACAAGCGACAAAAAAATCGAAAGTGGTTTTACAGCGGAAAAACGTTACATATCCAGAGCTGAATAATGTGACTCACTCTGGTGGCGAAATTCCAAACTCATAGTAGGGAAATACGCCACGATAGTAAGCGAAAGACATACACGCGTGAGGCGTAAGTCATTCATTTTTTTCAAATCCCTGAAAGTTGTGCAAAGTGGATAAGTAACGTTTTTGGGTTGAGTCAGCCCTTCAAATAGAGAAAATCACTGTTGCCAAATATCATGTTTCGCTTGATCATACGCTTGATCAATTACGCCAATGATGCAGCGTGTCTATTTTTCCGCCGACAGTTTACAATAAATAAATCAGAAAGTATAAAATTTCCTCAGGAATAGAGAAGAAATAAACGTAAAAAAACGACATTGAAGAAGAGAAAAATAGAAAGTTTTCCTATAGCTTTCGATAATCTTATCATGGCTGCAAAATTTATGAAGGTACTTTGTTGACTTTGATAGACATTATTCATTCCTATTTTTTAGTTTGTGTCATTTTAGGACGAATTGAAATTATTCATCGAATTGATGTAGCGATTCAGAAAAACATACAAATCCCTAAATACTGCTATCTCGTTTTCATCGCTAAAATCACATACAACAGGGTCAAAATCTCATTTTGGGAGAATTGAGCAACAGAAATTTATGGGAAAAATTGAGCAGATATTAATTGAAAATAATGATTACTTTTGCATGCATGATTAAAAAATCACTTATAATGTAGTTTCATGGAAGGGAAAGCGTTCGAGCTAAATTACGCAAACCGTCTATGGGTAACTTATCGTTAGTGACGATTACCAACTTACAGGACATTGTTTTCTAATGCATAAAACTAGCCTAATATGCCCGCAGCATCCGTTTGGAAAAACTATACATGGAATTTTATGGATAGTTATGGGGGCCATATCATTTTGAAGTTTATAGAGTAGAATTTATTTTAAACTTACCTACTGCTTTTTATTTTTACTTTAATTGCTGCTATACCGATATGACATCATTATACGGAATTTTACACTTGAAAAATCCACTCAAGAAGGTCTCCTGATGAAAGTGCCAGAGCTATGATTGGAATGCTGTAGTGAGTTTTTTCACAGTTGATTGGTGTTGATGACTGCATTTTTGGCCGACCGTAGACTCTAGTAACGCAACGCTTTACTCGAATCTTTCTTAACCTTTGACACAGAGTTATAGAGAGTCAGTCAGTGGCGTAGCGTGCGATTTGGCAACGTTTCAGTCATCCATTTAAACCCATAAAAAGGATCGAATGATTGGGAGTTCGGTGAGCACCTTTGCATTCGACATTTGACATGGGTTTAAATTGACACAATGCGCAACGTTGCAGACTTGCACGTTGCGCCACTATGGGGTCAGATCTTTTGTGAAATCACTTGAAAATAACAACGATGGCATCAAAAAGTCTAAAAATCCACTCACAAACTCAATAAATGCGTTTAACGAAATTCAAAGATATAGCAGTCGAATGAAAGGACGACAATATGTGCGGTGTACATAATATTACACTTTTATCTGCATAGAAAGTTGCATTCGACGGAACTTTCCTACTATCGGCCGCTCATTTGATCGTTATCTTTAAATTTAGTTAAAGGCATTTATTACGTTTCTGAGTGGATTTTGGAACTTTCTGATGCACTCAACGTTATTTTCAAGTGATTTTATACTTAAGAATCGACCTCTCCTATAACGCTGCGCTGTATCCTAAGCTTATTTTGCGGATATAAATACAGAAACTTTGCAAGGGAGTTAAACCCTCTTGATACAGGAGACGGGGGGGGGCGGCTCATATTCATTGAAACTAAATTGAGAGAGTCCGTTTCACCGAATGTGATAGTATGCAATACTTGCATCATATCCGTTTTAAGTTCATTACCATACATCTATCAATACATAATCAATACATAAATCACTACTATCAATGGGGCTGTTGCAAACTTTTGCTACATGGGATTGAAGAGTTGATTCTTGCATGGAAACTTGTAAAAATGACGATGAGTACACCAAAATATCACAAAATTCACTCTCTGAATCGGGCTTAATGGCGGAGAGACGCAGGTATCATGGGAGATTCCTATCTAAATTGAGACATAACTCTGTGCTTCCGTTTAGAGAAAGTGACATAATAGACAGGAATCTCCCATAATACCTGCGTCGAACCGCCATTACCATCTTGCCGCTATAGCAAACGGAAAAACACTACGGTGAAAATAACCATACGGATACCTGATTTTGGCACCTGCTAGATGTTATGGTAATGTTAACCAGAAGTATACTATATTTTGACTAGGTACTAGGTGATGTTACCTGATTACATGTCGAATTTACTTAAAGTATCGGTAAATGTACCATACTTCTGGTCAAGTTTACCATGACATCTAGCAGGTGCCAAAATCAGGTATCCGTATGGTTATTTTCACTAATCTTTTTTTCCGTGGCAGTTACGTGAATTTATTACTGAATTTTAGATTTTCTTAGTGTGATTTTCGTGATTTTTGCTGGTCTTACATAAGATTGGACTATTTACTTGCTTATAGCAAAAGTTTGCAAGAGCCCCATTCATAACATAAACCGGCAATCGCGTGTTTCCGCTCGCGTATCAGCCATGCCGCCGATCGTTACAATTTGAATTTCGCGCCGCGCATGCGGGTGTGTGGAAATGGAGAATTGTGTGTTATCAGATCAGGAGTCACTACCTTTTTGCTCCTAAATAAGTTGGGACGGGCGAGCCCTATATAATCTTTTATACGGAGCCGAAAATCATTGATTGTGTTCTTTTATTTGTGGCGAATCTTTAGCTCTTCGGAATATTTTTCTTTCTCTTGCCTACAGCGGAATTAAGGTAAGAAACTTAGTGACACCAGCCAAAAGAACACTTGAATGTTATTCAAAGTGTATTGCCTTGAATAATTTCTAAAGTATTATTGAATCTTTTCTGAAGAAAAACTTAAATAATACTTAATTCTATATTAGCTTATTTTTTAATAAACGACAGAATTATACAAGTATAGCCCGAAAATTCACAATATGAAAAGGAACAAAACAGGATCAAAGCTAAAATATCAAATAAAATAAAATGATCGAGGGACGTTTCGAGGTTCAAACGGCACTCTTCCTCAGTCACTGAACGAAAAAGTTCGGCAGCGCACAACCAAGCAAAGACAAAAGCGACGAAAACGAGACAGGTAAACAAGCGAAACACGGTGACCCGAAAGTACGAATCACGGAGGCTGTCTACCGGGTGGCTCCAAAGTTTGAAAAAACTAGTGGTACACTAAACTTAAATTGTCCACATCTATGCTCGGAACTTGCATGCCTTGCTCCTGTTCTTTAATATACATATTATATGAACCATCTCCAACATCTGACGGGCAAACAAGTTCTTTTCTTTGTTCAACTCACTAACACCGTCAAAATCAAACCTATGATCAGTGGACTCTTGATGAGCATGAAGAGCAGTTTTTCTCCGTGACTACATTATATTTATGCCCTTTGAACCGCTTTTGAAAATGTTGTTTTGTCTGACCGATGTAAGAGACATCACACTCACCACAGTTAATTTTATAAATGACACACGATTATTGGAGAATGGGCGTCGGGGCTTTGATACATGGCATAAGACACTGCAACGTGTTTTGTCGTTTATGAATAACCTTATAATCAAAATTTTTCAAAAAAGCTGCAATATTTTCGGATTAAAGAGGGACATAAGGAATGACAATAAACTAGCTTAGAGGAAGCAACAGCGGATTTACTGAGTGTAGCAACGTTGCCAAGCGCATTCATGGCATGTTTAAATACAGAATCAATCAAAGGGATTGGATAACAATTTTCAATAAGTAACTGTTTTCCCTCCTTGATTGCGTCCGCTCTAAAACAAAAATGAGAGAAATTTACAATACGGTGCGCTAGATTGGCCACTACATTCTTCTTATAAGTATAAGGCTGGACGGAGAGGAAATTCAAGTATCTCCCTGACGACGAAGGTTTAAGATACTTCTTACAATCAACATGACCCTCGGATCTTATCAATGTCATATCGAGATAATTTAACTTGCGATCTATTTCTACCTCTTCCGAAAATTGGATGGCCGGATTCTGGCTTTTAAAAAAAATCAAAATGACTTGGCACCTCGTCGTGCCTTACACACATGAACTTATCGTCGACGTATCTTTTGTAGAAATACACAAGGTAAGGAACACAGTATACCTACTTAGCTTACACAGTAGCGAAACTCAACACCGAAGAAAAAAAAGTGTTAAATTTACAATGTGGGTTGATAATTTTACAATCCAGTATCGCAAAAAATCGTGACAGCTATATGTATTGTTATTTTTTGAAACACTTGGATTGTAAAATTGTCAAAACGGCTGTATTGGAGAATTAACAGAAAATTCAGCTGACACTTCAATCTGGATTGCAAAGATTTCAAAACGGCAGTTATGAAATAGCAAGTCTAAATGCTGATTGTTCAATCGGGGCTGTAAGTTTTTCTTTCTAAAAATATCTAAATTATATACACAGGTAGAAGGAACTTCAATCCAAAATGGAAACTTAACAATTTTGTGGATTGTCAAATTTATGATACAGATCTTCAGAGTGACATTTTGCTTGGATTGTAAAATTACCTATCTAGGATTATCTAATTTTTTTTTTTTTTTTTTTTATTTTTTTATTTTTTTTTTTTTTTATTATTTTTATTTTTTTTTGTTTTTTGTTTTTTGTTTTTTTTCGTTTTTTTTTGTTTTATTTTTTTTCCCCCGGATGTCCCGGGATTTGAACCTGGGTAGCCGTGGTGATTGTCCAGCACTTTACCACTAGGCTATCACAGCAGATAATGATTCAGAGCCTAAAATACGCATCTTAAGGCACAATTCCTTGCAGAGGAGCGTAAACTGCGGAGTGAGTACAAAACGGAAGAGTACTTCAAACTTTGTCAACCAGAGAGCGCAATCAAATGATTTTGCGTTCTAAAGATAAAATTTTACAATCCAAGAATTGATGATTTTTTATTCTAAATTGCACTTTTTACAATGCCAGATTCGGTTAATTTTACAATCCAAGGAATTGATAATTTTTCATTCTGAATTTCAGTTTTTATAAAGCCAGGTTTTGTTAATTTTACAATCCAAGATTTTGTCAATTTTACAATCCAAGAAATTGATGCTTTATCATTTTGGATAGCAGTTTTTACAATGCCTGGTTTTGTTAATTTTACAATCCAAGATTTTGTAAATTTTACCATTCATGATTTGCAAGATTTTCCATTTGTACAGTTAGAATTGCAAAAATTTAGAATGTGACCATAACAACGAGTGAAGAATGTAATTTCAGCAACATTTTTTAACAAAACTAACAATCCAAAATGCGAAAACAACAAAATCTCTAGCCAGCTAATTTAGCGACTAAGTGTTTAGCATTTCTAACAAAATAAAATTGTTCATTTACCTACGTACACGCTAAATTTTCCCAAAAAAGTAAATGCAAATTTTGCAAACAATGTTTTGTTATTCCAGCAATTCCCTTTTTTTCGGTGAATGTTAGAAAAACGAAAAATGCCTCCTGGTGGTCGGTGGATAACACTAACATCTTCCGTTTGATTTGCATTAGACGCGACGGTGGGGCCTCCAAGTAGTGGGTGGCTAACAACTCAATTTTTCCATTTGATTACATAGAAAACGACATTCACCAAAGCGCTCCTATAGAGTTTCGCTACTGTGTAGGAGGATGAGTATACTATGGTGAGGAATATTGGTTGAAACCTTCAACTCGAAAGCCTCCATCGCACTATGTTAGCAAAAACCGCCGATACACTACATCCCATCGCCAAAATAAAATTTTATTTATACGGGAAGATTGCGCAGTTGTCAGTTTGCTGAATCCACCTATGAACTGATCTAAACTTGACGAATCCGAACCGAGGGAGTCGTTCAAATGAATCTCCAAGATATGCTGTGTATAGTGTGTACAAACCGAATCGAATCCTTTCGATGAACAACTTTGCGAAGCGTCTCACAGCCGCCGACAAACAAGACGCGCTAGTTGATGCTGATTAGTGCTTGCTGCTTGTTATCATCGCTTTTGCTCTGTCGCAATGTGGAGATCGAAACATGGAATATCCCGGACATATAATTTTAGGCGAACAAAAGTCAATGATTATGATTGTTTGTAATGTTCATAATTGAACAACAAAATTTAAATTGTGTAAAATAATTAATTTCAAAGCTCAAAATAAGTAAAACAACATGGTTTTTGAAAGAGGATACCAACATAACACATATACAGGGTGTTAATTAAAATAGGTTCCACTCAAGTTATCTCGAAAACGGTTGCGAATTCAGAAAATCGCTCAAACACGTGTTCAATGATTTTAAGGAGGACACCTTCTAAGGGGGTCGCCAATTTTGGGGCCCCCTCCGGGAGGCCCCTGGGGGGCACCACCCCCTAAATCCGATACTTCAAATGGGGACCCCCATTTTTTATTCAATGATTGAAAACAGAACAAAATTCTAAGACTTTCAGCACAAACCGGAAGTCGATATCGTTTTTAGTTTTCGATATATCGAAGTTCAAAGTTCGATATGGACCCATTTTCAAAAATTCACAACTTCCTTTTAAATGATCCAAATTTAAAAAACTTTAGGTCCAAAATGTTTTACAGAGCAAGTACTTTTCAGAAAAAAATACAAACTTTCTGAAAAATTTACCGAAAGGGGGTTTTCGAGCCCCTAAATTTTTTTGAAAATTTCGAAATTTTCAGAGGCTGTAGAAAAAAAACTACTTCAAATTTCAAAAAACGCTGAAACACGGGTTCGCTTATTTTGAGGGGTACATCTTTTAAGGGGGTCAAAAATTCTTAGGCCCCCCGGGGGGGCGGGAGCAGGGGTCACGGCCCCCCAAATTTGACAATTTTAAATGACGATGTCATAAAAACCTATTGTGTGATACATCGTTTGAAAGCACGTCTTAAGTCAAACATTTTGGCGCAGACCGGAAGTCGATATCGTTTTTCGTTCTCGAGATATCGAAGGTCAAAGTTCGATGTTGATCAAATTTCACTAATTCGCTCGAATAATTTCGATCTCAAGAACGATAAACGATATCGACTTCCGGTTTGCGCCAAAATGATCGGCTTATAAAATAAGCGAACCCATGTTTCAGCGTTTTTTGAAATTTGAAGTAGTTTTTTTTCTACAGCCTCTGAAAATTTCGAAATTTTCAAAAAAATTTAGGGGCTCGAAAACCCCCTTTTGGTAAATTTTCCAGAAAGTTTGTATTTTTTTCTGAAAAGTACTTGCTCTGTAAAACATTTTGGACCTACAGTGTTTTTAAATTTGGATCATTTAAAAGGAAGTTGTGAATTTTTGAAAATGGGTCCATATCGAACTTTGAACTTCGATATATCGAAAACTAAAAACGATATCGACTTCCGGTTTGTGCTGAAAGTCTTAGAATTTGGTTCTGTTTTCAATCATTGAATAAAAAATGGGGGTTCCCATTTGAAGTATCGGATTTAGGGGGGTGGTGCCCCCCCTAGGGGCCCCCCGGAGGGGGCCCCAAAATTGGTGACCCCCTTAGAAGGTGTCCCCTCGAAATCATGGAACACGTGTTTGAGCGATTTTCTAAATTCGCAACCGTTTTCGAGATAACTTGAGTGGAACCTATTTTAATTAACACCCTGTATACTGTTTTTAAGGGGGGGGGGACAAATTTTCGTTCCCGAAAAATATCAATTTTCAACCCAGTGTGCGACGTAAGCTCGACTAGTCGCGTTTGGCAACCAAGGTCGAGCACAAGTAAGCACATCGATTCATCGTTTACTTCTCGGTCAAGCACCCACACCTCGCATTCCTACGACGCACAGCGGGGAAAAATGACCGATTTGGCGGTCAAAAGAAAAAAAATTGAAACTGTCTCAACTTAAATGGTTTAGAATAAACTTCCAGGACTAAATTATACAAGTTTGAACCATACTTTCCATACATGATTCTTGCTAGAAAACTTACACAGAGAGTGCAAAATTAGTTCAGCCTCAAAATGTTAATTATTTAAGGTGATTTTAACTTGTTGATTTTTGTCCACCAAATTGCAAGTGTCTTTCCACTATGCGATGAAAAATATCAGACTCCTTTGGAAGATGTTCACTATTTGACTGACGAATGATCGGAAGATATAAATTGTTGAATTATTGTCGCTACTTTAACAAAACTGCCATAGCTTTACTGTCTACTTACCATTATTGTTTTAGCAGGTTAGTCAGGCTACGTACTTGCCTCGCCTCGTGTTGTCGGCCGGCACGACACATTATCTATTAAAATAAAAACTATTAGTTGCCGTTACTCAATGTCATATTTTATTATAACTTTAACGATCCCCTTTTTCAACGAATTGCAACACAAATCATGAAAACAACGGTACCTGGTGGAAACAGTGATAAATGAAGTTGCTGCCCAACAATTCTCATTACCTCACCCGCACTACGCACGTTGAAATTTTGTGCGTAAAATCGCGAGTGCTGTTGTTGTACGGGCTGTGCGCCCACCGCGCCGCGGCTGTGTAACTTTGAGTAGAAAATCGGGAGTGTTTTTTAAACCCTTAGCGTGATCTCATTCTTCTAGAGCTCCCCCGTTGCTATGATTCTTTGCAGACCGTCGAAGAATATCCGTTGAAAGTTTGGTCAGTATAAGAGAACGATTCCAGTTTTCTCAACAATTCAAAGAACTCATATTTTAAGCGTGCCCATGGAACATGGCACGCTTATTCCGATCGTTTTGCTGCTAACAATATAATACAATGTATACAATGTAATAAGGCAGCCTATGCTTTCCACGTGTATTCCTATGCTGAGTGGCCTAAAGTTGAAAATCGGCTGTTTTTGAATTTTGTGATTTTTTCCTGTCGTGTCTGTTGCGTTTTGAGGATTGCAATGGTACAATTATGAAATCGTACCTTCTAAAGTTTGCAGCAAAAATAGTTGGATTCATTTTAATGCTTTAGTTTTTAAGCGTGCCGTATATATACGGTGCGCTTCTTGTTTTCATTTTCATATCTAATATATAAGTCCAATGCTTTGCTTATGGCAAAACCTTGGCGGGAAAGGTTTGAAAAATTAAAAACGTGTTTTCTTAAAACTGGTTTCATTAATCGTTAATTTGTTGCTGCAATCCAGGAGGTCTCGGCGTCTATTTTCTTAAAATTGTAAAAGTTTTGGTATTCCTGTTAATTTCAATAAGTTATTAAGCGTCAAAGTCGAATTCCTTCAAACAAGAATTCCATACAGGTCCAGCAACCTAAGTCATTTGTGCCAACCTATGAGTCGAAATTCCAAGGCAGGAGGGGGGTGGAAACACCCTTCACAGAAACCCTCTTTGCCCCTCGCCTTTGGGCTCCACCGGTCTCAAGATTTCTTCACGGTGCATTAAGCGTTCAGGAGACGCATCGTATAAGTGTCAAAATCTGTTTGACGAGGGTACATCGATAAGAAGCGACGAGGTTTTGATGAAGAGCGGGAGGGGTATAGAAAAGAGAGAGGCTCATTCATATCCTTAAGTAGACCTGTTTAGTGATGACGTCACGATCAGAATTAGTTCCAAACAAATGCTCTATCTCGCTCACTCTCGTGGATTTACCAGATCCAAATTTTCGAACGCAAATTCATGCTAGTTAACCAACAGTTTTCTCAAATTTTATTGCACCATTAGATTCCACTTGCCTTAAAGTACCTTTTCACTGTAACATAATTCCTAAAAGATCACAAGCGAATTTACAATCACAGTTATACCGAAAGACGTTCTACGTTTTGTCCTTGTCTTACTCACGGTCTCTTATGGTAGTATCACCGGCATGACACTCAATCATTCTAACTTCTCTTCGTATCGAAGCTATTGTTCGAGGTACAACACATGACGTGATAATGCTGATGAGCCTATATCCTAGAATTTTGTGCTCTTAAGAAACTGTGAGTGTGACAAGGACAAAACATAGGACTTTCTTCGATATAACTGTGATTGTGCATCGATGCGCGATGTTTCAAAAAGTTTGTGATAGCGGGCTCATATTTTATCACTGAGAAAAAAGTGGCTGTTAAAACTGTAAGAATAGAACCATAGATGATTTCGCCTTATTTCAATCATGAGACCTATCGTTGCTGTAGTCAGCGCGCTTGAATCTACACGAATTCTGATTGTCTCTATGGAATTTCGATTATTTCTATGGGAAATAAAGCGCGGGAATATATGTATATCCAATCGGAAATTTTTTTGAAACAATCGGAAATTTTTATAAGGGACGTGCGGAACCCAATGGTGTGATAAACACAACGTGTAAAGAACGTGTTGTTTACTAGCACTTGTATTTGAAAATTTGGACTGTGTTTCGTATGGGAAAACCCACGAGAGCGAGTGAGACGGAGCCTTTGTTTGGAACCAATTTTTTTCATGACGTCACACTAAACAGGTCTTTGCATCGGAAAGATTTGAAATTCTGGGGGATCGGCAAATTGAAAGCCCCTCAATGAGCGTCGATGGAATCAAGGGATTTTTGAGGACATTTTTGGCGTTTTGTTGAAAAATAGGTGTTTAAAATCCAGAACACAGGGAGCCAGAGGGGTAAAATTCGCATTAATTGCTCTAAAAAGTGAGAGGGGCTGTCACGTGTCTTCCACCCCTGCGGACAGCTTCCTCGCTGCGGCTATGGAATTGACTCTGGAATAACTTATTTACCTATCCTAAAAAGTTCGTTGCGTGTATAAAATTTTTCACTGGAAGCTTCTTCAAATTTTGGAAACTATAGGTCCATATGGAACTTTGCTTTTCCAACACGAAAAATGATATCGACCGACGGCAACAGAAAAAAAAAGAAATAATATGACAATGGTTATAGTGAATAATGGCATAGTTTTAACTGTAAACTTTCGATACTTTTCAAGAAAATAAATGGGGAGAGGGGGAATTAAAATCCACAAACCTCTTAAACCTCCACACCTACTAATCTATACCCCTAGAATGCTTGATGTGTAAAGGGCACTTGAAATGGTTAGTTCTGTATATTAAAGGATTATTGTTTCATGAATTCGCAAGTGTTCCATTTATATGCATATTACGTATCTACATCGTGACAATCGCAACAAGTGCTGACAGCACCTAAAACGGAAAAAAAGATAAAAAAAACTGTTTATTATTTAGAATCACGGCTTTTCCGAATATGACACTTTTTGACTTCAAAAGAACGCAACCTCATGTTTGATCCCTGAACAAGCCGTTTAAAAGGTGGAGGGATTTAGAAATATCTATTGTCTATAGTTTATGTGGGTAAAAAAGATCGAGCCTTATCAAATAAGTTTCTCTTTTCAGCTTTCAATGGGTTTGTTGCAAACTTTTGCTACAGTGCTATAGAGTTTTGATTCTGATGTAAAATTGTCTGAAAATTAGATTGGCGGCATCAAATAGTCATATAAAATCCACTAATAAACCCAAAAAACGCATTATAAAGAAAGCCAAAATTGCAGTCGTAAAGCCGAACAATCTGTGCACGCGCACGACGAACATCAGAGATAGGTGACCCATTCTCCCCTTTTTCGTTAAGGGGGGGGGGGGAGAGAAAATATCTCTAAAGTCAAACTGTGATTTTAAAAATGTGCATGGTCAAGATGTTGTCTTTTGTGAAGGGGGCGGGGGGGGAGCAAAATATCAAGAACAGGGTGTTTCAAAACTTGAGTACCAAACTTATGGAGTGTATTTTTGGGGTCAACATACATATATATAAGACTTTATTTTCCTACATGAGTATGTGCTGCAATTGTTTCTCTTCTGAGCTAGATCCCTCCAAAGTTTTGAAAACAAAAAACAAAAAACAAACACAAAAAAACAACGCCTTTGACTCATCTCCTTATACATACATCTGATCTAAATTTATTTTTTCATAATTTCTCACCAAACAAGCTCAATTGGACAGCACTTCTTACAAAAGAACCGAGTGACATTTTTGATAAAATTGAGTTATTGATTGATAGAGCTAGCAATACTGAATCTCGAAGCAACAAGTGCTTCTTCTGTAATAACAACTATTTCCCGTCAAAATTCCAGGTAAAAGTGAGCTGGTGAGCCTCATTGATGTCATTGTCCATATGATGAAATAAAATGAGAACTTGGTTCCTTTGGCTGATTAGGTTAAACCTTAATCCGAGTCACGTAAGGAACCAACTCCGACTTGGTTCCTTTCAGTGGCGGCTCGTGCGATTTGGCAACCATGCTTTTTTACCATTTAAACCTATGCAAAAGTATCGATATCTTGGGGGTGCATTGCACCTCCTGAAGATCGATTGTTTTACATAGGTTTAAATGGAGGGATTCCACTGTTGCCACATTGCACGAGCCGCCACTGGTTCCTTTTATAGAATTGGGAACGGACTTAAGTCCGGATTAACGGATTTTAAAATAATCAACAGTGTAAACCAACTCTGCCGTTTGGTTTCTCTTAGAGTTTCGTTTTTTGTGATTATGCCAAAAAAAAGAAGAAAGGAATCAAGTCACTTTAAACGCTAAAAATTAAGTACCTTTCCTACATAGTAAATTCTACTTTTCCGGTGTTGAAATGCAAAAACACAAAACGGTAGTTGAATGAAATCAAAACGTAAGTAATTCCAAGTTTTTTGTTTAAATGCTAGCTCTTCAACTTTGGACTCAATTTTCTCGAGATCAGCTCCATGTTGAATGCTGTCTAATTATTATCATTGCTAGCAAAAGCATTAAAGCTGTTCAGACTTTAGTGGCACGCTTTTCCAACACCTGCGTGTTGGAATTTTCCCTGCTTGTTTTATAATTCCAATTAAACGACGGACTCACCACTTTTGAGGGGTAAGTGGAGTGCGGTGAGGTAATATTTTGCGTTTTATGTTGCCAACTTTGTTGTAATTTTACTCTGCTGTGTTGGTTTTACGATGAATAAATTTTTGTTTGTTTTTATGATTAATTTGTTATGTTGGACATTGTTTTTGTATTATTTTATTACGTTTATTGAATATATAATTGATTTTAAAGTACATTCGGGGTTTTTTCGTACGGGCGGCCGATAACGAGTCGTTGTGTTTTGTTTTTTTTTTTATTTATTATTGTTTTGCAGCCGGTGATTGTTTGGCTGCATTGGTTGCACTGCGGCTCACCTGTTCACTAATTTGATAATCTTTCTCTTTGAATGTCTAGAGTCAGCTGATATTTTCGAATAGAAGGCGCGAAATAAAACCGATACAGATCATGGTTTTACTTATAGGATACCTTCTCACAAAAGTAAAGCTTCAAGAAGAACCCGATAGAGAGCGCGGAATGAAGTAGTCACGTTTGTTTGCCTTTATTTGATCAGCTGATAAATGATTTTTTTTTTTTTTTTTTTTTTTTAGCGCAATTTTTAACATTCAATCTTTTATGGGTTGAAAATGGATCTCATTAAAATAAACAAATTAGATCAGTATTCTTTTAATTTTTTAGTTTCGGGAATTGTTACAACATTAACGCCTGTTCGAAAGTGTAAGCGAAGTTATGGTTTTTGTATTATTTTTTTTAGAGGACGAGACAGGCTCAATTAATGGTATTTGTTTTGATGAAAAGGGGTCCATCCAGCTACCATTAGGAGTGCCCCCCCCCCTCAAAAATGGATGAAACTTTCAGGGATGATAGAGCTAAGCATCATCTTTCAGAATATCTGCAGTTTTTTGAATTTGGTCAACTGGGAGCGGGAGTGCAGGGGGTCAAAGTCAAAACCTCCAATGCTCCATAACTTTTGAACGAAAAGAGATATTGACGTGAACTTGCACCAAAAGATGCGTATTTTCAAGATCTTTCGATTGATGTGCTACAGTGTTTAGTTCAAAAATATTTGACCCTTTTTTTGCATTTTGTGTTACTTTTGAAGTTTCCAAAAATCCGTTTTTTGAGTTTGAAAAATAGGCGCAATGAAGGAATCTGAACGAAAAACTATGGCGGCCATATATGATTTGAGAATTTTGAAAAACTTATGTCAAAAATAAATTCAGCGACCCAAAAAAACCCGCTTCCACCAAGTTTCAATGAATTTCATCGATTATTGGTGGAGCAACAATTTTTTTTGTAGAATCGAAAGTCGGAACCCTATTTTTGGCCTAGATTTGAAACTTTGCGCGGTCATAACTCTTGAACGAAACGTTTTTCGGCATCGCGGTTTGCGCCATCTGAAAGCTTATAAAATCAGCTTTCTTCACAGAAGTTTTTTGTTCAGATTCCTACGTTGCGCCTATTTTTCAAACTTAAAAAACGAATTTTTTTCTCTACTTTTAGATTATAAATGAATTTTTACATCTGCATTGAGGGTTTTTTCGAGAAAAGTTGAAAAATGAGTTTGAAACGCCCAGAATACACCCCAAGAGGTTGTCAGGAGCTTATGAAAATATCAGAGATGAAAAATTTGGAGTCAATTTTCTGTCTGATTGTTTTGTTTCAAATCATTTGTTTCAGTAATTTTCGAGAAAAATGCCAGCAACGGATGCTCTGGCTCACTTTGTATATAAAATATAGTAGACTTCTTTTATTCTATTCAGGTCCTCTGGTATTTAATCACTGTCCGATGAGTAAAATAATTGAAATCTAATGCGCTGAGTCCTGACTATACCTGCTCTCTTTGAGAGGATCCAAAAATTAAATATAATCACCAAAGGTACCACTATACGGCCAATTTTGTAAAATAAGCACATGTATGGAGAGGGGGGAGGGGTGGAAGCTTTTATATGCGTAACTTTTTTTGCTTCTCATTGATAGAATGTCATCGAATGAAAGGCTAGAAACTCTGCAACTCTGGTAAGCAACTCTGTTTGCTTGAAGGGACGCATCGCAATGAAGTAGGGGACTACACTGATTATAGTTGTCAAAGTTGATGCATAAATTATTAATACTTCAATTAGTATGTACGTCTGTAATGTTTTTACTGGATGCTAATCATAGCATTTTTTCAAAGTAGATGATTCAGCCTAATTTTATCTTGAGTATTCACCATAAGGTTTCTCTGTACAGTAAAGCCTTTAATGAAAACATAGCAGGAATTGCTTTTTTTGACATTAATTGTAATTGTTTAATTTTCAGATCCAAATCGGCCAATACTGTGTCTAAAAATTCAGATATTGAAAGGAATGACTCTATTTTGTCTCTATCAATATGTTGACATTTATTAATTACGTTCTTTTACCTTTCATCACCATATTCCACCAACAAAACCATGGCCTACCCATCTTTTCTTTCTCATTTTATTAAATTATAAATAGAATCTTTTACATCCATTCAACGCAGAATCATTTAAACTTCAAATACTCTATAATCAGTGATTTCATCCAAATTTTCATTATTGAATCATTCATGTATATTATAAATCTATTTATTCAATTCATATGTTAGTTACAAACTACAATGTCTCCTTAAGAATTGCTGATGCATTTCAAACAACTGTAATCCACAAATGAACAAAACACTGAACCAAATGTAATGTGTCACTGCAAAAACTACGACTCAAAAATATTTTTTTTCAAATATACGTCTCAAATGCATATACATTGTCATATTTTCTTAATCAAAGCTCCAACAGCACTTCCTGTACCTTAAATAATATACAATAAATTGACAAATCTTCTCCCATGAACTACATTATAATAAATATATTTGAACCATGTATGCGTAAGCCTTTATGCAAAACTTATTTCTGCAAAACCCAGCAGAGCAGAAGACCAAATGAAACAACTTATGCGCAGATTTTTACGTTTACAATTCACAGGCACGCTTTTCCAATACATGCAATGTATCGGAGCTTCCCTGCTTGTTTTATTTTCTTACTTGAACTGTGCAAATGTCCAGGAATTTTTCCTGAATTTCTTTAGTTTTGCTTTCACTTGAACGAATTGATTCACCCCACCATGAGAATTTCCACGTCAGTTCAGCGCTGCGGTTCGTATTATTGTGGTGTGCGACAGTAATGACAGAGTCAATTTTACTTTGTTAAAGCGCTGATTCATTTTCTAAAATGCTGATTTACTCTTGAAAATGCTCAACCAATATGTGAAATGTTAATTTCTTATTTAGAAACGCTGATTTTTACACTCCACTGCAGCTTATTCCGTATTTTCTTAACCTTTGTGAGTCCGCAAGGGGAGAGGGAGCAAGGCCAGTTTTTTGTTCGTTTGTTTGTGTGTTTGTTCGTTCGTTTGTGTGTTTGTTTTTTTGTTTTTTTGTTGTTTTTGTTTTTGTTTTTTTTTTGTTTTTTTTTGTTTTGTTTTTTTTATTTTGGCGTTAAACTTATTTTTTAAATTTATAAGTTTGGAACATCTTGACATTCTAGGTACTGATTATTATACAACCGACATTCATGCCAATTTTTACTTTTTGGACAAAAATGTGGTATAAATCGTTATTCAATTCATTCATCAAGTCTCTCCCCGGTGTAATCCAGCTAACACTATTTATTTCTGTTATTAGTATAATAATGTTTTATTTATAAAAAAGAAAGAAAAAAAAAAAAAAAAAAAAAAAAAAAAAAACAGACAAAAAAATGGTTCATGTTATAATTTTGTAGCAAATTTTTACCGATTCTTCCAGGAGAAAAAAATACAAATTTTGAAACAAATAAATCCTGGGAAATGCCATGACTGAGTAAAACTGGTTTTTTGTTCAGAAAAAATAATGAAAAAGAGAAAGAACTGCGAAAATTTCTCTTTTTTTCGTCAGGGCCTCTATAAAAGTTAACCCCCGGATTCTGGGATGTTCAGATGGTATTGTTCGTATCATTCTTTCCCTGGACTCTTCATTTGATCAGTCGCTTATTTGTTTCTGTTCTGTAATTTAGGTTCACGGCATGATAAAATGGGGCTATTGAATTGGTTTGTAATAAACATTTCGACCAACTCAGTGCTTTTATTGACCTGCATAATCCTCTTGGCTGTTTACCGGCTGAGAGAGAAAGCAAGTTATTGGAGCAGGAACGGCGTACCTAGCCTTGGCCCTCTAGAATGTTTCAAATCTTTTCTGGCATTTATTCTGGGTTGGATCCACCCGCTCGACCTATTCCTGAGAATGCACCATGATCTACCCAAAGGAGCTAAAGAGGTTGAGTCAAAATCGACGTTTTTGGCCCCCCCTTGAAAACGGCTCAAATTTTGCTCATTGATTTAGCACCACTAGGAGCACCTTTTCCCAAATTTTCAAGCTCCTACGACAATTTGGGAAGGAGTTGGAGGGGGGCGAAGGGGGGAACATGGGGGTACATTGGAAGTGAACCAAAAACAGTATATCTTCCGAACGAAAAGAGATATGAAGGAGCGGTTTTCACTGATTAACGCCAAAAAATAAGTTCTTTTCGCTCTCATGGTTGAAAACGCTCGAAATGCAATTTTTACTTGCGGCGTTGCCATTTTTATCGTTTTGTCGGGTCAAAAATTACGATAAAAAAATTACAAAATCTGCATTTTCTCAAAAATCCATTCGACGATTTTGATTAAAAACTAGTATGTTATTCTCCTTTGAATTCCGCGTAAAATCGTCTAAACCGGACCCGGGGGAAACCGTTTGTATCCAAGATACAGGGTGTCAAACTGGCACACCTCAAATTCGGAAGGGTTCTTATTTCCCTCACAACTTCTGAACTACTCAAGATTTTTGAATGCGGTTTGCGCTGAAAAGCGTCAAAAAGCTAGAAAATTCGAGTTTTGGGCGCGGAATGGCTCTGATTTCAATTAGAATTAGCGGTGTTGCCATTTTTATCGTTTTTTCAAGTCAGAAATCACGATAAAAAAATTACAAAATCTGCATTTTCTGAAAAACCCATTTAACGATTTTGATTAAAAACTAGTGTGTTATTCTCCTTTGAATTCTGCGTAAAATCGTCTAAATCAGACCCGGAGGAAAACGTTTGTATCCAAGATACAGGGTGTCAAACTGACACACCTCCAATTCGGAAGGGTTCTTATTTCCCTCACAACTTCTGAACTACTCAAGATTTTTGAATGTGGTTTGCGCTGAAAAGCGTCAAAAAGTTAGAACAATCAAGTTTTGGGTGCGCAGTGGCTCGGGTTTCAATTAGAATTAGCAGTGTTGCCATTTTTATCATTTTCCCTGGTCATAAATCACGATAAAAAAATTACAAAAACTGCATTTTCTAATAAAAAAAACCATTCTGATTAAAAATGAGTGTGCGTTTCTCCTTTGAATTCCGCGTAAAATAATCCAAACCGGACCCGGGGAAAACCGTTTGTATCCAAGATACAGGGTGTCAAACTGACGAACCTCCAATTCGGAAGGGTTCTTATTTCCCTCACAACTTCTGAACTACTCAGGACTTTTGAATGCAGTTTGCGCTGAAATGCGTCAAAAAGCTAGAACATTCGAGTTTTGGGTGCGCAATGGCTAGGGTTTCATTTAGAATTAGCAGTGTTGCCATTTTGATCATTTTCCCTGGTCAGAAATCACGATAAAAAAATTACAAAAACTGCATTTTCTAATAAAAAAAAAAAAAAAAAAAAAAAAAAAAACATTCTGATTAAAAATGAGTGTGCGTTTCTCCTTTGAATTTCGCGTTAAATAATCCAAACCGGACCCGGGGGAAACCGTTTGTATCCAAGATACAGGGTGTCAAACTGACGAACCTCCAATTCGGGAGGGTTCTTATTTCCCTCACAACTTCTGAACTACTCAAGATTTTTGAATGCGGTTTGCGCTGAACAGCGTCAAAAAGTTAGAACATGCAACTTTTGGGTGCGCAATGGCTCGGGTTCCAATTAGAATTCGCAGTGTTGCCATTTTTATCATTTTCCCTAGTCAGAAATTAAAACAAAAAACATTTGAAAAATGCATTTTCCAAAAAAGCCATACAATCATTTGCATAGGAAAACTGACCTTCGTTATTCTTCATGGGAGTTATCGTCACGTATCCTCTGACCTTGGCTTTAGCAGAGGAAAATGATGGTTCAAGAATCCTGATGGAAATGCATTTTTTTTTAAATATTTTTGTCTTAATTTCTGACCAGGGAAAATGATCAAAATGGCAACACTGCTAATTCTAAATGAAACTCTAGCCATTGCGCACCCAAAACTCGAATGTTCTAGCTTTTTGACGCATTTCAGCGCAATCTGCATTCCAAAGTCCTGAGTAGTTCAGAAGTTGTGAGGGAAATAAGAACCCTTCCGAATTGGAGGTGTGTCAGTTTGACACCCTGTATCTTGGATACAAACGTTTTCCTCCGGGTCTGATTTAGACGATTTTACGCAGAATTCAAAGGAGAATAACACACTAGTTTTTAATCAAAATCGTTAAATGGGTTTTTCAGAAAATGCAGATTTTGTAATTTTTTTATCGTGATTTCTGACTTGAAAAAACGATAAAAATGGCAACACCGCTAATTCTAATTGAAATCAGAGCCATTCCGCGCCCAAAACTCGAATTTTCTAGCTTTTTGACGCTTTTCAGCGCAAACCGCATTCAAAAATCTTGAGTAGTTCAGAAGTTGTGAGGGAAATAAGAACCCTTCCGAATTTGAGGTGTGCCAGTTTGACACCCTGTATCTTGGATACAAACGGTTTCCCCCGGGTCCGGTTTAAACGATTTTACGCGGAATTCAAAGGAGAATAACATACTAGTTTTTAATCAAAATCGTCGAATGGATTTTTGAGAAAATGCAGATTTTGTAATTTTTTTATCGTAATTTTTGACCCGACAAAACGATAAAAATGGCAACGCCGCAAGTAAAAATTGCATTTCGAGCGTTTTCAACCATGAGAGCGAAAAGAACTTATTTTTTGGCGTTAATCAGTGAAAACCGCTCCTTCATATCTCTTTTCGTTCGGAAGATATACTGTTTTTGGTTCACTTCCAATGTACCCCCATGTTCCCCCCTTCGCCCCCCTCCAACTCCTTCCCAAATTGTCGTAGGAGCTTGAAAATTTGGGAAAAGGTGCTCCTAGTGGTGCTAAATCAATGAGCAAAATTTGAGCCGTTTTCAAGGGGGGGCCAAAAACGTCGATTTTGACTCAACCTCTTTGGCGGTGCCTGGCAGTTCCTTCAGCCGACTCTCATCATCCGCGATCCAGAAATGGTCCGACTGTGCCTCATCAAGGGCTTCACGAATTTTCACGACCGAGCCCCGCCGCCCGACGAGAAGAACGACCCGCTCGCCGGGAATCTATTTCAACTTGCTGGCGATAGATGGCGTCAGGTGAGACACAAACTCTCGCCCGCCTTCAGTCCGGCAAAATTGAAGATCATGTTCCAAAGCCTGAAAGGTTGCGCGAACGAGCTGAACGCGTATCTTATGGTAAGCTCCAGTTAATTTTTTGATAGTGATTTTATAAAGGATACTATGTCTAATTATATAGTTGGCGAATTAAATAATTTTATTCGATGCCTTCAATTTTGGATCGGTTATGCGGCCAACTGCAATACCAATCAAAGCCCTCGCACTAGGCCGAGATTGGAGTCAAATATCCACGTGCACGGAAAAAAAACTACGGTGAAAATAACCATACGGATACCTGATTTTGGCACCTGCTAGATATTATGGTAATCTTAACCAGAAGTATGCTATGTTTTGACTAGGTACTAGGTGATGTTACCTGATTGCATGTCGAATCTACTCAAAGTATCGGTAAATCTACCATACTTCTGGTCAAGTTTACCATAACATCTAGCAGGTGCCAAAATCAGGTATCCGTATGGTTATTTTCACTAATCTTTTTTTTCCGTGTGGTCTAGGGCAACACTCTCGAAATTTCTTCCAAGGAGTCGTTAGACAAAATAATCAACACATACCAATAGTTCCTCGCTAGTTCAGTTTGCATTTACTGAACTTCTTATAATAGTAGGAGTTGAACAGAAGTGAATACTTACTTGACAATAATTCTACGGCATTCATGAACCCACCAGCTTTATACTGCAGTCGGTAGCGCCTCTTTATGGGTCGGTATAGTCCCAAATGTCCACTTCAATCATTTCTGGAACAACTTAAGTTTACTATACGTCACACCTTGGAAGAAAGGTTGGTTGGTAACATTAATGCAAAAAACTGCAGTACATTTAATTGCTTCTCATTTACATTAGTTTTTTCTCCCTTTTTAAAGCCATTGAAGCCGCTTTTGAAAAATAACCCTGCAAAAGACCTTTTTTTATATTGAGCTTACCAAATTTTTGGTGCGCCTTACCAAAGATTTGACTAAAGACAGTTGCTAAAACTATTTACTGAACTGTTTGCATTTGCATCTAGGATTTGCATTTTTTGCTATGAATGTCAAAGATACATATTTTTCTCTTGGAGATTTATTTGATAAAGACCATTTCTCCTGTTTGCCGTTTTAGAATTTGGCATCAGAAATGGGATCAGTGGAAATAGACGTGAAAGAGCTTATGTATAACTACACACTCGACGTCATTGGGGCGTGCGCTATGGGCATAAAATGCAATGCCATTCAGGACCCAAACTGTGAGCTCAAGAGGATTACAGGGCTATTATTCAGGTTCGACTGGAGACGATACCTCTTTTTCTTTACGGCGATGGTCCATCCAAAATTTCCCAAGTTGCTTGGATTGAAACCTGCAAATCCTGAGGTTGTCGAATTTTTGACAAGAATCGTAAGGGATACGATGGAAATGAAAGAAGATGACCTCTCGGTTGAGAGGAAGGATTTCCTTCAGATCATGATGAATCTTCGCGATTTCGAACCGGGGGACAGTGTAAAAGAGGATGATGGGGAAAATGGACGCGCTCTGCCAAAGGAGAGTGGATGGATGGAGAAAAAAGAAATCACTAACGGTGAAAGTAAAGGTAATGCCTAACGATTGAGTTTTATTCGATTGATTCGCATTTTTGACAGTGTTGCCAGTCGTAAGGATCTTTACCTATATTTCCTGTAAAACTCAATACAAGTACTAAAAGATTAAATTGGGAACTAGGCCAACATTATCATTTTAATCTTTTACTTGTACTGTGTTTTTGGCAATTTAGTTTGTAATTGTTTTAATAAGACTCAGTGTAAAATATACGGTTTGTAACCTCAAATCCGGCAACACTGGTGTTTTAAGCTAAAAGTTTTTCAACTATATTAAAAAACGAAGATGTATGTCACAGGAACTTACTATGCTCAGGCATTTTAAATTTATAATTAGCTTGTAGATTGCCTCGACAAATATTTATAGCATGCCTTTCATTTCGCACGGTCAAAAATAAAATCGGATTTGGTGCACTTTCGTCAATTAAAATAACTGTATCGCAGTGTACTCTAACTCCTTCAAAAGAGCTAATTAACTTTACCTTATTCAAGAGCTAATACGCTGACGACTCTGGTGATATTTACAGATTAGTATAGGTTAGGTGCTTGATTATTTCTTCTTCAATGTTAAGGTAAAAGCAGAGAGCTGCAAAGTCAGGCATTATTTTGCTTCAAAACATTACAATATAGGGGAACCAGTCATAAGAAAACCCAAATTGTGAAGAATCTTGTCTACAATCTAGATTTGTCAGCTTATTAGCTTTTGAATGCGCAACAGTAACCCCGCGATGCTATTTTTTTTTTTTTTTTTTTTTTTTTTTTTTTTTTTTTTTTCTCTCAAGACGACACTGTCGTTTCATTTTTGGTGACCATAAAATGAGCAGCACGTCCATTACCTGAGCATTTTACAGCTGTTTGTAAAATGCCTGATTTTGAGTATAACAAATTTCCTGCGTCACATATATACAAGCATTACGTCATGATTGGCTGGGGGTTTAGACCAATTTATTAAATGTTGAAAACAATTTAGAAAAAAAAATGAAAATTAAATGTGGTAGCAAGAGATGATGGTCAAACTGTCTTGGTCTCTAAAATTAAGTCTTGTGGCAGGTGGAACGAATCAGTCTATGGAGCAAAAAAGAAAGGCTGAATTAAGAAAACAAATATAAAATGCATATATAATAAATAAATTATTATTTGTATAAGAGTAGATAGATAAAAAAGAAATGCCTATTGTCATGTACTTCCTGGCGGCCATTTTGGATTTGGAAGTTCAAAATTATCAGTATTATTAGATACTAAAAATGGATGCAGCTACCAAAATAAACCCCCTACACTATATGTTTGGATTTTTTTGAACTCATTCCTGGTGGTAGAGTAGCTAAGGTTTCGTAGAATGGAGAGACGGCATAATCTCATTTTTGGTTCAATTTGAAACTTCGGTTGGTCATAACTTTAAAACGAGGTTTCGGCTTGCGCCAGACAAAGGAATAGAGTTTGAATCATTCTTTCAATAAGTGTTTGTTTCTTTCATACATTGCACATACCTTTGAAATTTAAAAACTCATTTTTTTTTGTCTTTTTATTTTAATTAGGTACTGTAGCAAAAGTTTGCGAAAAGACCCACTGTCGAGTGAATATATTGCGCCCAAGAAAATAACTCGATTCAATAGTAAAATATACTTTCTCAGAAAAAAAAGAAAAAAAAATCCGTTTGTTTTACAGGTCCACTATTCTCGGATAGTATCATCACTGGTATCATAAGCTCATTCATGTCAGCCGGCTTCGAGCCCGTTTCATCAGCTCTAACTTTCACGCTTTACGAGTTGGCAAAAAACCCTGAAGTTCAAAAGAAAATGCTCGACGAAATACTGTCAGTAAAAGCCGAGCTGGGTGATGAAATTAAATTTGAAAGTTTGAAAAAGTTCAAGTACATGGATCAAGTTATAAATGGTTAGTGAAAAGTGCTAGTTTTATTTTGATTAGATCCTTTCAGTTTATCTACTTCGTTAATTACTATAGCGACGGTTAGTAGTCACCTATCACGCCACCGCGCCGTGGTGTAACCTCCGGACAAAAAAAATGATTTTTTATTTAAAAGAATTAGGGGCTGGTATTAGGCTTTTGACTGCTTTTTATTAAAGACTAAGGGTGCCTGAAGTAAAAAAAAATACAGTTGGGCATTTCCTTGCAGTTAAAGAGGTAAAAAACGTCTCGAACTTGAAATTTCAACATTTCCTCGAGTAACTTCTACCCAGTTACCCCACCTCCCCTTATGATGTAACAGTGCAAATAGAGGGGGGGGAAACTTACAGCTCAAATATACTTTCAGTTTTTCATGTCTCACTCTTACAACAAGAACAAATATTTAGTTTGACACAATTCCTTTAACTTTCCGTAGAGACTCTGAGGAAACGGCCATTGGCTGCGGTCTTGAGTAGGATTTGCACGGAACCTTTCCTCATTCCTGGTACCTCAGTTGTCGTCGAGAAAGGAACGCAAGTATTCATAGTTGCATACGCTCTGCAGAGAGACCCAAAATATTTTCCGGAGCCAGAGAAATTCAACCAGGACCGATTTTCAGAGGAGAATGTGGACAAAATTGTACCAGGGTCTTACTTACCTTTCGGCGATGGCCCAAGATTCTGCATCGGTAAGTTTTTCTTCGCCTTACTCTTGATCAAGTGTATTTATAAAGCCACGCAACGTTACAACGTATACATCATTTACGTATTGTCACGTATTGTCACATCTTTCTTACTTCATTTTTCAGTCCTTTCGATATAACACTTTATTAATCCATTGTTATCATTTTTTAATAACGACTAGGACTAACATAAGGAAATAGTGTCGAGATAAATATCTTTTATAAAACTCCAAAATTTCACAACACTCTCCGAATTTCGGACTGGGACTTATACACTACCTCTCGATATTTTGGGACTGCGGCATCATGATGCCAGATTTGAACCCGGGTTTCTCTGAATGAGGTCCAAGCATTTGTGGATTAAACCTGGGATGTCCGACCTATTTGCGAGCTTGTTTTCGATGATATTTTGTTAATCGTAATGACGATTTGTTAACACAACCATTAATCAATTCATTAATCCAGTTTGAACCTTTTCTTTTTTTCCAGCAATGCGGCTAGCTTTGATGGATATCAAAACAGCGTTAATCATGATTGTGTCAAATTATAAAATACTTCCCTGTGCCAGAACTCCAAGGGACATTGAATATGACCCAAAGACATTCACATTAAGTGCTAACGGACCAGTTTGGCTTCGACTAGAATTAAGGCAGGGATGATATTAGCTGTAAGCCATATTTGCTCGTCCGCCAGTAAAACTGTACGAATAAGAGGCAAGAATTCAGTGGCAAACTCGAAGTTTTGGATTTGGCTCGACTCCTTTATCAAAATTTCATATGACGTATGAAGTTATCTAATTCAGCAACTGGGAACATCGAGCAATGTTCACCTAAGACAGGGTTCATAATCCTCTTTTACAGTGGGCACGAATTTGAAAGTATGATGTTTCATTATACTTTTATTTAGTTACATTAGGAGGCCAACCCCCGAGGGCCCGGGGGCGCTCCACGTCTTCATTATGGCATTGCGTGCCACTTTTACTGTCACAAATCAACGTGCAAAGTGAAATTGAGAGTTACGGTGGAGAAAATGCCAATTTTCTTTTAAAGGTTGCACCAAGAGCAATCAATGGCCCCCTTATAATGATCGAGTAATCAGCACTTAAGTTGGGAATATTGCCTCAACTTTTGATCAATCATAATTAAATCATAAGTTAAGAAAGGGCCTTTTCATGAATTGCTACCAATATTTTTTTAATTTAACAGAGGTGGGTCCTGCACTTAGCGGTTTTTGTTCTCTTCTCATTGGAATGCAAGCGTTGAAAAAGAACAGACATAGGGGTCTGTTGCAAGTCAAGAGGACAGAGCATCTAGACTCTTTGATTGACCCATAAAAATACGATTATTTTGAAGGTGTCGAACTGTCGAATAATTATCCGATCTAAGCGAGAGAAGAACACGTTATTCCTATCATTAAAGGTATTGTGAAATCTATGATTCCTTTCCACTATCTTTCAACACTGGACGTGTAGTTTAGGGTGCCCAGTGGGCAGTATATTGACTGTGGTCATAGGGAGTTGATTTATGGGACTCGGGTGGAGCGGAGTTTCTGCTAGTGCTCACGACTCAGCTCGTAAACCCCCTGCCGGAATGCGACGGTTTGACACATTACTTCCTGGCACACACAACAATAATCGGAGAAAATGAAAATTTCTAAGGTTTTGAAGATTTTGAAACCTGGAGGCTTAGATTTATATACTATAGTAAGATAGTAAGATTATGCATTCATGAATTTGGCTAAGTTATGTAAATTGAATGATTTTACCTGAAATGTATTTGTATGGAATTAAAATAAGTATTTACCTCTTGTCTAATTAATCATCAAATGCGTATTATGTCATCCAAGTACACCATCCACCACCAGCATTGACACCACTCTGGAGCCTTCATTATTGAAGTTTTCAAAACTTTTGCCTTAGAGCACAAGAATGTGACATTACTTCCTTCAGCTGATGAGCCTTCAAAATACATTAAGCCCTAACAGTTCCAAAGTCCAAAATAACTTAAGGTAGACTCCTCTGCAGAGAGCCGTGAGATTTTTAGGGATGACAAAAACACCGTAAACCGCTGCTGCAAGTTCGCAGTCCTGCTGATGCCAAAAGAGCCGTGAGATTTTTGGGATGACAGTGATGACAGAACTCGACGAAAACCGCATTTTGCAAAGTGGGGGTTTTCTACGGTGCCTTCGTTTTATTATTATTTACGTTCCTTCTGACTCCGGATTAAGTACTGAAATAGTATGCTTGTCTTAAATTAAGTATACTCTAACTAAAATATCATGATTATTTTGTGTTATTTTACATCTAGCTGCTGCTGTCAATCATGGATGAAAATGTACTTACTGTTACGAAGTACCTACATATATTTGAATTTGAATTTATTTATTTGAAACCAATTTAACAAAAAAAGTAAAGAAAGGAAAGTTTCCCCTGCCACGAGCTAGCTCGAGTGGCAGGTTCACTGAAACATAAATTAACAGCAAAGAAATAATAATGAAGTAAAGCTTTCAAAAATATGAAATGAGATTAAAATCACAACGAATATTATAAATTATAAAAAAAAAAAAAAAAAAAATCCAAATTTTCATGTGTGTGAATTCCATTGTGAATTCAGTGGTGATAGCGATCGTTTGTAAATTTTCCTAACACATATTAGAAAGGAAAATAATTCCATGACTATTTGAGAATTTGCGTTTTTTTTTGGTCTTCCCTAAAAAAATCTCACTAAATCATTCCTAATTGTAAGTAAAATTCTGAAGATTGTCAAAATTTGACTTAGTGTGCGAGATTCGAACCCCCGACTTAAAAATTCAAGCGCGACGTGTTGACAGGACGTCATCACTTGCGCCATGCGGCTGAGGTGACGAGGAGGCTGAAAATTTAATTTATAGGGCAACTCAATGGCACTTGGTAGTTCCGCTGCTAGGTGTCACGCCTGTTTATGACCACCGTTGAGCAAGACAGCGCACATCGCCGAAGTTTCTGTCATCTGTGTCATCCCAACTTTTTTCACGGCTCTCTGCGTATCGTAAAAACCAATAACTTACCTAACTTGGTTTCATAACCTCAAATCCTGCGTGCTCTGGCATGAAATTATATGATATTGGTGAACGACAATGGAGCTCTTACAAGGATTTGCTACGGGCAAATGGATTATCAATTCTAGAGTAAAATACTGCGAAATTAACGATCAGACCATTAAAAAAATTTAAAACTCACTCCTCGCAGATAAAGTTTCACTTGAAGTTTCGGGTGGCCACACTTGCGTGTATTCACCAACCTCGGATCCGCGCACCCCAAACATACGGCCGCCATCTTGCTTGTTGACAATCGCGAATCTGAGAATAAACTCTGTCATATGATTTTCACATAACACAAACACGACAAGATAAATAAATTATAGCAAAGTAATGTTCTTTTTAGTCAGCCGTTCTCCTTTCGAGAGGCTCTTAAAGCGGCGATTCACCGATATTCGTGACCTACGGCGATTATCAACACACAAGAGATGTCGGCTGTTTGTTTGGGATGCGAATCCGAGGTTGGTGCATACATGCGCAAGGTTGGCTGCCTGAAACTTCAACTTAAGTTTTTTCTGCGAGGAGTGAGCTTTGACCTTTTTTATGGTTTAATCGTTATTTTCGCAGGATTTTACACTAGAATTGATTGCACATGTGCCTGTAGCAACACCTTGCAAGAGCTCCATTGCAACAAACGTCAACAAATGCTATTGTTGTTTTTTCCACTAAAAGTTGTGTTAAAGAATGAAAGAAAGTCATTCCTGCGCGAGGAAGACCAAACTGAACCCCTAAAAACTTAATACTTCAATCTGGGGGAAAACGAATGAAATTTATTCAAATTCAAAACCAAAAACTAGGCCGATCTTTGAAATCATTAGATAAGGCTGGTAGACTGGATAAATGAGGGGCTGCTATTGGTCCCTTTAAAGAATATCAAAAAGAAGAGCACTTCAACCAAGTATCCCTCCGCTACAATCGATAAGCTATCGGCTGCTTGAAACAAACCGATAAAAGTTGATAGCTTATCGAATGTAGCGGGGGATACTTGGTTAAAGATAAAGTTCTCTTCTTTTTGCTAAACTCTTTAAAGGGACCAATAGCAGCCCCTCATTTATCCAGTCTACCAGTCTTATCTAATGATTCCAAAGATCGGCCCGCAGAATCAATGTTCCCCATCTTGATACAGAAATGCACAAAATCGTGAAAAGCGTCAAAAACCGATTCAAAAATCCGTTTTAAAAACAGCGGATAAGGGTAATATTCGGTTCACCGGATGAATAGAGGAATTCAATTGGCTCCAAAATCACGGTGACTGACGGTGGTGCAGCCTAAACAATCTGAAAATACGACTTAAAACAGAGAAATCGTACGGATTTCGATGCTCAAACTAGCGAATACATTTTACAACAGCGCAAAACAAAAACCAGACCGCAAACCAATATGCATGCACTCCCATAAGGGTTGTGCATAAAAAAGGACCATTCATTCAGAAGCACATTTATTATTCAGAGGTTAGTAAAGTTAATTGCCTTTGTTATGTCTCTAAATATGAGCAAGTTGCATAACAGTGAAATTATTATAATGGATTTAGTTAGTTTTGATCTTACATTATTTGCGAAATATACGTCATTATTAGATGAAGAGAGGTGGCTGTAAATTCACTCTACCTGTGGTTATAGTACTTAAATCAGTCCCTCTCAAAGCTTCCAATCTTGATGGAGAAAAAATGAATGAAAAAGAGTATTTATTTTTAAATCACAGAAGAGAACTTTGTTATATTGTTATCTTTTTTGTTATTTTTTGTTATTCTTTTTCCGCTTTTTTGTTATCTTTGAGAGCTTTTAAAGTCCAAGTACTCATTATGAAATAACACTGTATATTCAGTTCAACGAGCTGTAACAAGTTATATCAAAAGTTTATAGCATGACTTTGCAATTTTTGAAATCGATTGAGGTGTTTTCGGCCACTACTGTTTCGTTGACAAACTACCGTGGAAGAAAAACTAACTATAGCCCAGATCGTGACACCACCGTTTGTGCTTGTTGTATCACCGTTTATTGAAGGCGTTTTTTAGGTTCTTTGATTAAGGCAAAACAGATTCTGGACTGGAATCCCCGCCCTTTGCCACAAAGTATACACCATCTCTGCTGATTTTGGAAGATTTCTTCCTATCGTTTTGTTTTGCTGCTCCAAAAAAATATGTATAATAAGAAAGAGAGAGAAAGAAAGAAAAAGAAAGAAAGCAAAGGAGCAAATTAACATTTCTGACTTGTTAAAAGATATAGTAGTACTTACACTTACAAGTTACAAGAATATAAGCCGAAAGCAGATGAGAGGATAGAAAAATGTTTACATCGAGCCAAATTTAGATGGGTGTAACAATATTCTCCTCTCTCTCTCTCTCTCTCTCTCTCTCTCTCTCTCTCTCTCTCTCTCTCTCTCTCTTTCTCTTTCTCTCTCTCTCTCTCTCTCTCTCTCTCTCTCTCTCTCTCTCTCTCTCTCTCTCTCTCTCTCTCTCTCTCTCTCTCTCTCTCTCTCTCTCTATCTCTCACTCTCTCTCTCTCTGGCTCAGGTACCATCAGCAGGGTGGTCAGGATCAGCAGTGCTCTCAGTAGATGAGCATAAGTAGAAGAAGAAAAGTACCAGGGGTGCCCGGTGTTCTGCCTCTCTCGCAGTACCGTGATCGTGAATACACTCCACTTGCTCCACTCGTATCGACAACGGTTGAATGAAACTCAAGTGGATATGGGGGGGGGGGGGGAGGCGTCACCTATCACGCCACCGCGCCGTGGTGTAACCTCCGGACAAAAAAAATGATTTTTTATTTAAAAGAATTAGGGGCTGGTATTAGGCTTTTGACTGCTTTTTATTAAAGACTAAGGGTGCCTGAAGTAAAAAAAAATACAGTTGGGCATTTCCTTGCAGTTAAAGAGGTAAAAAACGTCTCGAACTTGAAATTTCAACATTTCCTCGAGTAACTTCTACCCAGTTACCCCACCTCCCCTTATGATGTAACAGTGCAAATAGAGGGGGGGGGAAACTTACAGCTCAAATATACTTTCAGTTTTTCATGTCTCACTCTTACAACAAGAACAAATATTTAGTTTGACACAATTCCTTTAACTTTCCGTAGAGACTCTGAGGAAACGGCCATTGGCTGCGGTCTTGAGTAGGATTTGCACGGAACCTTTCCTCATTCCTGGTACCTCAGTTGTCGTCGAGAAAGGAACGCAAGTATTCATAGTTGCATACGCTCTGCAGAGAGACCCAAAATATTTTCCGGAGCCAGAGAAATTCAACCAGGACCGATTTTCAGAGGAGAATGTGGACAAAATTGTACCAGGGTCTTACTTACCTTTCGGCGATGGCCCAAGATTCTGCATCGGTAAGTTTTTCTTCGCCTTACTCTTGATCAAGTGTATTTATAAAGCCACGCAACGTTACAACGTATACATCATTTACGTATTGTCACGTATTGTCACATCTTTCTTACTTCATTTTTCAGTCCTTTCGATATAACACTTTATTAATCCATTGTTATCATTTTTTAATAACGACTAGGACTAACATAAGGAAATAGTGTCGAGATAAATATCTTTTATAAAACTCCAAAATTTCACAACACTCTCCGAATTTCGGACTGGGACTTATACACTACCTCTCGATATTTTGGGACTGCGGCATCATGATGCCAGATTTGAACCCGGGTTTCTCTGAATGAGGTCCAAGCATTTGTGGATTAAACCTGGGATGTCCGACCTATTTGCGAGCTTGTTTTCGATGATATTTTGTTAATCGTAATGACGATTTGTTAACACAACCATTAATCAATTCATTAATCCAGTTTGAACCTTTTCTTTTTTTCCAGCAATGCGGCTAGCTTTGATGGATATCAAAACAGCGTTAATCATGATTGTGTCAAATTATAAAATACTTCCCTGTGCCAGAACTCCAAGGGACATTGAATATGACCCAAAGACATTCACATTAAGTGCTAACGGACCAGTTTGGCTTCGACTAGAATTAAGGCAGGGATGATATTAGCTGTAAGCCATATTTGCTCGTCCGCCAGTAAAACTGTACGAATAAGAGGCAAGAATTCAGTGGCAAACTCGAAGTTTTGGATTTGGCTCGACTCCTTTATCAAAATTTCATATGACGTATGAAGTTATCTAATTCAGCAACTGGGAACATCGAGCAATGTTCACCTAAGACAGGGTTCATAATCCTCTTTTACAGTGGGCACGAATTTGAAAGTATGATGTTTCATTATACTTTTATTTAGTTACATTAGGAGGCCAACCCCCGAGGGCCCGGGGGCGCTCCACGTCTTCATTATGGCATTGCGTGCCACTTTTACTGTCACAAATCAACGTGCAAAGTGAAATTGAGAGTTACGGTGGAGAAAATGCCAATTTTCTTTTAAAGGTTGCACCAAGAGCAATCAATGGCCCCCTTATAATGATCGAGTAATCAGCACTTAAGTTGGGAATATTGCCTCAACTTTTGATCAATCATAATTAAATCATAAGTTAAGAAAGGGCCTTTTCATGAATTGCTACCAATATTTTTTTAATTTAACAGAGGTGGGTCCTGCACTTAGCGGTTTTTGTTCTCTTCTCATTGGAATGCAAGCGTTGAAAAAGAACAGACATAGGGGTCTGTTGCAAGTCAAGAGGACAGAGCATCTAGACTCTTTGATTGACCCATAAAAATACGATTATTTTGAAGGTGTCGAACTGTCGAATAATTATCCGATCTAAGCGAGAGAAGAACACGTTATTCCTATCATTAAAGGTATTGTGAAATCTATGATTCCTTTCCACTATCTTTCAACACTGGACGTGTAGTTTAGGGTGCCCAGTGGGCAGTATATTGACTGTGGTCATAGGGAGTTGATTTATGGGACTCGGGTGGAGCGGAGTTTCTGCTAGTGCTCACGACTCAGCTCGTAAACCCCCTGCCGGAATGCGACGGTTTGACACATTACTTCCTGGCACACACAACAATAATCGGAGAAAATGAAAATTTCTAAGGTTTTGAAGATTTTGAAACCTGGAGGCTTAGATTTATATACTATAGTAAGATAGTAAGATTATGCATTCATGAATTTGGCTAAGTTATGTAAATTGAATGATTTTACCTGAAATGTATTTGTATGGAATTAAAATAAGTATTTACCTCTTGTCTAATTAATCATCAAATGCGTATTATGTCATCCAAGTACACCATCCACCACCAGCATTGACACCACTCTGGAGCCTTCATTATTGAAGTTTTCAAAACTTTTGCCTTAGAGCACAAGAATGTGACATTACTTCCTTCAGCTGATGAGCCTTCAAAATACATTAAGCCCTAACAGTTCCAAAGTCCAAAATAACTTAAGGTAGACTCCTCTGCAGAGAGCCGTGAGATTTTTAGGGATGACAAAAACACCGTAAACCGCTGCTGCAAGTTCGCAGTCCTGCTGATGCCAAAAGAGCCGTGAGATTTTTGGGATGACAGTGATGACAGAACTCGACGAAAACCGCATTTTGCAAAGTGGGGGTTTTCTACGGTGCCTTCGTTTTATTATTATTTACGTTCCTTCTGACTCCGGATTAAGTACTGAAATAGTATGCTTGTCTTAAATTAAGTATACTCTAACTAAAATATCATGATTATTTTGTGTTATTTTACATCTAGCTGCTGCTGTCAATCATGGATGAAAATGTACTTACTGTTACGAAGTACCTACATATATTTGAATTTGAATTTATTTATTTGAAACCAATTTAACAAAAAAAGTAAAGAAAGGAAAGTTTCCCCTGCCACGAGCTAGCTCGAGTGGCAGGTTCACTGAAACATAAATTAACAGCAAAGAAATAATAATGAAGTAAAGCTTTCAAAAATATGAAATGAGATTAAAATCACAACGAATATTATAAATTATAAAAAAAAAAAAAAAAAATCCAAATTTTCATGTGTGTGAATTCCATTGTGAATTCAGTGGTGATAGCGATCGTTTGTAAATTTTCCTAACACATATTAGAAAGGAAAATAATTCCATGACTATTTGAGAATTTGCGTTTTTTTTTGGTCTTCCCTAAAAAAATCTCACTAAATCATTCCTAATTGTAAGTAAAATTCTGAAGATTGTCAAAATTTGACTTAGTGTGCGAGATTCGAACCCCCGACTTAAAAATTCAAGCGCGACGTGTTGACAGGACGTCATCACTTGCGCCATGCGGCTGAGGTGACGAGGAGGCTGAAAATTTAATTTATAGGGCAACTCAATGGCACTTGGTAGTTCCGCTGCTAGGTGTCACGCCTGTTTATGACCACCGTTGAGCAAGACAGCGCACATCGCCGAAGTTTCTGTCATCTGTGTCATCCCAACTTTTTTCACGGCTCTCTGCGTATCGTAAAAACCAATAACTTACCTAACTTGGTTTCATAACCTCAAATCCTGCGTGCTCTGGCATGAAATTATATGATATTGGTGAACGACAATGGAGCTCTTACAAGGATTTGCTACGGGCAAATGGATTATCAATTCTAGAGTAAAATACTGCGAAATTAACGATCAGACCATTAAAAAAATTTAAAACTCACTCCTCGCAGATAAAGTTTCACTTGAAGTTTCGGGTGGCCACACTTGCGTGTATTCACCAACCTCGGATCCGCGCACCCCAAACATACGGCCGCCATCTTGCTTGTTGACAATCGCGAATCTGAGAATAAACTCTGTCATATGATTTTCACATAACACAAACACGACAAGATAAATAAATTATAGCAAAGTAATGTTCTTTTTAGTCAGCCGTTCTCCTTTCGAGAGGCTCTTAAAGCGGCGATTCACCGATATTCGTGACCTACGGCGATTATCAACACACAAGAGATGTCGGCTGTTTGTTTGGGATGCGAATCCGAGGTTGGTGCATACATGCGCAAGGGTGGCTGCCTGAAACTTCAACTTAAGTTTTTTCTGCGAGGAGTGAGCTTTGACCTTTTTTATGGTCTAATCGTTATTTTCGCTGGATTTTACACTAGAATTGATTGCACATTTGCCTGTAGCAAAACCTTGCAAGAGCTCCATTGCAACAAACGTCAACAAATGCTATTGTTGTTTTTTCCACTAAAAGTTGTGTTAAAGAATGAAAGAAAGTCATTCCTGCGCGAGGAAGACCAAACTGAACCCCTAAAAACTTAATACTTCAATCTGGGGGAAAACGAATGAAATTTATTCAAATTCAAAACCAAAAACTAGGCCGATCTTTGAAATCATTAGATAAGGCTGGTAGACTGGATAAATGAGGGGCTGCTATTGGTCCCTTTAAAGAATATCAAAAAGAAGAGCACTTCAACCAAGTATCCCTCCGCTACAATCGATAAGCTATCGGCTGCTTGAAACAAACCGATAAAAGTTGATAGCTTATCGAATGTAGCGGGGGATACTTGGTTAAAGATAAAGTTCTCTTCTTTTTGCTAAACTCTTTAAAGGGACCAATAGCAGCCCCTCATTTATCCAGTCTACCAGTCTTATCTAATGATTCCAAAGATCGGCCCGCAGAATCAATGTTCCCCATCTTGATACAGAAATGCACAAAATCGTGAAAAGCGTCAAAAACCGATTCAAAAATCCGTTTTAAAAACAGCGGATAAGGGTAATATTCGGTTCACCGGATGAATAGAGGAATTCAATTGGCTCCACAATCACGGTGACTGACGGTGGTGCAGCCTAAACAATCTGAAAATACGACTTAAAACAGAGAAATCGTACGGATTTCGATGCTCAAACTAGCGAATACATTTTACAACAGCGCAAAACAAAAACCAGACCGCAAACCAATATGCATGCACTCCCATAAGGGTTGTGCATAAAAAAAGGACCATTCATTCAGAAGCACATTTATTATTCAGAGGTTAGTAAAGTTAATTGCCTTTGTTATGTCTCTAAATATGAGCAAGTTGCCTAACAGTGAAATTATTATAATGGATTTAGTTAGTTTTGATCTTACATTATTTGCGAAGTATACGTCATTATTAGATGAAGAGAGGTGGCTGTAAATTCACTCTACCTGTGGTTATAGTACTTAAATCAGTCCCTCTCAAAGATTCCAATCTTGGCGGAGAGAAAATGAATGAAAAAGAGTATTTATTTTTAAATCATAGAAGATAACTTTGTTATTTTGTTATCTTTTTTGTTATTTTTTGTTATTCTTTTTTCCGCTTTTTTGTTATCTTTGAGAGATTTTAAAGTCAAAGTACTCATTATGAAATAACACTGTATATTCAGTTCAACGAGCTGTAACAAGTTATATCAAAAGATTAGCATGACTTTGCAATTTTTGAAATCAATTGAGGTGTTTTCGGCCACTACAGTTTCGTTGACAAACTACCGTGGAAGAAAAACTAACTATAGCCCAGATCGTGACACCACCGTCTGTGCTTGTTGTATCACCGTTTATTGAAGGCGTTTTTTAGGTTCTTTGATTAAGGCAAAACAGATTCTGGACTGGATTCTCCGCCCTTTGCCACAAAATATACACCATCTCTGCTAATTTTGGAAGATTTCTTCCTATCGTTTTGTTTTGCTGCTCCGAAAAAATATGTATAAGAAAGAGAAAGAAAAAATATACACCAACTCTGCTGATTTTGAAAAATTTCTTCCTATCGTTTTGTTTTGCTGCTCCAAAAAAATATGTATTATAAGAAAGAGAGAGAAAGAAAGAGAAAGAAAGAAAGCAAAGGAGCAAATTAACATTTCTGACCTGTTAAAAGATATAGTAGTACTTACACTTACAAGTTACAAGAAAATAAGCCGAAAGCAGATGAGAGGATAGAAAAATGTTTTCATCGAGCCAAATTTAGATGGGTGTAACAATGTTCTCTCTCCTCTCTCTCTCTCTCTCTCTCTCTCTCTCTCTCTCTCTCTCTCTCTCTCTCTCTCTCTCTCTCTCTCTCTCTCTCTCTCTCTCTCTCTCTCTCTGAAGTGCTCTCAGTGGATGAGCATAAGTAGAAGAGGAACAGTACCAGGGGTGCCGGGTGTACTGCCTCTCTCGCAGTACCGTGATCGTGATTACACTCCACTCGCTCCAATCGTATCGACAACGGTTGAATGAAACTCAAGTGGATATTGGGGGGGGGGAGAGGAGGCGATTGGCGGACTGAGAAATACTAGGGAGGGAGTCAAACCTGGGCTCTTCGCGAGTGTTCGACGAGTCAAGATAACAGTTCAAGGGAGTTCAAGGTAGATGGAGGAATACTGACCAGGCATGGGCAGGAGGCGGAACTTAGAAGGGTTTGATCGACTTGGTTCTCGGCGATGACATAGATCTCCACGCGTGACGTAGCCGTCGCCTACTCCAGCAGCGCAATCCCCCTTTACCGTCGTGACGTAGCTGTCGCTTAAGCTCACACAGTACTCACACACATGCACGCTCAAATATTAGCTCCGCCTCCTGTCCATCCGTATTACTCCATATACCTTGAGAACAGCAACAGATGACAGATGACTCACGACTACTTTCGAGTGTGACCGCGCCGCGCCGCTGTCGCGAGTTACAAGTTCCGCAAGTTCGTTCCGTCGCGCCATTTGTTGTTCCTCGTTCCGTTCCGATCTCGACTTGTTTTGCTTTTTTTTAATTATTTATTTATTAATTTATCTATTAATTTGATTTGATTTAATATTTTTACTTTTCTATGGTAGATATCTGTCCGAATTAAACCTCAGTGAGACCAACCAACAGTCAAAATTGGAATAGTTTAATCTGGTAATCGTCTGATACATTTACAAAATTATTAAATTTGTTTACCCCCCCCCCCCCCCAGGGATGCTCTAGTCATTATCAATTTTGTTTTTTATTCCATCTCTTTTCAGACCTCTTAAACAACTGCTGTACTCAGCATTCTTTACGTGAGAGTGAAATGAAATTCAAGAGAAATAAAAACCATTTCTTTTTTATGAAAACTAACCTTAAAAAGTTGTTTATTCTTTACTCATCATGGCCAAGAAAAAAGTAAAGAATGCTTCACGCCCTCAAATCGATACCTATGGTTTTTTTAAAAGAAAACGTGATCAATAACATGAAACTAAATTCATAATAATAGTCAATCTTGCATTACAAAATTGGCTGCTATTATGAGGTTATAGTTTTATTTTTTTTTATCATTTTTTTCTTTTAAATATAATACATTTTGTTCTTTGCAATGTTTTAGTATGTTTTTTAATGTTTGTAAATATTGCTGTTTGGTCAAATTAAAAGATTTGAGGAGGTAAGGATATTTAAAGACTTCTCCCCTCTTCTGCTTCAAAAATAATAATAATAATAATTACATAAATGGACAACTGAAGATGAGCGTAATTAAATCGCATCTATGTATGGTCTGCTGAAAGTTTTCCTTCCATTTAAGTTGCAGTCTCATATGCTTACATCTTTTGGACCTCTAAGGTCTGTAAGTTTTTTTTTTGAGAGAAGCCGGTTTTAACCCTTTCAGTACCACGCCATAGTAAACTCGTTTCTGCGATTATAGATCTGCCTCACGAAATTTTAGTTTTGTATTCACAGCAGTTACGACTCCAAAATGTTAATTGAAAAATAATGATTATTAGAGCGCCTTCAATCCAGCGTGTATGCAAAATCAGCACCGCAGTGTAGAAATATGTATCTACCCACTTAATTTGAGCGAATGAGCTTTGATTTGTCTTCGTAACCTGGTTAACTTTTTCTGATGACTTTTTTTTCTTTTTTTTTTTTGCTCATCAATATAATTTTAGAGCCTTTTTTTGCTCATTAATATACTTCGTTTCCGTTTTTGAGCCTAACTTCAAATCCTTTTGGGGGGAGGGGGCAATGCCCCCCCTGCCCCCCCCCCAAATGACGCCACTGCCTGGTTTAAAGGGTTAATAACATTATTCGTTGAGTAGAAGTAGATATTTAAAAATATTGTTCATTTCTTTAAGTCCTCTTCGAACGCTTACATTGGATCTTTAAACCAGTTGAAATTTGAGCGTTTGATGATTGTGTGCACTATATTCAAATATTACAAAGAACAAAATAAAACGTACAAATAATAAAAGCCGATTCAGAGTCAAATATTTTGGCAACGTCATAAACTATTGAGTGGTGCACTTGTGCAGTATTCAGTGGCAAAGCTAGCAGATCGGCATACGGGGGCAGTTCTGAGTTCCCGCCCCAGAAACCTCACATTTTGCCTTTTTTCAACAAAAAATAGTCCAAAATTATACTTAATGAAACGCTTCAAATATCAAATTCCAAAGGCCACCCCCCTCTCCCAGAAAAATTTTCTGAATCCACCACTGTAGCATATATCTGTGTAATCTCGAATCGGACCTTTTTTCATGAGTTTAAATGGACGAAATGTAATGTTGCCGGATTGCATGCTATGCCAATAATGGGAATTTCTAAAGAATCGGACATTGCAAATATAGATAGAATATTTTTTCCAGGAAATGTTTTGAAACGGTCTCATTGATCGGCGATGCTTCTTTACGCGTACGCATGTTGCACGTCCAAGATGTCTGTGAATGTATAAATAGTTCCATACGTGTATTCCTGACTTATCATCGCTCGCACCCCCCACCGTAATGGGTGAGTCCTTAGCTCTTGATAATGAAACCTAACCTGCCATCCTCCCTCCCTCCTCCATCCCTCTCTCCCATGTCCATTCATACTAATTCACAATTGCATTGTTACACATCTGTTTGTACAGCAGTTTGTTGGCTGCGGGTGTGTGTGAGCTTGTGTAATTGTGTGTGAGTGTAGTTTGAATGAAGTCAGATGCGGTCTCCCTCCTTTTTTTCGCTTCCGTTGATTATCACGGGCCTCAAACCCGAACCCACTGTTTCACTGCCCGCACTGTTCCATCCAGTGCACACATCTGACACACTGCCGTTTTGCTCCAGAGTAGTTGTTCCTAATTTCTCGAGGTATTTAAAACAGATCAAATCGTTTTACCACTTGATTTTTGGGGTCAAGATTTTCCCCAACGTCAGCATATCTGGTGACTCTTATCATATCATTTTGTTTTTTCATCATTCGTTGACTAAAAAGTTGCCAAGAGGTGCTTGACAAGCTTAAACTGTGGTCATATAGACGCACAGCAACGGCTGGTATCTAATATTTTTTTTTTTTAATTTGGGGGGGGGGGGGAGTTTATAGTGTCTTATAGAGAATCCGGGTTTTATGGAAGTCTAGTTTTAGTATTCTTATAGGAGGCGGAGGGGCTCAACATTTTTTTTTGCATTGCAGAAAATTCCTTTTGTAACAAACGTGCCTGGCTTGCAAGGGAACCAGAAGGTGCTATATTTGTTGCTTATCTTAAGAATGAACAACGGAAAACAGTTGCAAAATTACCTTTGTTACACTTATATTTTATTTTTTCAAATCACGAAATGTGGAGACTTTCTTAAATAGTGATTATTTTGTTGATGTCAAACAAATGATGATGCCGGACAGTGGCGTCGCGTGCCATCTGGCAACAATGCAACTGCTCCATTTAAACTCATTAAATATATCGAATTCTCCTTGTGCACTGTGCACCCCTTGAATTCGATATTTTGCATGAGTTTAAATGGATACAATACATTGTTGCCAAATTGCACGCGAAGCCACTGATGCCGGATCATCCGTCGCACACCAAGCGGTCATCATCGTAAAGTTACTCAAGTTTAATCTAGCGCTTTTTTGAGATTGTACATAGAGGAATATCAAACAAACATAAACAAAACAAAACATAACATAAACGTTCAAACATAACAAAGCAAAATATGGCTAGAGTCAACGACTCATTGTCTATCATTCAAATGTGTGCGATGCGCGGAGAAATCTGGAAAAAAGCATACACCGCGCGCGAGGCACATTCTCTACTACATTACAACAACGCAACTTCCTCGCTGACTGCTGATCCCTGCAGAATTAGAAGAAAATGGAAAACCCGAGTCGTCTTTGTCTTTGGTTTTACATAAAGATTCGGATTCTTCTGGTTTTCAGCTCGCTTGCGTCGTAACTCATGAAGCAGTCTGTCTCGCCATTATATATTATGCTTTACTTTTCGGTATTTTATTCTATTGTTTAAAATCAATCATTCAATTAACAATTCTTATTATTATTCTTATAATTTGTAACATTTTTATAACTCCGGAATTAATTACATTTTTTTTTTTTTAAACTCAGCTCAATAGAACTGATTTATTACTCGCGCTGATACTTACTAAGATAGAAGATCACTCGAGTTGAGATATCATCATTACGCGGTAGACGGAGTGTATGTAATTAGGTATTCGAGTCGGATATCTCACTCCCAGTGGCGGTTCGTGCTATCACTTCTTAACTGCATTTAACCCTACGTAAAATAATAGATCTTCAGAGGATTGACTGACTCTCACAGAAATAGATACTTTTGCGTATAGGTTCAAAAGGCAAACAACGAGGTTGCCAAATAGCACGAGCCACCACTGCTCACTCTTGCAGCTCGAGACTTGTTGGTGCTGACCAGCGGAGGATCATAAATTGCGATAAATCAAATGCACATGCACTCACGAAAAAATGAGGTCCTCCGTTAAATTCAAAAGATTTCTTCTCTTCCTCCTTAATCTTATCAACTTGATTATACCACTCGATTGTAGTTTTTAATCGGGTCACACACCTAACCGTTCCCAATTCTCCCCCTCTTCCTCCCTTCCCCCTGTCACATCACTTCTAACACCGCATCTCCCAAATCATACCTCCCAGTATTCATCCGCGGTTTATCTATCCGTTGGATCTCGACTGTCAAGTCTCCATGGGCGGAGCCAGCAATTTGGCAACTGTGGATTCTTTCCATTTGAATGTATGAGAAACAATCGATTAAAAATGGGGCCATGGCCCCCTCAAGGATCGATTGTTTCTCATACATTCAAATGGGAAGAATCCACAGTTGCCAAATTGCTGGCTCCGCCCATGCAAGTCTCTCCATCTACCACAAGTAGTGTCCTTTGTTGTCGTCGGCGTTCGTCGTCGCGAAGTACTTACGCGCACCCGACCAAAAGTAAACAGGCTAAGCTATTATTTCACGCGCGTAATTGCAGTATGTGTCAATGCTATGCAGGGCTGCCGTTTTGCGTATAATCAATGCTATTTTTCAATTCACCGATGATTCCACCGGTTGAGAAAAGATTACACAGTTCAGTTTAGTGCATGGCTGTAATAAACTAAAATACTCGCATCTGTAATCTTTTCTCAACCGGTGGAATCGTCGATGACTTTATAAAACTTGCGGATATTTTAATTAATCAACGGAGTTTCCACTGATTAAGGAAAGATTACAGATCAGAGTATTTTCGTGCATTACAGTCATACACTGAACTGAATTGTGTAATCTTTTTTCAACCGGTGGAATCATCGGTGAATAGAAAAATAGTATTGATTATACGCAAAACGGCAACCCTGATGCTATGTGTCGGCTGATTTCATTTCCATTGCCACCACCTCCCTTCCCAACTCTGCCACCGATACCTCTGCTCGCGCGGGCCATCTCCCGTGGACACCTGTCAAATACGGTCACTGTGCCACAGAATAAAGATTACTTCGCGTAAATGGAAGCGTCACTATCGCCGATATTTCTCACGGCGCTCGTTGACCTTGAATGGTTCAAAAAAGATTATGTTTTGAAGGCTATCTCAAATTCAATAACATTTTCATTTTAACAACAACACCATCTACCATCGAGCAGCGCTGCGATTAGCTTATTTTGAATCTTCGCGGACCGGCTTATTTTTGAGTACACTGAAAACAAAAATCGCTGAATTAATTAAAAGTATGGACACCACTTAAAAACTATTAGTTTAACTCTTTAAAATAGTTAGAAAATAGTTAAATTAACACCGCACGGCGTTAATTTAACTAATTCAAATAGTCAAACTAACAGTTTTTAATTGGTGTCCATACTTTTAAGTAGAAATTAGTTAAATTTAGCTTATTTTTTTTTCAGTATAAGGTCCATTAAAATGATTCTTAAAAGTAGCCTTATGGCAGTGGCAATTCTTTTATGAGGTAATGAATATTATTTTATGCTCTCACAGTCCATCATAATGAATAATAAGTACTGCCAAAGGTCCGAACAGTGCTGCTGAAGTCGATTTTCAACTCGTTCTCCCATTCAACCGGCTTATTTTGAATCCTCGCGGGCCGGCTTATTTTCAAATGTTCGCGCACCGGCTTATTTGATCAAGGTCAACGAAAGGAGTTTATAGAGAGCCTTATGGCAGTGACACTTCTATTACAAAATAATCTTTAATCTATGACTGTGCCTAGTGTATATCGAGGCAGACGCCTCGCATAGTAACTACCCACCTTCCTATCCCGCTTCTGTCATTTGTTTACACTTTATCGCACGGTATACGCACCAGAGAGGTCGCTAAGGCGTGGATAGGAGGTGGAGCTTATATTTGAACGTGCAGTGATCGTATTGAGTGAGTTTGGACGACGGCTACCTAAGGACGGTATACAGGAATTGTTTAGCTAAAGTAGGCGACGGCTACGTCACACGCAAGGACCTACGTCAGCGCCGAGAACTAACTCGCTCAAAACCTCTTAAACTCCACCTCTTGGAACCACCACTTTTGGAATGGGAAAAAAGTGTTCTTGCGAAAACAATTCTAACCCTAGCTCAGTCATTCGAATTCTTGCGGAGACAAGCTCACATTCTACAATCTCTTGAGTTACGCAGATATCCGTTACAACCGTTGCTGACTCTAAAGTTAGATAAAATATTTGCGTATAAAAAGCTACTTTGATTCGTCCAGTGGCGTAGACAAGGATTCCGGGGCCCTCCCGCCAATTATTTTTAGGGGCCCCTCTACTGTCACTCCAAGATAGGGGGTTCAGCCCCCCCCCCCCCCCGCGTAGGACCTGAGATCTGGGGTGTTTCCCCGACAAATTTTGGAGATTAGATCTTCTCAACCGTAACTTCAGGCAATATTCATCTAAGAATGCTCACACAATTCATGCTTATAGTTATCGGTTTTATTTCCTTCCTTCTTCTTGTTTTCGTATCGAAGAACTTAAAACTCGCGACTTTTTTCTGGAAAAGTATTTCCGTAAGAAAACGCTTAAACAGTGTTGGAAGATGGAAGATACTTACAAACAAAGAACGAAGGAGGAATGCTATTTCAATAATGAAAAAACTTTCCTTTCTTTACTTTGACAAGTTTTTCCTTTCATCAGGCCCGGGGTAGGGTGATTCTTATTTTTCAAAAATGAGTATTTTTTGTGCGAATGGTGGATTTTTTGTTCTTTGTGGTCTAAAAAATTTACCCATAACAAGCATTTTGAAAAAAATTGACTCTAAGTGGCCCCTCATAGGCAAAAAGGGCGTAAGTACCAAATATAAATTTTTGGGTGTTTTAATAGTCAATTATGGTGTAAAATAGCCACTTTTTGGTCTTACAGGGCTACAATTTTCATTATTTTTGGCTTATCTGCAGTCCTCAAAAGTGCCTCAAAAGCCTCAAAAGTCCATTTTAAGATATGCGTAAAATGCTCTCGCCGCGCTTTAGTCCAGGCAATGGGTGATTATTGGAAGAACAAATTCCCATCAAAGGTTTTTTGGGCTTAATCGCTTCGTCTTGATGGTGTCAGTAATGACCACCTAAAAGTCACAAAATACAGCTTTTTAGATAAAAGCTCAAAAAGCTTGTCTGAATCACGTTTTAAGGAAATTTGGACTCAAAAAATGAAATTAGAAACCTAAAAAACCCCCGGATACCTAATTTTATAAAAATCGGAGCACTCTAAATGCTACGGTAAGGCGATCGAAATCATTAAAAATAACATTGTGTTAAATGAGCGTTGCCACGGGGTAGTATCAATTTTCCTGAAAATCGCCGAAAACTTAAATCGTGTTTTTGAGAGCTTACACGTCGTCAGAGCGTAAAAACACAGAAGATCTATCTTGTTGGAAATTACCTGAGAAACAAAAAACACGTATCAATTTTTTTGATACCTTGCATCGTTTTCGATATATATCGAAATAATCGATTTTGGGCCCCCCCTCCCCTGAATTTAGCACAGCACCTAGGCATGGGGAGTTTTAGGTGGTCATTACTGACACCAAGACGAAGCGATTAAGCCCAAAAAACCTTTGATGGGAATTTGTTCTTCCAATAATCACCCATTGCCTGGACTAAAGCGCGGCGAGAGCATTTTACGCATATCTTAAAATGGACTTTTGAGGCATTAGGACTGCAGATAAGCCAAAAATAATGAAAATTTCAGACCTGTAGGAACAAAAAGTGGCTATTTGACACCATAATTGACTATTAAAACACCCAAAAATTCATATTTGGTACTTACGCCCTTTTTGCCTATGAGGGGCCACTTAGAGTCAATTTTTTTCAAAATGCTTGTTATTGGGTCAATTTTTTAGACCACAAAGAATAAAAAATCCACCGTTCGCACAAAAAATACTCATTTTTGAAAAATAAGAATCACCCTAGCCCGGGGCCCCAACATCGTCGGTCTTCAGGGGCCCTCACAGCCTTGGGGCCCACCCGCCTGGCGGGGTCCGCGGGGGCCTTATCTACGCCACTGGATTCGTCTATGGGGCAGTTGCAAGGGTCTTAAATGATAAGTTTTTTTGATAAAGAAAATGAAAGTGCTTGATGAGCTGAGCACAAATATGCCTTCGATTTCTAATTATGTCCCATTTTTCCATAGATGAGATTTTGGCCCAAAAATACATTGTTTTAAATGGAAATTCAGCGTAGTGACGTCACTACGCCCACGCTTTCTTACAATTTTACACGTGTGTATCTCCAAAACTGGGACACTTATGAAAAAACCAAACGAACCATTGTTCTCAGCTCATCAAGTACTATAATTTTATTTATTTACTCTAAATTTCAGACCCTTGCAACTGCCCCATTGGCGTTTGGCTCAGAGCGTTTAGCGGACAGCGTATGGTGAAAAAGTGGGGAAAGCGACCTTTACTCACTTTATGGAATCGCCACTACATATTTACTCGTTGAGGAGGCAAAGCACCACTTTTTGTTGAATGACTATCTGATCGAGCTTCCTTATGCAGTATATGGTTTTGAGATGAAGTGGCTGTTCGCTCATAAACAAACCTGCGGGCCGATCATTTACTTCATCGTTAAACCGATCGTTAAGACTGTGTATATGAGTGAATCTATTGGTCGAATATTGTAAAACTTAGCCGTTGCTATGGTAACCATCGTTAATTATAGTGTCCGTTTTTTAAAGGTTACTCATGAGTACCATTTATAAAACGAGACTCTGAACGATGGTTACCATAGCAACAGCCAAGTTTTACAATTTTCGACCAATAGCATCACTCGTATAGACATTTTTAACGATCGGTTCAACGATAAAGTAAATGATCGGCCCGCAGGGCTTGGTTTGCCTTCCAGGATTTGTAATTTTTAATAGGAGGCACAAGAGCCACAGCGATTTTGTCTTATGAACGCATGGAGGCGCATCGCCACTGCATACGATGGGCATCTATAATAGATATTTCGATTTAATCGAAATCGATAAATGTATCTATGTGTGATGAGAAATGTATGTATGTTTAGAGTAAAGAGCTTTCATCATTTTTGAAATATTTGTAGTTGCCAATTCCAGTGGCGAAGTGTGCGATTTGGCAACGTTGCTTTTCCCTAATTTAAACACATTAGAAAGGTGGTCATCGCCGATGACTGGATTCTTCGACTTATTTTGTTGAATTTAAATGGAGAAAATACATTGTTCCCACATTTTTGATCGCCACTGGAACGCCGCGCCATGCCACTGCAAACTTGCACCTTTTATTGACAAAATGGAGGAGTACCATCACTGAATGCCCTCTAGAAAGTGGGTAGCGCCTCTGCACTTGTCATCCTTGAATGCGGAGGCGTAACGCCACCACACATCAAGGGCGGCCGGTGAGTTCGTCGAAGTAGTTCGTGAATAACGACCGTGAAGATTTTTAGCCATTATTCTGTTGAGGTTAAATCCTGAATTTCATTTTTCTTCAGTTGTTAAGCACATCAAGGTCACCATTTTGTTACGTAATAATGTAACAAAAATTAAGCATGAAAATATGAAATATTTATTTAATAAAACGAATGGATATTTATCCACTTATTTCCAAGAACTAAGCCCTTTTTAGAGCGATAGATGGGAACACAAGTTAGCCCTAGTTGGAGGTTAGGATGAATGAAGGAATAGATTTGAGCGTTGTCATGGATAGAGCTTTGCACTTGCACTTACATATTATCTAATATTGTGAAATCAAAAAGATTTAACACTGCAGCCTCTCCCTACCTATGCGTGCTCAGATCGTCTCCAGACGAGATTCGGGCGCATCGGTAGGGGTGACGTCACTGACGGAGCATCTCGTCGATACCTCGTGGATCGACGGCGACAGCTATCTAAGATCGTCGTCAGAGTCTGTTCGCGAGTGGTCGATGAGAGATCTGGGGGCCTTCTTTCATCTTTTCCGTAAGCCTATTCTTCGAATCTTCTGTATAAGTCTCTTTTTACATGTTCGATAGATAGATCATAATGAGGCTCTTGCAAACTTGCTGTGAGCAAATGAATAGTCTATTCTAATGCAAAAATCACGAAAATCACACTGAAAAAGTCTAAAATTCAGTAATAAACCTACATAACTACTTATACGGCAAGATCGTAATGGCGGTTCGACGCCGGTATCATGGGAGATTCCTATCTAATATGCCACTTTCTCTTTGGAAACACAGAGGTGTGTCTCAATTTAGATAGGAATCTCCCATGATATACCTGCGTCGAACCGCCATTAAGCTCGATTCTGAGAGTGAATTTCGTGATTTTTTAGTGTCCTTATCGTCATTTTTACAGGTTTTTTTGCAAGAATCAACTCTTCAATCCCGTGTAGCTAAAGTTCGCAAGAGCCCCATTCATTCATCCTTCTTTCAGTGTAGGGCATAAAGTCGAATATTAATAAAATATGAGAAATCAATAATATTCCTTCATTGAAGTCTTAAATAATTCATTCCAAACTTACCCAGGACCAATACGACCCACCCCTGGTGAAAATGACGACTATAACCGTTCCAAAAACGACTATAAACATAGTTGGCCAACTATGGATTATAGTTGGCCAACTATAGATTATAGTTGGCAACTATGTTTATAGTCGTTTTTGGAATAGTCGTAGAGTCGTCATTTTTACCAGGGACTGGGTCCTTCTTTCTTCTAATTTATGTCTAAAGATCAAGATCAATAAGTAAGCATTGGGGATAATGAATAGGGATCAATGGGGATAATCTAAATACTTGAATAAAATCCCAACTTTTCATTTTTTTGTACCGGTACTGCTTCGATGACTCTTTTTTCAGCCAAAATTTTACCGATGAATTTATCCTTGAATCCATTTGGTTGTCACCGCAGGTTTGATTTGAAATAGCTGACTCACTGCCATTACCTGTCGCGTTCGTTTTAAAGTGCGCTTTTGAAGGAGAGTATCTTTGTTCAGTGATAAGTGAAAAAGCAAATATACTCCGAATCTTTCTTCACATCTCTTTTGTTTTCTCAAGTGTCTCGTGAAGAACGTGTGTTTCACGTTTTGAAAGAACAAATTGAAGCACAGTTAAGTTGACTGAGGTTTGAATAATACTTATTCATTGTTACACCAATCGTCCACAGTTAGATCGATCTTTTGCTCTTATCTTTCCGCCATAAAGATAATAATCTGAGCGCGGTTTTGGTGGCAGTGAAATACCTTAAATCGAGTAGTTTCAGCAACCTCAGGTTGCAAAGGAAGGAAATAATCAGTTTGTTTTGTATTTGCGTAGCTGTATTAGAGCAATAACATGTTTTTAAAAGCAAAACCTAGACTCAGTTCTAAAGGGCCAAAACTCGGCAAAATTAGTCGAGTTTGAATATTGATGACTCAGAAATTCGATATTAGACGAAATACACAATCCTGAATTAAATTCGGACTGAAAAATACGAATTTCTGAGAGTCATCAATATTCAAACTTAACTATTTTTGCCGAGTTTTGGTCTTTCAGGGCAAAAATTTCGTCGGTTTTTGCGTACTTTTGACCGCGTTTGCAATTTTTACTCGACGTGTTTAAATTTTAGAGTCTGTCGGTTCTTGGAAATCCTCCGTGCCAAGAGAGAGGTCGCCGGGAGAACAACGGCCACTGCGAAGGGTTCGAGTAGCCGGCATAGCCGCACTGTCGCTAAATAGTGGATTACTACTTGAATTCTCACCCGCCTTCTCATCATGAACAGAGTATATCTCGCCCGTGTTAAAGTACCTATATCTAAATATGTTGCGGGAAAATTGCAAGCCGTTTATTCATGATTAGGAAAAAATCAGATCAAGTGTAATGGTGACTTAAAGTATCACTGTATCGGGATTTTCTTCGACTCATTCTAAGCTAATCGGCTGGCAAGCATATTGATACCCACAAATTAAGTTTTCCTCAGCTGGTCCTGTTTTTTTGAACTTTTAAAGCAATTAAATACTGGTGTTCAAACACACACTTCATTTAAAACGTAGGTAAAAAAAAACTAATCAAAATAAAACTAATGTGATGAAATCGCCATTTTTGTCAGCTTATTAGGTTTAGCTAGAGTATAGTGAGTAAAATGAGCTAAAGTATAAATCTCAATACAATGGGTCTGTTGCGTACTTTTGCTATACAGCAATATGACACATTTGACTGCAAGTGGCCGAAAATATTAAAATGGGTAAATGGCAACGTTGAGGTCGGCTCCGGCCAGGGCCGGAGTTCATCACTGCCGCAGCGTATTGTCTAACTAATTGTTTGAACCCACTCGAAAATGAAATTTTTGCGGCATTCCCGAATTTTTAATAGCTGACTTTAAGTTCAAAGTCTGCTCGACGTGTTAGAAAAAGATACCAAATGGCGGCTCAGTAATCAATTTTTGAAAGACTAAGGCATTTCTGTTTGAAAGGTTTCAGAATGCCGTAATCTTTCAAAAATTTTATATCGACCCGCCGTTTGGTATCATTTTACTTTGCATGTTGAGCAGACTTTGAAAAATATCTAAATAAGTCAGTCATTAAAAATTCGGGAAAGCCGCAAAAATGTAATGTTCGAGCGGGTAGTCACAAGGAGGAGTATTTTAATATTTTCGGCCAAATGCAGTCAAGTAGTGAACACTTTTCCTGCTCAATTTTGATCGAAACAACAGCCAACATTAGCCTACTGTTGACTGATGAGCGCGTGGTTTGCATTCGCCCAGGAAAAACCTGTTCCCGTTTCCGGGACCGCGGACCAATCACAGCCTTTCGTTGAGCTCACCACTCAGCAATAAGGTAATGACGCGGGAAGTATAAGGTGTGCTCTGTGTCTCTATTTGTCTCTGCTGTATGTAGAGAGTTAAAGAGGGGTCTCTCCACCTGCGAATTTAAAAGCGCGAATAAACTGATTGAGCTAATGAGCTGCCTTGAAGTCGATAGGTCGAGTCTGATGTATCAACAGCAAAGAAGCCCATTTGCTCAAGCAGTCAATTCGCGCTTTTAAATTCGCAGGTGGAGAGACCCCTTACCTGCGAATTTAAAAGCGAGAATTGACTCGAAGCGAATTGAAGTGAGCCGTCAAACCTGTTGTTGATGCTCAATTTCTTCGATCATAACTTCAGAATCCTTCTGTTCTATCTTCAATTCTTTAATAAGAGAATAAATGGGTTGTTTTTTCCTAACCATGAGACTGAAACGCGCTCCTGTGTCAAGCTTCGATCAGGTAATTTGTCCTGGCATTTCTATCTGGCAGGAGAGATGTAATTGAACTTTTCCCCTTGGGGAAGATTCATGTCGAATCATCATAGATTTTTTTTATTCTTGTATCTATGAAATTTTACTAGGTCGAGTTTTGATTCATTTCCTGCCAGCTGTTTTTCTGGTGTTACATTTCTCGCCATATACTAGCCATTTTGGATGTTTGTTCAGATCTACGCCTAACAATAAGGAGCCCAAATATGCTTCTTTTAAATGCTAAAGCTCTAGTAGACCGGTTCATTTTATGCAATTTTATGTGCATTTTGGAATAGAAGAATCGGTAGTAGGCAATTTGTCTCTTAAGTCTACTGAAGTAGGTGAAATATGACAATAATACCATGCACCTATGAAACTTGGATATGGCATTTGACAGCCAGTCATTTACATCAACAACCGCTAGAGCTTAATATACAGTTTTTTTCCTTCTTATCGATTTTCTGATGACATGCCGAAGGCGACTTCAAGTCGACTATGTATAATGAGTTCCAATTTGCTACGATGGTTCGTACGTTCATCGATCCGCAAGAGCTTGGGTCCGACCATTTCGTAAAATTGCGCAACTGTGGCAATAAAACTTGCTGTGGTGTTTTTGATTAAAAAGATTATTGTTGAAAGTTTTCTTGCCTGAAAACGCCATCAAACCTTTAAATGATTCTCTGAAAAAAATCGAGTGCATTCATTTACCGCGTTGCTTTGTCTACAGAGCGACTATAAAAAAGTCCCCACTCAAGAGTTTGGATAGTTGCCGGTTGAGAAATTGAAGGGGATTTTTACGATTTCTGGGAAAACTACACGAATCTGCCATGAAGTTGACTTGAAAATAAAAATCATGAAATGAGATGGTAATAAAGTACTTAAATCGCCATACTTGTGTTGAAATCATACTGTAATATAGAAGAAACCATTTCACCTTCTCAAGCAATAAACACCCAAACTTCTGAATGGGGGCTTATTTTACCGTCACCCTGCGTGTGTATCAATTTAAATAACAGCGATCTTGGAATATATTTTACAATATGGTGGGTGCTATAATTGGTTGGAGATTCATGATTCATGCCATATAACAAAGCCGATGTTTACAACAGTTATAAAATGTAGAATGTAAGAGAAGTCATAACTTTTTTACCAAATCGAAATTTTAAGTTTAATTTTAAGCGGCTCTTGCTGTTTAACACAAAATTGAATTTTCATAATTACGAATAGAGCGTAATTGTAAAAATAATAATATATTTTATTATATTTTACCTGAAACATAAAAAATGAATTGCAAAATTTTGAGGAAATCGTTTTCTAATCATTATTTTTTTTTCTTTCTGTTTTAGGCATTTTTATATTTATATGAGGTCTATAAATCCATAACGCTTGCAATATTTCAACCAATCCTCGGAAAAGTTTAAATAATATATATGTAAGTTACACAAATAATATTTTGAAATCTGATTTTATTGTTTAAAAAACCAAAAAAACAAATAAGATGTTTACACTACGCGACACGTGAAATCCAATGAGCTATAACTTTAGAGTGGCACATCAAGGAACGTTCCGCTGGTTCATTGTTGTCACCTAGGGCGCCGCCATCTTGCCGTAAAAATCGATTTTGAGGTTAAATTTTGTAGGTTGTTTCTGGTCGTTTTGTAAACAAACTCGGGCATCGCCGGAAACGACCTCCAAAATTTAACCTCAAACCTTGGAATCTGCCGTTCAAATTCCCGCCAAATTCTGAACTACCTACAAAATTTAACCTCAAACCTTGGAATCTGCCGTCCACATTCCGCTTTTTCCCGGGATTCCTTCTACCCTGTGTGGCACAAGGTGGACTAGTCCGCTGCCACTCTAAAGTTATAGCTCATTGGTGAAATCACGTAGAAATTATGTTATGGAAGCATCAAAATGTCTCAAAATAATCTATTCAAACAAACCAGCAAAGAGCCATTTTTAACATAGGTCTCAGATGGCGGTCAAATGAGCGGGTCACAATGAGTGAGTTCAGTGGCGGCTCGTGCAATTTGGCAGCAATGGTTTCCCTGCATTTGAATTTATGAAAAACAATCGATTGCAGGTGAAGCGCTGCTTCACTATCGAATCGATTATTTTGCATGAAATCAAATGGAGGGAAAACATTGTTGCCAAATTGCACGAGCCACCGCTGAGTGAGTTACATCTAATCGCAGCTTTCTTTACTTAGATTGAATGGAGCTGTTGCAAACTTTTGCTGCAGGCTTATTAGTAGTTGCTTATGGGATAATACCCTGTAAAAATAACGATTAGCGCACTAAAAAATCACGAAATCCCTTCCTAAACTCACAAAATGCTTATAAACGCGAGACCATAATGGCGGCCGGGGCCGCGGTTTTCATTGGGGTTCCCTATCTTCAATCAGCGCCATCTACACGAGGTGTTCTCGCAACACCACTCAAGAAGAAGAAGAAGCGTACAATTGCCATAAGAAAACCGCGGCCTCGGCCGCCATTACGGTCTCCCATTTGAAAGCATTTAGCGAGTTTAGGAGTGGATTTCGTAATTTTTTAATGCGCTAATCGTTATTTTTACAGGGTGTTACCCCATAATCAACTATTATTAAGCCTGTAGCAAAAGTTTGCAACAGCTCCATTATACTTTCCTCAAATTATAGAGTTGCGATTAGATGAGTCTCCTCCATTGAGATTAGCTCATTTGACCGCCGCCATCGTAGAATTTTCTTCGGACGCATTTATTGAGTTTGTGAGTCAATTTTGGAACTTGCTGGTGCTTCAAACGAAATTTTCAAGTGATTCTACATACAAAATGAACCTTCTCTATATGAAAGAGCAAAAGTTTGTATCAGACTTTTAAAAAATTGATACCAGACTTTTAACAAATTGGCCAAAAGTCTGAAAGTAAACTCATTAATTTATCATTTCTAAACTTTCAAGAACACTTTTGGTCAAATAAAACACTATTAAAAAGTAATTTAAACCTAGCAATGACACTAGGAAGTTTCAAATTAAGCTTAAAAGGTCGAAATCGATCTTTATTTTTTATGACTTTTATTCACAAATCCCTACTCACTCGCACTCACGCTATCTTATGGGAGAAACCATAAATCAGGCTCCTGACCAAAAACCGTACGGATTTTTTATGGTTTAGGAGTTTTGGCTCCATCAACAGCAAACAGGGATGCTCCCTGTAAAATTCCAACTCCGTAGCTCGACGGGAAGTCAGTAAAGAACCCGTGGAAATAATCTGTAGACCGACTCCTCACGGCGTTTATATATGTTAGAGTAGTTGGAGAGCCCGTGCTTCACATACTGTTGTGTTTTCTGTTTATGTTTGTCTTTTGTGTTTTGTTTTTTCCTTATTTGTATAGCTTTACGAATCATCACTCTATTGAAAAGTGTAGTAGTTTAAAAACAGTAATTGAACTAATACAATAGAACGTGAATGGTTTTGCTTTCAATCAAACAGAACTCAATTGACAATTTTTAAGAACATACTATTACTATTAACATAGTTACACAGTATGATTAATGAAAATATATATTTGTGAAAAAACCACCTTCAACACCAACGTTCCTCCCATTACCTCCCTCTCGAAATCCAACATTCAAACGCATCCCCTACAGCACGCAGTATTAGTAAAATCCCCAAAATTTAACCCAATCCCAGCAAACAACGTGGAAATCGATGAAATCTTCACACAAAAAGACATCGAAACACACCAAGCTACAAAAAAAAGCTTGTATGAATATAAGTACACGCATTTTACTTGCAAATCCTTATGAAATTACTCAAATTTTCCATCAAAACAAATACAATTAATTGAGCCTGTCTCGTCCTCTAGAAAAAAAAAAAATAAAAAAAAAACCCATTACCTCGCTTTGACTTACGAACAGGCGTTAATTTTGTTAAAAGTCGCACAACTATAAAATTAAAAGAATACTGACCTAATTTGTTTATTTTAATGAGCTCCATTTTCAACCCATAAAAGATTGAAGGTTAAAAATTGCGCTAAAAAAACCAATAGAATTTATCAGCTGATTTAATAAAGACAAACAAACGTGTGAGTGCGGTCATTTTGGTCGTCTTTCTGATTGGTCGGATTCCTTACATCGCGAATTTGAGCATTTAGAAATATTTTAACAGTTTTATAGGGTTCTCGTAGGCAAGTTAGACACGACAGAAGTTCTTCTGTCAAGTTTGAAACATATTGGTTCGCAAAATCAAGAGAAATCAACGATTCCCCGTAACTGACCCCCCGCGGATGCGCACCCAACTTAACACGGGCGCCATAGGGAGGAAGTGCTTTCCTGAGTCACTAGTAAAAAATATCGCAACCCCCCGCCCTAAAAATGGTTTATACATAGCATTAATGACTATTTTCAGACGGGGGGTAGAGAAAATTTCATTCCAAAACCCAGGAACAATCCTACTCCCCATGCTGCCCATAAAGTGGGTGCACTATTGAGGGGTGGAGGGCAAATGGCCGCACTGTGGATCTGTACGTGACCACTTCATTGCGCGCTCTCTGAAAGGTTCTTCTTGAAGCTTTCCTTTTATATGTATGGGTATTCTATGAGTAAAACCATGGTCTGTATCGGTTTTATTTCGCGCCCTCTATTCGAAAATATCAGCTGACTCTAGACACTCACCGAGAAAGATTATACTTCCGAAATACAGAACTCACTATTTTTAAATAATCTTTTCCTTTTTTTTTCAAACAACGTATGATCCTATCATATGGAAAATCATCGGACTCCCGAACACGCATTCGCAACCAATAAAACGGTCGTCAAGCACGGATTTCTAACCATAAGACTAATGGGAGTGAACGGAGCAGACTATACTCTCTACTCACTCGCGCTCGCGCTATCTTATGGGAGAAACCATAAATCAGGCTCCTGACCAAACACCGTAAGGATTTTTTATGGTTTACATTTAAGGTAGGCCCTAACCAAAGACTAAACTTTGACTTGCGATATCTCGACCGCGAAAAAAGGTATTGACTTCCGGTTTCCACAAAAAATTCTTGGTTTTTTATGTACTTTTGAATGATGTATCACACGATAGGATCCGGTTTTTACTGGGTCGAAAAATGGTCTTAATCGAACTTCCATTTTCGATATATCGAATTAGAAAAATGATATCGGACTTTAGATTGCACCAAAATACACAACTTTTTACGCCTTTTTGAATGAGGTATTAAAAGATAGGGGTTGCCATTTGAAAATGTTGAGAAATGGGGGTTTTCCCGCCAAAAATTTTAGGGTGCCTAAAAGTCGACTTCCGGTTTATTTGATTGTAAATTTGTAATTTTTTCTTGGAAGTACTCATCAAGTAGAGCATTTTACATGTGCAGTTTTTTGTTTTACGACTTTTTTTGTAGGAGTTAAGAAATTTCGAAAATTGGTCCTATATCGATCTTCGACCTTCGATATCTCAAAAATGAAAATAGATATTGACTTCCGGTTTAAGCCGAAATGCTTAGAATTTGACTCTCTTTCAAATGAGGTATCACAAGATAGGGGTTGCTATTTGACAATTTCGAGATAAAGGGGGTTCCCCTCTGAAAACCCTCCAAAAACCAAATTTTGGGTTATGGCAGTGTTTTTAATTGAAATTTCAGATCCGAGTTACTATAAAACCGATTTTTCCAAATTTTTTTATCGTCATCCGTTCAAGAAAACCATAGTGAGCAGGTTACGTGAAACACCCCGTATATGTTAAAAGATAGATGAGATTAGATAGATAGAAGATTGCTTGCCTCTTTTATTTTCGATTGAAAACCATAGTGCCATAGTGTAAGAGTATACTAATCCTTCATATTTTACGATATCTTTTTTAGATCCAACCAATCAAAAAATGGCGTCACTCATAAATTTCTTTCCAACAGTATCGACCGGTGCAGTGCTATTTGTAACGAGTGTTATCCTTTTGGTTGTGTTTTACGTGAGAGAAAAGGCTAGCTATTGGGACAAGAAAGGCGTTCCCAGTCTTAGTGCGTGGCGATTCTTTAGAAGATTATTTGGAAAGGGTCATGGACACATGACCGAGTTCTACATTCAATTGTACCGAGATCTTGAAGGCGAAAAATTCGGTGGCTCTTACCAGATGTTGGATCCTATTATTCTCCTTCGGGATCCTCAACTTGCCAAGCATTTTTGCATTAAGGCATTTTCCAGTTTTCATGACCGTATGCCAATGACGCCGGGCGACGACAATCCTTTCTCAGTGAACCTGTTTTCACTGACCGGCGAGAAATGGAGGAAAGTGCGGCACAAACTCTCCCCAGGTTTCAGTACAAGCAAGTTGAAAATCATGTTCCAGACATTGAAGGAATACTCGTCCGAATTGAACTCCTATCTTGAGGTAACTTGAATAGCTGAATGAAAGAACAGTTCGATTATACCAGATTCATTATTCCATTACAACAACTACGTTACCTATAAATTGAACAAAAAAGACATACTAAGGTTAATTTCATCCGCATAATGTTAAGACCCTAAACTTTATAGAAGTATTAGAACTAGGCACAAAATTGGTGATGAACAGTGATCACATATCGTATGCAGAAACACAGTAAGTTGTTCAATGACATTCATCGACACACTGGATGGTTATGTTTTCCATAGAAGTATTTTCAGTTCGTTGAAGGAGCGCATACCCTTTCTCATTGAAAAACATAATTTGGTTTCTGCATACGGTATGTAATTCAACCAGATCACCTGGATTAATGGAAGGCATACGTACCGATATGAATAGACGGCGTATTTTATGTTGTTGGTTGACATACCTCAACTCGGAAATAATACCTATAGAGTATGCTGTGAAACCAAATACTCCTTCTTTCCGTGGTATATTTTGGTCATCCAAATTCATTTTAGATTTTGATTTCCAATGGACCTCATGCCGATTTCAGTACGGCGTTGCACAATTCAACGGTTAGCCAATAATTCAGTAATTGATTATAACCAGCTGTGCCAAATGTATATTTTACACGAACATCACACGATGTTTCTTGAGTAAAGGGAAGGGGTTTGTCAGAGGTTAAGGTTCATTACTGTTTTATAGTTAGGATTTCAGAACTCGAACCAATTTCGAGCTCCAAAGCAATCTTTTGCACGAAACCTGTAATGCTTAGAAGTTGGAGCCATGGCCAAATACAGGACTTTGACTATAACAGCTAACGACAACAAACTAACAAGCTAACTTTCTTTGAGACAACAGCTAACACTCTAACAGTCAACTATACTGCTGAATGTTGAACGAATTTCAGTTTTTTTTCTCGATTTAATCTAACAGAATACCGATTCATCATTAACTATTTAATTTTTTTTTTTTTTTTTTTTTTTTTACCAAATGATTTAATTAAAAGATGCTTTGGCTCTGGAGCTTTTCAAGTAAATTTCAATCGTTCATCAATCAACAGTTTGCGACTTTTGGATGTTGCTTTGTTGGGCCTCCTAACAAAATTGAACCCGTTTGAACCGCCTCACTTTTATAGCACGGGAAGAGTAGCATGTACTGATTTTCTGTTATTAGTTTCTGGAAAATTATTATCTTTTATAACAAAAACAAAAAAAAAAAAACCGAACAATACAAAAAGAAAAAAAAAACGCTAGAAATACTCAGAACCTACAATTACTACTCATAAACTTGTAAATATCTATCTCACGACCAAAGCTTACGTCCGAAAATTTAAACAGCTTTTTTCAAATTTCAATGCCAAACAAGGACAATGTCTTCACCAAATTAGTGACTAATCGTCGTTGAGCGTAAAACAACACTTCAATACTTCTCATCAAATCGAGAACGACTGTGCTTAAATATTGGCTTACAAGGCGTTATTGTATTGCATGATGATTGTTGAATGTTGATGTACTATCGACGAATTAAAGATTGTCGCGAGATTTTCACGAGCTAAGTTTCGCCGTCAAGGTTCTACTTCGGCCACTCTTCATACTCTTCACAAATCGCAGGTGAGAGGCCAGTGCGGGTGGGGCGAGAAAGCCGTCGCAGATCAGTCCCACACTCGCACCCATAGTTGAATTTGTGTGAAAATCTCGCGGCAATCTTTAATTCGTCGATAGTACAATTGATTCTTTCAATTTTTGTAATTAACAACAGCAACGTCTGCCAACCGGCGACATTAAATAAGGCGATACGTGGAGGGTATTTGCTCCAATATCAACTAGAGAAGTTGCGTAACTGGAAGGCTGCCGTTTTAGCTAGAATTATACGCTTTTTTTCCATTTACGGAAATTTTCTTTGAATTTCCTGCCAAACGTAACACACGCCCAGTTCCGTATGTGGCGACTAGACCTGACGTATATACGAAACGAAAGTTGTTTTCACTTCCAACATAAACCCTAATTTTTGTTTCCATAAGTTTTGAAATCCCTTGTTTTTTATCTTCCCTAGAATAAGGCTTCACAGACTGGTGACGTTGAAGTAGACATTAAAGAACTCATGTCTAATTACACGCTGGAAGTGATTGGAGCGGTCGCCATGGGTATCAAATGTAATGCCATCCAAGACCCAAATTGTGAATTCAAGCAAATTATGCTGGGTATGCTCCGAATAAGTTGGAGGACATTTGCGGTATTTTTTTTGAAATTAATTCATCCAAAGCTGCCCTTACTATTAGGATTATCTCCAGTGAGTCCCGAACTTTCCCAGTTCTTTAAAAAGGTCGTTAAGGAGACAATGGAGATGAAAGATAGCAAACACGAGGTCTCAAGGAAGGATTTCCTTCAGTTGGTGATGAACCATCGCGATTCTGAGGAACAAATGAAAGACGACAACGATCTGGATCCTCTCCTAAGTCAGGACAATCGACTGCCAATAGATGCTTTGGACAGTGAAGAAGAAGGTAAGTGGATACTGTCTATTAAGTTTTGGTATAACCTAACATTACTCTCGTGGGGACAAAGAGAGGTTTAGAAACTCAATTCTATCAATGAAAGCTTCTCCCACTCACCAATTTCCTCAATGAACGCGTTCTCGTTCACCGAACCTTTAACTTCTTAAAAGTTGCTTACCAACGGCACCTATGCAGTTGTTCTATGCGATTGGTGCTATGTCTTGGTGAAAACGCGGAAATAGAATAAAACGTGTATTGTTTCATCTTTCAGAAAACACCGCTTTTAACAAATTCGTCGTTATTTCATTTAGCTGAGTCACATGGAGCAATCCATCCTTTTGAACTCCTTTGGATATGAGAAATGAAGTCAGGAAACGCCAAAGATTATTGGTTTAGGTGGGCCTACTCTTCTAAAACGACCAACCCTAATAGGAACAATATTTCAAAATTAAATTACGTTTCCGTTATGATTTTTGTTTTTCTGTGGTATCTTTTGATTCAGGGCCCTTATTCTCTGAGAGCCTCATAATGGGCACCATGGTCTCGTTCCTTTCGGCTGGTTTTGAACCAGTCTCGTCAACACTGACGTTCTGTCTATATGAGTTGGCTCACCACCCTGATGTTCAAGAGAAACTCTTCAATGAAATCCAGGCCGTCAAGGCATCAGAGCCAGGCAATGAGATCAACTACGAAAGCATGAAAAAATTCAAATACGTCGATCAAGTTATGAATGGTGAGTTAATAAACATAACATTGTATCCATTACTGACAATCTTCCAATTTCGGAACGTTTACGTTTTGCCCATTTGATCCCATGAAAAAGATTTAACTATTAAGATATGTACAGTTTTGTTTGTACAAAGATAGCTCAGAAAGTAAAGATACACTACGTATGTGTAAGATATGGCGACAACTATCATCCAACCAACGATTGAATCTTATTTGGTGTACACTAGAGATGGGCTATGCACAGTGGGATCGTAATTTGATCCTTATACTCTGAGAAATCAGCATTTTAGTGCATAGCGTTTGAATGTTTTCGTATCGGAAAATGAAAAATACCGCGTGCAGTGCTCCATACTTTCGCAAATTTTCAAACTGCAGATTGCTCTGTAATCCGTTTTTCGGTTTTCCAGAAGCAAAAATTCGACAGTTTATCGGAAAAAAAGCAAAAGTGTACGGTGAAATCGCGAGGAACGAGTGAAACATGGCGCCGGGAATTCGAAATGGGCCAAATTGAAATTCATGAATTTCCGACAGTCGAGATTTTCAGAGATCATATTTTTCTGAACTTTTATTGACACACAAGATAGAAGCACTTGAAACTTTGACAGCTTAAATCTTCTATTGCCATGCATATTTTTATCAACAGGCTGGATAAATTCAATTTTTACGATGGACGGTCTCCTGCTTCGAACTTCATCATGAATTTCAGTCCGACCCTCGCGTCGGCCAGCCTGTTATAAGTTCTCGGCATCATTTGGCCACATTCCTCCACTTAGGAGCATCGTCGCCGCACATTTTTGCTATTTGTTGCTAAATTCTTGCAAAATAATTGCTTCTGGCAACCAAATGCCTGAGTACAGATTGATCTTCCCGCTTTGAAAAGCCAATGCACGGTGTACTGACTGCATGGGAAAATTTCCATTTTCGGCGGGAGAAAATTCAAACACTATACACTAAAATGTTGCTCTCTCTGAGTGCAATGATCAAATAGACCTCCAACTGTGCATAGCTCATCTATAGTCTATATCAGATTAGACCACATTGTTGATCAGTTCAAAGTGGACGTAATATCTTACACAGAAGTCGTATAGCTTTTCTTTCCGAACTCTGTATGGTTGGTGTCAATTTCATTATCAAACAAATCCTTCTAAAACAAATAGAATGATTCATTTCTGTGGCTCGAAAGCCTCTCCAAAAGATTTCTTGTTCCTTTATTTCAAACGCAAATCAGTTAGATTTGTCACAACTTACAATTTAATGTTAAAAAGTAAGAGGTAAAAAATTAACCAAGCTCTTGTATAATTTCAATCATTAGCGCTTAATCTCAGTACAGTTTGAAAAGTTCCACAGATTTATGATGTAAGTTCTTCATTATAATTTTTGATGTTATTTCTTTCGAACAGAAACTCTGAGAAAATACCCAGTTGCAGGCGTTCTTGCGCGAGTTTGCACCGAGCCCTTTTTGATCCCTGACACATCGGTTATCCTAGAGAAAGGCACAAAGGTCTACATCAGCTTACATGCCATGCAACAAGATCCGAAATATTTTCCAGATCCCAAGAAGTTCGATCCAGACCGATTCTCTGAAGAAAACGTTGACAAAATCATCCCTGGAACTTATTCGCCCTTTGGAGATGGACCCAGATTCTGCATTGGTGAGTGAAGTTGGTGGGACACAAAATGTTGCTAAACGCTCGCTGTCCGGCTGTTCGGCTATCGAATTCAAACCCAATTTAAATGATTAATCGGTGCTCTTTGCATTGAGAAGAAACTTATAGTATGAATTAAGAAGGAAAAAAAACCCGGTTGAAATTATCATTGTTTCATTTTTCCGTTGTTTTCAATAGGATTCTCGATTTTTCATGACGTATTTTAAAAAGACATTGTTTATTGCTTATTGTAAGGAGCTTACTGATATCCATCCCCATACACACCCGATGATAACTTGAAAGGTTGAAAGGAAAATGAGCAACTAAACTAGCAATGTTCCACTTTGCCATTTGACCGCATGAATGAGATCGAACTAATGTGTTTATGGCCAACGCCCTGGAAACCCAGGGATTCAATATGTTTCAAAGGTTTAATTAGACGAAATGCCGTCAGATTGAAGGCCAAGCCACTGAATTTTGCTTTTGTATTACAATGCATCCTTTCAACTTTGGTCAATAATTGTAAGTAGGGTATCCACTTTCTAAAACTTGATGCGATGATTTAGAGGATGAACTAAACAGGGTTTAAACATGTTTACGTCATAAATGTATGTGCAATGGATTGTTTGCACAGTTGAAATATAAAGATAAGTCACTGGACCCTGAAACCAGCATCGATGATGGGTCTTTTTAATCAGTCTATCATTGATCTTACGTCCCCACTTCTTAATATCTTATCTGATATTGGTTCATTTGAATAACCGCATCTCTGATGAAAGAGTCTTTCTTTGTTTTGTTTCAGGGATGCGTTTAGCTACACTCGACGTCAAGACACTACTCATAACAGTTATCTCCAACTTCAGAGTACGGACATGCGAAAAGACCGTGGCAGAGATAGAATACGACAATAGTCTATTCATACTAAGCCCCGATAGACCCATCTGGCTCAGATTAGAAAAGAGAAAATAAAAATTTTTTGATGCGTTTTCCAACCGTTATTACTTTCTTCGCTTATGTGGCTTCCTTATACACGCTTGAAAAGTTTGATAAATACTGTCTACTATCATATCGAGATTTTGGGGTTATACTACGTTTGTTTGAAATATGTATATTTTCTGTTATGGGATTGAAGCACAGAACCACTCATTATTTATAACGAAAATCTAATATCCGTCTCCGATCAGTTTTTAAAACGGTGTGGAAAGGTAATTTGGATTATACCGGGTGTCCCAGACCACCCGTCTATATACTTTTCCTCGAAAACGGCTGGGAGTTAAGAGCTGAAACAAAAAAGTCACATAGGGAATTGACCCCAAGGAATTCAATGAAAATATTTTCAAAACCTCCCAAGGCCCCCCCCCCGGGGGCGGTTGGGGGGGGGTGCAAAACACATTTTTCCATTTTTGTCGGAAAAAAGCCTACAAAAGGTACCAAAATAACTTCAGATCCTGAAAGAGCACCTCATTGCCGACATTTATGGCTCCATTAATTTTTCCAGAAAACCCCAATTTTTGGAGCTATGGGCCCTTTTGGGGGGAAATTTTCAATCGGCCACTGTGACCACACTATTCAATATTTTTCAAAAAAACTGAAGACCATCTGAAAGAAGAGATTAAGACCTTTCGATTGATGAGCCACATAATACCTAAAATTGAGTTATTAAAGCCCCCAACTCGAATCCAAAATATGGAGGCCTTTGGGCTCCCCTATGTAAAAAAAGTCAAATAGCAAGGTATGACTTGCGATACATCTATCAAAAGCCCTTGAAGAGGAAAATAAGATGGCGCAATCCAAAATCGTCTACAATCATTACTTTCAAAATGGCGGCCATTTGAAAATTATGGGTGCTAAAAAGTAAGTCCTATGAAGAGAGTCCAAAGTTGAACGATACATGGTTTGTAAGGCCTTAAAAATGCAAACAAGTGGTACAAACCGCAAATCAATCCGACTTTTCAATCAAAAGTTATGACCGATTGAAATTTAAGCAGCCATAAATAGGCCGTATTGAGCACTTTAAGTTTCAATCGGCCATAACTTTTGATTGAAAAGTCGGATTGATTTGCGGTTTGTACCACTTGTTTGCATTTTTTAAGAAAATTCTATGAAAAAAAGTTGAGTCGATTTTTCGCTAGGACATAATTTACAAGTGAAGAAGATTAGATATGTTATTTTTCTTCGCCAGATCAAAAGAAAAAGCGTAAAGATTTCTCTTGGTTTGTGATTATGTGCGTCATTGGAGTAAATGTTGATTTTTAATATCAGGGAAGTGTATTTCCTGCATTTTACTGGCATTTTTCAGCCTTTTTCACAACTTTTTCTTTCACAAACTGCATAGTTTTTAAATTTAAATTTTCCCTGTTCCCTGAAAAACGGTAAAATTGAATGTTGGCTTTTGCAAAGAGGTTAGGTGAAACTCACGCACACAACTGAAACTCTCCATTTAAACCAACGAAGTAAAATAATTTCTCTTCGAGAGATTTACTGAATCTCTGAAAAATCGATACTGTTGTATCGGTTCAAACAGCAGAAAACATGGATGCCAAATAAAACGAGTCGTCACTGGTAGAACTGCCAGTGGCAAAAATATTTTTCTAAAGAGAAATGTCGAGGAACAAAGAGAACAAAATAATTCATGTTTTGGATGATGCTTTATAGACAGATCAACCCACGTTTTCATTATTATGTGATTGCTTGTGTACCCTATACGACACGTGCGACAAATTCTGAAACTTTCAGAACAGAACTAACTGCATAAGTCTCTGCAACTCCATTTTAAAATTTTCTTCTAGGAATATTTCACCTTCGAGAAGTTTCAGCGCATTTGACGGAGTCTTTGCATTTAATTCTCACTGTTTTAAAATTAGTTGGCGTGAAATCTAATGTATTTTTCACTTTCTCATTAAGAAGTCGCGATACCCATAAAAAGAAAGTCAGATAGTTTAACTGCCTGACGATTAAAATGAAAGTGTCATTACTCGGTAAAAAACTCTGAAGCCGGGTTTTCACTAATCGCGCTGTGATAACCATCGATGAACTCGGCTTTAACTCTTGCTGGTAGTTCGCTTCAAAATGATCAGTTAGTAATTTTGAAGCACCAAAACATTGTACCGGTTATTGTAGCGATAATGTTTAGAACACAATTTTTAGTTTCACTGGAGGGGTGGGGGGAACACTTTTTTGTGATTTTATAGGATGTGTGTTCATTTTCAATTCAAAACAAAATGTTGTTCATTCATTCACCAAACATTTTTTTAAGTCCGTACAGAATGCTTTCACCAAATGAAGACAAAAGAAAAAATTTATAATTAGATAAATAAATAAATTAATAATATTTTGGTTATTCATAATACTTTATTATTCGTTTGTATTACTGCACTGGGAAGATAAGTAAACAAATAAAAACAATGCATACAATCATACAGATTACTACAATTACACACAACGCCTTAAATATTACAATGCACCTACGTATCATCCGAAAAGATGCTACGTCCAATACTCACCCCCCCCCATCTAAGCACACCCACCGAAAATGTTTTTAACTATCATGCACCGTGTAAATATAATATGTGTGGTCACGTGGAAACTTGGACATCTACTCTCTAAATGCGTGCTGTATTGAAACTGATTGTGAGACTGGACACCACAAGCTCGAACATCTTGTCGTCTAGTTATAGTTGCAACTAAGAGGGTACCCTAGCCCTGTATCACCACCGTGAGAAGGGGCCCCACCCCCAAATCACTCCACCCCACCACTCCCGGCTAGTTATTCTATGCAAGAGGTGGCTCGTTCTTGCACACATACATATAGTGCATTTACAACCGCATAGCGGTTACTGCACGTGGATCGCAGAAGTGATCACTCAGTTGCACAACAAATGACGTCAAGGACGTTCCATGCTAACTCATTCTGGGCGGTCAATTCCATACCCGTCGCACACTTTGTATTCTTATCCGCGTGATTACGTCTGAAACCGGCCTCAAAGAAATGAGGGTCTTGCGACCAAAGCAACGTCCATTGCTTAAAGACTCGTTGTGTTTTTTTTTTCATATTTGTTAATTTATTTAATTTATTAATTTACTTTTTAACTGTATTCTCTTAACTCAGTTTTCCGGTCCGTTTAAGCATAAAAAAATTTCCTCCGGCGTAATATTGGTCAGTAAAAAATGTTAGTTTTGTATCGGTCTAATAAGTTTCGCTACAAGTGTACATGCTACATTTTAGTGGTGAATTAAGTTGCTAGGGAAAATTAATTTATGCGGTTGAATTGAGTAAAAGAATATCGTATAAGAAGATCCCACCAAAAACCTGGCCCCCCTTAAAAGGGGACCGCGGAAAAATAACGGCAAGTCAGATAGAAACACGGACTGTTTCAAAAACCCGCTCCGACTACAGATGTATCAACTGAAAGAAACGATATTGTCGTAACGGCAAGTATATTGTTCATTCGTTCACACACCCTGTTCCCTATCATAATCTCTCTCTCTCTTTTCTATGAGACGTCTGTGAGTTTTGCTTCAGTAGTACTGAGGCTAAACATTTTCCTGACCAAAAAAAATAATGAGGGAATATTTTTAAATTTAAATTTTTAAAAACGAAGGACTTGCCGCAGTTTATGGTAGAATTTTTCTCGTTGTAAGCCTCAGTGAGTTTAAACCAGATATTGCTATTTACAAATCAGCCTAAAGATTAGTTGTGTCACTATTAATTGCAGGCGTTTTAGTTGCACTCAAACTGAGGGTAGGTACATTATTTAATTTTAAGACCATGAACGGCGGCAAGTCCTTCGTTTTTAAAAATTTACATTTAAAAATATTGCCTCATCTTTATTTTTTTCCCCCAGGAGATTTTTTAGCCTCAGTAATAGTGAGGCACAACTTACAAACGTCTCATAGAAGAGAGAGATTATGATAGGGAACAGGGTGTGTGAACGAATGAACGATATACTTGCCGTCACGACGCGACGTGACGATATCTTTTCTTTCAGTTGATACATCTGTAGTAGGAACGGGTTTTTGAGATAGTCCATGTTTCTATCTGACTTGCAGTTATTTTTACGCGGTCCCCTCTTATGGTGGGGGCCTTTTTTGTGGGATTTCAATACTTTTAGTGAATCGAAAAAGCAAGTTGCGCTACTTCACTGAAATTTTGACGCTCTGCACTACACTGCATTTAAATGCGTGAGTTTGGAGACGTAACGCCCAATGGCGAAGCGTGCGATTTGACAACGTTCCTTTTCCCCAATTTAAACACATTAGAAAGGTCGAAATGCCCGGTCATCGCCAATGACTGGATTCTTCGACTTATTTAGTGAATTTAAATGGAGGAAATACATTGTTGCCAAATTTCACGCTTCGCCACTGGTAACGCAACTGTCAACTTGCACTTTTTAACGACAAAATGGAGGGGTACCATCACTGCATGCCCTCTAGAATGTGGAGGGATAGCCGGTAGCGCCTCTGCAATCGTCACCCTTGAATGCGGAGGCGTAACGCCCCTACACATCAAGGGCCGGTGAGTTCGTTAAAAACGACCTGAGGATTTATAGCCATTGTGCGGTTGAGGTTAAATCCTGAATTTCATTTTTCTTCAGTTGTTAAGCACGTCAATGTGACCATTTTGTTACGTAGATAACAATGAAACAAAAATCAAGCATGAAAATATAATATAATTATTTAATATAACGAATGGATATTTATCCATTTATTCCCAAGTACTAAGCCCTTTTTAGAGCGATAGACAGGAACACAAGTTGGCCCTACTTGGAGGTTAGAATGAATGAAGGAATAGATTTGAGCGTTGTCATGTATAGAGCTTTTGACTCGCACTTACATATTATCTAATATTGTGAAATCAAAAAGATTTAACACTCAGCTTCTCCCTACTTAAGTGTGCTCAGATCGTCTCCAGACGAGATTCGGGCGCATCTGTAGGGGTGACGTCACTGACGGAGCCTCTCGTCGAAACCTCGTGGATCGACGGTGACAGCTATCTAAGATCGTCGTCAGAGTCTGTTCGCGAGTGGTCGATGATAGATCTGGGGGCCTTCTTTCATCTTATTCGTAAGCCTACTCTTCGAATATTCTGTATAAGTCTCTTTTTAACATGTTAGATAGATAGATCATGATGGGGCTCTTGCGAACGTTTGTTGTGAGCAAATAAATAGACTATTCTAATGCAAAAACCAGCAAAAATCACGAAAATCACACAGAGAAAGTTTAAAATTCAGTAATAAACCTACATAACTACTTAAACGACAAGATCGTAATATCGGTTCGAGGCAGGTACGGTGGGAGATTCCTATCTAATATGCCACTTTCTCTTTGGAAACACAGAGGTGTGTCTCAATTTAGATAGGAATCTCCCATGAGACCTGCGTCGAACCGCCATTAAGCTCGATTCTGAGAGTGAATTTCGTGATTTTTTAGTGTCCTTATCGTCATTTTTACAGGTTACTATGCAAGAATCAACTCTTCAATCTCGTGTAGCAAAAGTTCGGAAGAGCCCCATTCATTCATTCTTCTTTAAGTGTAGGGCATAAAGTCGAATATTAATGAAACATGCACTGAAAAAAAAGTTGGTTTCGGAATAATATGCCATTATAGTAAAATTTTCCTACTTTGAACTCACCTAGGTTCAGAGTGCCGTAATCTTTCAAAAATTGCATATCAACCCGCCGTTTGGTATCATTTTTCTTTGCATGTTGAGCAGACTTTAAAAAATAAGTCAGTCATTAAAAATTCGGGAAAGCCGCAATAATGTAATGTTCGAGCGGGTAAAAGCTTAGGGCCTACCCTAGATGCCAAACTTAAATGGCGTGAACATGTCAAAATAAAAAGAAAAGAGTTGAATTTAAATTTAGCAAAATATACTGGCTTCTTGGAAGGAGGTCTAAACTTTCATTATCTAACAAATTGCTTTTAACCAAGCAAGTTTTAAGGCCTGTATGGAGCTAGGGTTGCCAGCTTTGGGGATGCACTGTAGAGAGCAACCTGAAGATAATCCAAACATTTCAAAATAAAGTTTTAAGAATTATAACCGACGCCCCTATGTACTCCAGGAACTAAGATATCCATAGGGACCTGCCAATCGAGACAGTAAAACAGGTGGTCATGAAAACAGCTGAAAGACATGAAGAAAAACTAGTCGAGCATGCTAACCTCAACATTGACGTACTGCTTGATAATGAGAATCTGATCAGGAGATTAAATCGTCGGAAAACGTTTGAATTTTCTTCAGGTCGCTTTCTGAGGGGATAAAATGTAAAAATATATATTTATTGAATTCGTGTTACTTTTCAACATAAATTAGAATTAAGCAATTGGCAACTACGTTGCCAACTGTGTTGAGTTATTTGAATCAATAGACAGAATACTGTCAAATAATCGTTTCTATTGCGAATACGTGCAGGGTTGAGTGAGTGCAATGCACACACAAATACTAATAATAATAAAAAAAAAAGATCTTTCTTTACTCAGGATGAATTATACTTTCCTCAAATTATATGTATAGTTGCGATTAGATGAGACTCCCCCAGTCCCCCATTGAGATTGGCTCATTTGACCACCATCGTGGAAATTTTGCTTAGACGCATTCATTGAAATTGTGAGTCAATTTTGGAACTTTCTGGTGCTTCAAACGGAATTTTCAAGTGATTCTACATGCAAAATGAACCTTCTCCACATGAAAGAGCGAAAGTTTGTATCAGACTTTTAACAAATTGGCCAAAAATCTGTGTAAACTCATCAATTTATCATGCATGAACTTTCAAGAACAATTTTGGTCAAAAAAACGCTATTAAAAAGTAATTTAAACCTAGCAATGGCACTGGGAAATTTCAAATGAAGCTTAAAAGGTCAAAAGCTATCTTTTTTGTCTTTTATTCACTTATTGTTTGCCTCTTTTTTTCGATCGCAAACCATAGTGCCATTGTGTAAGGGTATATTGTCCTAATACTTTATATTTTACGATATCTTTTTCAGATCCAACCAATCAAACAATGGCGTCACTCATAAATTTTCTTCCAACAGTATCGACTAGTGCGGTACTATTTGTAACGAGTATTATCCTATGGGTTGTGTTTTACGTGAGAGAAAAGACTAGCTATTGGGACAAGAAAGGCGTTCCCAGCCTTAGTGCGTGGCGATTCTTTAGCAGCTTATTTGGAAAGGATCAAGGACACGTGACCGAGTTCTATATTCAATTGTACCGAGATCTTGAAGGTGAAAAATTCGGTGGCTCTTACCAGATGTTGGATCCTATCATTCTCCTTCGGGATCCTCAACTTGCCAAGCATTTTTGCGTTAAGGCATTTTCCAGTTTTCATGACCGTATGCCACCAACGACAGAAGGCGAAGACAACCCTTTCACGGTGAACCTGTTTTCACTGACCGGTGAGAAATGGCGGCAAGTGCGGAACAAACTCTCCCCAGGTTTCAGTACAGGCAAACTGAAAATCATGTTTCAGACATTGAAGGAATACTCATCCGAATTGAACTCCTATCTTGAGGTAACTCGAATAGCTGAATGAAAGAACGGTTCGATTATACCAGATTCGTTCTTTCATTACAACAACTACGTTACCAATACATTTTACAAAAAAGACATACTAAGGTTAATTTCATCCGCATAATGTTAAGACCCTAAACTTTAAAGAAGTATGTGAATTAGGCATACAATCGATGATGAACACATATCGTATGCAGAAACACCAGTGCGTTGTTCAATGACTTAGGGCATTCATTGACACACACTGGATGGTAATATTTTCCATAGAAGTATTTTCAGTTTGTGGAAGGATCACATATCCTTTCCAATTGAAAAACGTACTTTGGTTTCTGCAATCGGTACGTAATCAACCTGCCTTTTGGTTTCTTTTAGAGATTCGTTTTTCGTGATTATGCTAAAAAAAAAGGAAAGGAACCAAATCACTTTAAACACTAAAAAGTCAATACCTTTCGTGCATGGGCTCAAATTTCTATGCCAAGAAAGGATAATTTCTGCACCAAATAAGTGACTGGGCGTAAAACAGTACATCTCATCAAATCAAGAACAACTGCGCTTAAATATTGGCTTACTAGGTGCTATTGTATGATGATTCTTAAATGTTGCTGTATAACTGATTCTTTCAATTTTTGTAAACAGTAACAGCAACATCTGTCAACCGGTATAATTAGATAAGGCGATACTCGGAGGGTATTTGCACCAATATCAACTAGAAATGTTGCGCAACTGGTGGGCTTCCGTTTTAGTTAGGATGAAACGTTTTTTTCTCATTTACTGAAATTTTCGTTGAATCTCTTACCAAAGGCAACACGCGCCCCGTTCCGTATTTGGCAACTAGACCTTACGCATATATACGAAACAAATGTTGTTTTCACTTCTAACATAAACCCGGAATTTCGTTTACATAAGTTTTGAAATCCCTCGTATTTTATCTTCCCTAGAAAAAGGTCTCAAAGACTGGTGACATTGAAATAGACATCAAAGAACTCATGTCTAATTACACTCTGGAAGTGATTGGAGCGGTCGCCATGGGTATAAAATGTAATGCCATCCAAGACCCAAATTGTGAATTCAAGCGAATGATGTTGGTTATGCTCCGAATAAGTTGGAGGACATACGCGACATTTTTTTTGAAATTGATTCATCCAAAGCTGCCCTTACTATTAGGATTATCTCCAGTGAGTCCCGAACTTTCCGAGTTCTTTAGAAAGGTCGTTAAGGAGACGATGGAGATGAAAGATAGCAAACATGAGGTCACGAGGAAAGATTTCCTTCAGCTGGTGATGAACCATCGCGATTCTGAGGAACAAATGAAAGACGAAAACGATCTCGATCCTCTACTAAGTCAGGACAATCGATTGCCAAAAGATGCTTTAGAAAGTGACGAAGAAGGTTAGTGGATACTGTCTATCAAGTTTTGGTATAACCAGACATTACTCTTGCGGGGACTAAGAGAGGTTTAGAAATTCAATTTTCTTAATGGCATCTTCTCCCACCTCCAATTTCCACCAATTTCCTCAATTAACGCTTTCTCATTTACCGAACCTTTGACTTTATTTAACTTGTTTGCCAACCACTTATGCAGTTGCTCTAGGCAATTTGTGCCACCTTTCTGTGAAAACGTGGAAGTATAGCGAAAGGTGTATTGTTTTATCTTTCAAAAAACACTGCTTTTAAAACCGTCGTCATTTCATTTAGCTGAGTCACATGGAGCAATCCGTCCTTTTGAACACCTTTGGATGTGAGAAATAAAGTTAGCAAATGCCAAAGATTATTGGTTTAGTTGCGCCTACTCTTCTAAAATGACCAACCCTGATAGGAACAATTTTAAAATTAAGTTGCGATTTCATTAGGATTGTTGTGATTCTGTGGTATCATTTGATTCAGGGCCCCTTTTCTCTGAGAGCCTCATAATGGGCACCATGGTCTCGTTCCTTTCGGCTGGTTTTGAACCAGTCTCGTCAACACTGACGTGCTGTCTATATGAGTTGGCTCACCACCCTGATGTTCAAGAGAAACTCTTCAATGAAATCCAGGCCGTCAAGGCATCAGAGCCCGGCAATGAGATCAACTACGAGAGCATGAAAAAATTCAAATACGTCGATCAAGTTATGAATGGTGAGTTAATAAACATAACATTGTTTCCATTACTGACAATCTTCCAATTTCGGAACGTTTACGTTCTGCCCATTCGATCCCATGAAAAAGATTTAACTATTAAGATATGTACAGTTTTGTTTGTACAAAGATAGCTCAGAAAGTAAAGATACACTACGTATGTGTAAGATATGGCGACAATTATCATCCAACCAACGATTGAATCTTATTTGGTGTACACTAGAGATGGGCTATGCACAGGAGGAGTGTAACTAGATCCTTACACTCTGAGAAATCAGCACTTTAGTTCTTGGCGTTTGAATTTTTTCCTGCCGGAAAATGGAAAGTTCCGCGTGCAGTGCTCCGTACTTTCGCAAATTTTCATACTGCAGAGATTGATCTGTAATCCGTTTTTCGGTATTCCAGGAGCAAAAATTCAGCGGAAATTTATCGGAAAAAAACAATTGTACTGTGACAGCGCGACGACCTAGTGAAACGTGACCACATTTCACCAGATAGGCGCATTGTCACCGCATATTTTTGCTGCTTTTTGCTAATTTCTTGCAAAATAATTGCTTCTGGCAACCAACAATTGGAGTACAGATCGATCTCCCCGCTTTGAAAAGCTAATGCACGGTGCACTGACTGCACGCGGAGCTTCATATTTTTAGGCGGGAGAAAATTCAAACGCTATACACTAAAATGTTGATACCTCTGAGTGTAATGATCAAAGAGACTTCCAAATGTGCATAGCTCATCTCTAGTATGTATCAGATAAGACCACATTGTTGGTTAGTTTATAGTGGACGTAATATCTTACACAGAAGCCGTATAGCTTTTCTTTCCGAACTCTCCTCGTATATGGTCGGTGTCAGTTTTATTATCAAACAAATCCTTCCAAAACAAATAGAATGATTCATGCCTGTGGCTCGAAAGTCTCTCAAAAAGATCTCTTGTTCCTTCATTTCAAACAAATATCAATTAGATTTGTCACAACTTACAATTTAATGTTAAAAATTAAGAGGTAAAAAACTAACCAGGCCCTTGTATAATTTCAATCATTAGCGCTTAATCTCTGTACAGTTTGAAAAGTTCCACAGATGTACGATGTAAGTTCCTCAGTTTAATTTTTGTTGTTATTTTTTCCAAATAGAAACACTGAGAAAACATCCAGTAGCAGGCGTTCTTGCGCGAGTTTGCACCGAGCCCTTTTTGATCCCTGACACATCGGTTATCCTAGAGAAAGGCACAAAGGTCTACGTCAGCTTACATGCGATGCAACAAGATCCGAAATATTTTTCAGATCCCAAGAAGTTCGATCCAGACCGATTCTCTGAAGAAAACGTTGACAAAATCATCCCTGGAACTTATTCGCCCTTTGGAGATGGACCTAGATTCTGCATTGGTGAGTGAAGTTGGTGGGACACAAAATGTTGCTAAATGCTTGCTGTCCGGCTGTTCGGCTATCGAATTCAAACCCAATTAAAAATGATTAATCGGTGCTCTATTTATTGAGAAGGTACTTATAGTATGAATTAAAAAGAGAAAAAAAAACCCGGTTGAAATTATCATTGTTTGATTTTTTCCGTTGTTTTCAATAGGATTGTCGATTTTTCATGATGTATTTTAAAAGAAACATTTCATAGTCCTGTAATACTTAAAAGCCGCAAAATGGTTTACAGGTAGCTTTTATTTACAATAGTATACATTTGGAACAAGGCACTTTCTTTTGCAGGTCATCATACCCGAGTAAAAACTTTTTTTTGTAATCGCGAAGGACATTTCTAGAATGAATTAGAATTTCTTGTGAAAAACTAAGAAGCTTACTGATATCTATCCTCATACACCCGATGATATTTTGGAAGGTTGAAAGGGAAATGAGCAACTAATCTGTCATTGTTCCATTTTTGCCATTTAACCGCATGAATGAGATCGAACTAATGTGTTTGTGGCCAACACCCTGGAAACCCCAGAAATTCAATATGTTTCATTGGTTTAATTAGACGAAATGCCGTCAGATTGCGTGCCGAACCACTGAATTTTTCTTTTGTATTGCAATGCATGCCTTCAACTTTGGTCCATAATTGTAAGTATAGGGTATCCACTTTCTAAAACATGATGCGATTATTAAGAGGATGAAATAAACAGGGTCTAAGCAGGTTCACGTCATAGATGTATGTATAATGGATTGTTTGCACAGCTGAAATATAAAGATAAGTCACTGGACCCTAAAACCAGCATAGATGATTGGTCTTTGTAACCCTTGTGAGCCTAAGGGGGGGGGTGTGTTTGCACCCCAGGTTAGTTTTTTTTGACGCCATCTTGTTAAAACTGCTCAACATTTTTTGGGACTTCATGACATTTTAAGTTAGGATACTTAGAACATATCCACCAAATTTCATCAATTTTTATTAAATTTTTTTCGATTTTATAGAAATTTAAAGTGCTGGGATGCAAACACACCCCCCTTCGTCCTTAGTGTGACCGTTTCTTGCCAACTCTTATTTTTTCTATTTTCCACAATAAAGCTTGAATTTAAGTTTGAACATAGTCCATTTGGCCCAGAAATTCCCCCAGAGCAGTAATTAGATTCAATAACGCCCTCTAGCTTCAAATCATTGATGTTTTGAAACGCTGCAGATACAAGGTTTGTAACAAAAAAGGATCAGGGGCGAATATTTCGGAACAGGCTTCGATTTTCGAAAAACGCTCGAACACGTATTCGCTTATTTGGAGGGGGACATCTTTTTGGGGGGTTTTCACCTTCGGCGCCCCCAAGGGGGGGCCGCGGCTGGGGGCGGGGGGCACTACCCCCCTAAATTGCATATTTCAAATGGGGATCCCACAATTTTATTACAGATTCGGAAAGAATACGAAATTCTAAGACTTTAGCGCAAACTACATGTTGATATCGATTTTCGTTTCCGATACATCTAACCTCAAAGTTCAATATTGACCAATTTTCAAAAAAATCAGAACTTCTCCAAAAAAGATCGGAAGTGCCGAATGTACCCTCCAGAACGAGTACTTTTCAAATACAAATACACTTTTTGCATAAAATTGACACTGTTGCCATTTTGGGGCCCCTAAATATTTTTCAAAATTATCGAACTTTTTTATTTCGCTATTTTCTTAAAAAACGACCCAAATTCAAAGTATTGGCTCCGAAATTGTCCTATGAGGGTTAATGTGTCCTGAAGTACGTTCAAAAGCTTTTAAAAGTCTCGCATCATTAATTAAAACAACAAATTATTTTGCTCAATTTCAGAATTTGATCACATCATTTTCTTAGAATTTTTTGAGACTTTTGACACTTTAAGAGCGTATTTTAGCACTTATTAACCCTTGTCGGACGATTTCGATGCCAACATTGTGAATTTGGATCATTTTTCAAGAAAATAGCGAAATAAAAATGTTCGATAATAAGCGTTTTTCGAAAATCGAAGCTGTTTCCGAAATATTCACCCCTGATCCTTTTTTGTTACACACCCTGTATTACAGAATTTTGTGGCGTTTCGCTGCATTTATCCTGTTATTGAGTATTACTGAAGCCAAAAAATACTATTAAGCTAAGATCATGTTGTTTCTTTCTAAGAATTACGAATAACACAGCAAAACATTTAGAGAATAAAATATCAGTCGTTATAATTTTGCATTGTCGGGACGATTAACGCCAAACGCTCACTATCAGATACCGTAAAATCCAGGATAAAAATATAAAAAAATGCCCTAATAAGTTCTTTTTATAGGAAAATAATGTAAATACTTTTCTCCTGATGCTTATAACGTTTATTCAATTCTATAGAGAGAGAAATCTTAAAAAATTAGGGGTAAAATTAGTTATTTTGGCTAACTTTGTCTTAAACATGGGGGAGAGTGGGGAGGGGGGGGGGTTAAAACCTTGTAACTCCATTTAAAACTCTGTCACTATCATATAGATTCACCCTGAGCCATCTGGATGGGTTTCAGGTCTACTGACAAATTGCTCAACTTGCATCGATTCTCAAATTGAAATATATCGAGAATTTCAGACCCCTTTTTTGCATGATTTTCACATTAAATTTTGACCCTGCCAGTCTTAAGTTGGGAACCATCTACTACAGTGAATTTTACGGAAATTTTATTTAGATTAAGAACATTAAGTCAGATCATTGAAAAAAAAATTGGAAATTTATCAAAAATGGAAAAATGTGATGGTGCCTCATTTCATTTTTTCATTTTTTTTTTTATTTTGACATTTTTTTTTAAAGGTAGGTGTAAATTTGGCAACATAGCAAAAATTTACTCAATTTTCAGGTAAATAACTTTCTTAGGGTACTAAATACATCATCCATCCATTAAAGTTTCAAAAATATTGATATTGACTGTGCAGCATGAAAATATCCTTGGGGTGCAAACACCACCCCCCCTAGTACTTAGTGTTACCGGAATACCTTAGGCTCAAGGGTTAAATCAGTCTATAATTGATCTTATGTCCCCACTTGTTAATATCTTATCTGATATTGGGTTATTTGAATAACTGAATCTTTAATAAAAGAGTCTTTCTTTGTTTTGTTTTAGGGATGCGTTTAGCTACACTTGACATCAAGACACTACTCATAACCGTTATCTCCAACTTCAGAGTACGGACATGCGAAAAGACAGTGGCAGAGATAAAATACGACAAAAGTGTAATCACCTTACTCCCCGATAGACCCATCTGGCTCAGATTAGAAAAGAGAAAATAAAAATTATTTGATGCGTTTTCCAACCGTTAATTTCTTCGCTTATTTGGCCTCCTTATACAAGCTTAAACAGTTTGATAAATACTGTTTACTATAATATCGAGAACAATGGTCGGAGATTTCGAGGTTATACTCCGTTGGTTTGAAATATGCATACATTCTCTTATGGGATTGAATCACAGAACCACAAATTATTTATGACGAAAATCCAATATCCGTCTTCGATCAGTTTTTAAGACGGTGTGGAAAGTTGATTTGGATTATATGAGCACTATTAAGATTCACAAAAACTAGATTCCTTGGAAGTATGAAGTTAATACAAATTAAATCATAAGCGCCGCAATGGAGCTCTTTCACGGTTTTGCTGCAGGCAAATGGAGTATCAATTTCAATGTAAAATGCTGCATATAACGATGAGACCGTTAAAAAAGGCTAAAATTCCCTCCTCCCAGAGAAAACTCAACTTGAAATTTCGGGTGATCCCCCTTGTATGCACCATACTCGGATTCGGACCTCAAACAAAAAAACATAACCTACGAATTTGAACAATGAGATTAATGAATTTGCTTTCAAAAAGTAACTTTGGGGGAATTAAAGGTCCGTTCATACACATTTTGTCACTAGGGGCACGGTGATAAACGAAAAAAGAAAAACGAGAAAAGTTCTACGTTGCGTGATAAACGAGGAAGACGACACTTAATGTCATGTCCTGCTTTTGTTTGGGGTCCGAATCCAAGGTTGGTGCATACATGCAAGGGGGTCACCGAAATTTTAAGTTAAGTTTCCGCTGCGAGGACTGAGTTTTAGACTTTTTTAATGGTCTCAGCGTTATTTTCGCAGCATTTTACATCAGAATTGATTGGCCATTTTTCTACAGTCAAACCTTGCAAGAGCTCTATTAGATGCGATTTTGCAGGTTTCTTTACGTATAAATTTGTTTCGGCGTTACATTGCCACAGAGTTTGTAACAAGAGATTTGTTTTTCGCTGCCTTCGGTGTTCGACATCTATTTATTCTTTTAAAGATTCTTTTAGTCATTTTAGATATTTTTAGGGTGCACGGAGAAAAATCGGTCGATTCGTCTAACTTAACCAGTATGGTAAATTACAGGTTCACAAATGCAACGGAACTGCCAGGAGTTTCCACCAAGTTGATTATGAAAATAAACAAGGTAGAAAAGTGTAGGAACTAGATGGGTTTAGTTGTTCACTTTTGTTTTGAGACGATCGAGCAGCAAGTCTGAAACATGTACTTGCCTTATTCAAACGGCTGATTGGCGACGTTGGACCGACTTTGTCTCGTTTACCAAACTCAGGAAGATGATATTGTGAAACAGTTGGTAAAATCCAACATGATCATTCATTTAGAAGCACAATTATTATTCAGAGGTTAGTAAGGTTAGGAGCCTTTTAAATTTTTTCTGAAAATGAGCGCAAGTTGCTCAACAGTGAAATTATAATAATGGATTTATTTAGTTTTGATCTTATATCATAAGGGTAATATAAGTCATTGATAGATGAAGAGAGTTGGTCATAAATTCCCGGAGCTATCAGTGGTGATAATACTTAAAGCAGTCCCTCACAAAGCTCGCACTCATTATGGAGAGAAGGAATGAAAGAAATGTATTTATTTTTAATAACAAGCGAAATACTTGTTGCATTCCGGCTTTGTTATCTTTGAGAGCTTATAAGCCCAAGTACTTATTATTTAATAAGATTATATACTAATTTTAACGATTTGTAACAAAGTATATCGAAAGCTTCGCATGACTTTGCAATTTTTGAAATTGATTGAGGTGTTTCCGGCCACTGCTGTTTTGTTGACAGCTTGACGCACTACCATGGAAGGAAAACTAACGATAACCCATATCGCAACGCCACCGTTTGTGCTTGTTGTATCTCCGTTTATTGAAGGTTTTTTCTTGGTTTTTTATTGAACGAGTCAAAACATTCTTGCGGTCCATATCAGCCTCTGGACTGGATGCCACAAAGTAAACACAAACTCTGCCAATTTAGGAAGATTCCTTCCGACTGTTTTCTTTTGCTCCCCCCCCCCCCAAAGAAGTTTGTAGAATGAGAAAGAGAGAGAAAAACAGAGAGAAAAAGGAAGCAGAGGAGCAAACGAGACAAGTTCCTAAGAGCGCCCCTATGGACTGGAGAATTTTGTTTACTCTAAAGGCGGGTTCAGCTAGATATACATCTCATTGGAAGCTATGCACTAGTGTCAAGTAACTTCAGTGTATTAAGCATCCTCTATCGTCGCCAGATCGTGAGAACTATTTTAAACATTTTACATTGCACAGCAAAAGAGGAAGAAAGCTATTTCTAGGAGAATCTGACAACACAGGTATCAACATTTACATAGAGGCGCCAGCCGTTGATGCAAAGCTTGGAAAAAGATTATAACCCTTTCTGTGTATCTGGGCTAAGTTAATCTGTAGATTGTTCAATGGCACCAAACCACGTTCCTTCTAAATAATTCTATGAAAAAAAGTTGAGTTGATTCTTCGCTAGAACATAATTTTACAAGTGAAGAAGATTAGATGTGTTATTTTTCTTCACTAGATCAAAAGAAAAAGCGTAAAGATTTCTCTTGGTTTGTGATTATGTGCGTCATTGGAGTAAATGTTGATTTTTAGTATCAGGCAAGTGTAATTCCTGCATTTTACTGGCATTTTTCAGCCTTTTTCACAACTTTTTCTTTCACAAACTGCATAGTTTTCCAATTTAAATTTTCTCTGTTCCTTGAAAAACGGTAAAATTCAATGGTGGCTTTCATAAAGAGGTTATACAACTGAAACTCTTCATTTAAACCAACGAAGTAAAATAATTGATCTTCGAGAGATTTACTGAATCTCTGAAAAATTGATACTGTTGTATCGGTTCAAACAGCAGAAAACATGGATGCCAAATAGAACGAGTCGTCACTGGTAAAACTGCCTGTGACAAAAATATTTTTCTAAAGAAAAATATCGAGGAACAAAGAGAAAAAAATAATTCAAGTTTTGGGTGATATTTTATAGACAAATTAACCCACGTTTTCATGATTATGTGATTGTTTTTGTACCCTATACGTGCGACAAATTCTGAAACTTTCAGAACAGAACTAATTGCATGAGTCTCTGCAACTCCATTTTAAATTTTGTTTATAGGAATATTTCACCTTCAAGAACATTCTAAGCATTTGACGGAGTCTTTGCATTTAATTCTCACTGTTTTAAAATTAGTTGCATGGAGCGTCGGCGTGAAATCTAACATATTTTTTATGTTCTCGTTAAAACGTCGATACCCATAAAAAGTAAGTCAGATCGTTTAACTGCCGACGATTAAGATGAAAGTGTCATTACTCGGTAAAAAACGCTGAAGCCGGGTTCTCACTAATTGCTGTGATAACCATCGATAAACTCGGCTTTGACTCTTCCTGGTAGCTCGCTTCAAAATGATCAGTTGGTAATTTTGCAACACCAAAACATTGTACCGGTTATTGTAACTATAATTTTTAAAACACAATTTTTAGTTGCACTGGAAGGGATGGGGGAACACTTTTTTGTGATTTTACAGGATGTGTTCATTTTCAATTCAAAACAAAATGTTGTCCATTCATTCACCAGAAATTTTTTTAAGTCCGTACAGAATGCTTTCACCAAATGAAAACAAAAGAAAAATTTAATAAATAGATAAATTAATAAATTAATAAAATTTTGGTTATTCATAATATTTTATTATTCGTTTATATTCCTGCACTGGGTCGATAAGTAAATAAATAAAAACAATTCATGCAATCACACAGATTAGGTACTACAACTATACACAACGCCATAAATATTACAATGCACGTCCGTATCATCCGAAAAGATGCTGCGTCCAATACTGATCCCTCCCCCCCCCCATCTAAGCACACCCACCGAAAATGTTTTTAACGATCATGCACCGTGTAAATATAATATGTGTGGTCACGTGGAAACTTGGACAGTTACTCTCTAAATGCGTGCAGTATTGAATCTGATTGTGAGACTGGACACCACAAGCTCGAACACCTTGTCGTCCAGTTATAATTGCAACTGTAGCGACTAGGGAGAGAAACAGAGGACCACTCAGATTAAAGGGATCTGAGAACTAGAGAGAGAGAGCAAAACACTTACACTTGACCAAAAACTTAATACTTAACTCACCATGAGATCTGAGCTCATAAGAGCATGCCTAAAGATAGGTTATCATTCTAATCCTGGAAGTCAGTCACTCGTGCCTGAAATAGGGGGATTGCCTAAGGCATAGCTAAGGACAGCGGGGCGGCGGTAATAAGTCGATAGAAATCATGATTATATCAAAGTAATTCCTGAAAAGACAATGTGATGCGGCGGATAGCGGTTAGGCCTAAAGTGAGGTCTACCGCGTGCTGGGACAGCGGACTTTGAGCCAAAGTCGGCGGTCAGAATAGATTGAGCATAGCGGCGAGAGATTAATAAAAGCAAGAAAACATTACCAAAGAAGGAAGCTAACTTCTACAGTCTACAGAAAGCGAGAAAAAAGGAAAGCGAGATCGATTCTACAGCACACAGCGAAGAAGTACACACAGTGAAGCGAGTAGGCCAGACGAGAGAACAAGCGGTCAATCTATCAGACGCACACACGAGAAGTGAAGAGAGAATCGCGGATCGAGGCCTACGAAGCGGGGAACGGAAAAACTGGTGCGAACCGGCTGACTCGGCTGTGATTGGTTCACGTGACGCGGCGTGCGGATTGCCTACTCGCGGCGGGGAGGCGTTTTATACTGTGTGACGTATATGCGGAAACATACCCCCGGCCTTGAACTCCTTTAGGGGTTCTAAAGAAGTACTAGCTTCACAGTCATTAGTAAGTAAAGAAAGAGAAAAAACCAAAGCTTACCATGCGTGTGAACGTTGAACAATGTAACAAGGGGGTGGAAATGATGTGGAAGAGAAAAGGATATATACAAGTTAAAATTAAAAGGCGGCGGTAATTAAAAAAAAGTAAAGCGGCGGTAATGGTAAAATACAAAAGACAAAACAAAAGGGCGGCGGCGGGTTATTTAGCGAAGCACTTTAACGTAGTAGCTCCGCTACAACATCCGGAAGAGCCAAGGCGGCACGCGGAACGACGACGTGGGGCCCGTCGCGGAATGGGATCACATACGGTTGCATGGGAGCCGGAGCCCGATTCCGGAGGTAACCGAACACAGCGCCTCGGCCCTGGTTATACACAATCGCTGGTCGACGGTTGACCGGGATGCCTGGGCGGATCAGCGCCCGTATGCTGGGTCCTTGAGGAACGGGTGGGGGCGGCGGAAGTACTGCGGGGGGTGGCGGCGGAAGTATAGCTGGAAGCTGTCGCGGTGCTGCACCGTGCAACAGGCTATGATGTCTTTGCTGGCAGTAACGGCAACTGCGGGTTGATCTGCAAGCGGCGACGTTGTGGTTTCCGAGGCAGTTGACACAGCGAAAACGTTCGGCGACTAAGTTCATCCTTTCTTCGGCTGATCTCTGCATCTGCGGACAAGTAAAGCAGTTGTGGTCCGCATAACACCAAACACAACGAAGCGGCGGAGGGGAGGGTGGGCGAACCTCCACTAGGTCTAAAACGCGGAAACGAGGAATTTGAATGTCAGCTCGACGAACGAAAACTGGACCTTGTTGAGGAGGAGGAGTAGGTTGAGCGGGGATGGGAGGAGGAAGGACAGGGATGGGCGGCGGCGGAGGAGGAACCGGACCATATTCCGTAAAATAGTCCTCAGCCTCTTCAAAGTCGGATGCCGTGAGCGACATATACTCTGACACGTCTGATTCACTCATTTTCAGCCTGGAACACAAGACAAGCGGAGCGGCGGACGTTACGACAAGTCATGCTTGTGGTAAAGGATAAAGTTTATGAACAGGACGTTTGTACTCTCCGGCAGCGGTTTTTACCAACGCGACCCTGACGCGGCCGTCGTTTCCGGGGAAAACTTGGATAACACGTCCTAATTTCCATGTAAGCGGTGGGATATTAGGCTCATGGATGAGCACTAAGGTACCTACGACTAAAGGCGGTTTGTCTGTGAGCCATTTCTTTCTGGGCTGGAGTGTGTGAATGTATTCGAGACTCCAACGGTGCCAGATTGATTGGAACATAGCATCAACCAATTGCCAGCGTCGGCGGTACGAGATATCTGCCTCCGTATACATTGGTTCTGGAGGCGAGACAAGGGGGCGACCTATTAAAAAATGTCCAGGCGTTAATGCATCAAATTCGCTTGGATCGGCGGAGAACGGGGTTAAGGGTCTGGAGTTTAACATGGATTCCACACGGCAAAGCAGCGTTTGAAATTCTTCTAACACTAAAATGGTTGTTCCAAGGGTCCTAGTTAAATGAGACTTCGCACTTTTCACGGCGCTTTCCCATAAGCCTCCTTGATGCGGAGCGGCGGGCGGGTTGAAGTGGAAATTGACTTTGTTTTCGTAGGCGAATGCGGCGAGTTCTTTGTTATTAGCGTTGAGAAGCTTGTGAAAGGCGTTAGCAGCTCCTACGAAGTTCGTGCCGCAGTCGCAGTAAACATCCGGAGGACATCCTCGGCGGGCAGCGAATCGTTGGAGAGCGGCGATAAAACCTGGGGTAGTCAAGTCATGGACGACTTCCAAATGAACGGCTTTCACAGTAAAACATACGAACACACACATATACACCTGCACTACACGGGCTGATCGCAGCTGATGAACTTTAACTTTGAAAGGCCCTGCAAAGTCAGTACCGGTGTGAGAAAAAGCAAGATGAGGTTGAACGCGGGGCGGCGGTAAGTCTCCCATGAGTGGATTATCACAGCGTGGCTTCGCTCTGAAGCAGGGAAGACATTGATGGACAACTTGACGACACAAATTTCGAGCTGAAAGTATCCAATAGCGGCGGTTGAGAAGTGATTGGAGCAATTGCGGCCCTGGATGAAAGTGATTTTTATGACACGATTTGACTAGCAATCGCGTGACAGGAGAATCACTAGGCAAAATGATAGGATAGCGGGCGTCTTCACTTACAGCGGCGTGACGCAGGCGGCCGCCAACTCTGATCAAACCATTTTCATCGACAAATGGATTTAGACGGCGGATGCGGGCTGAGCAAGGCTGATTAATTGTCAACTGATGAAATTCGGCAGCGAAATGGTAGCGCTGGATGGCGCGTAAAATCCACATCTCAGCTTGGTGTAGTTCAGATGGCTGTGTGTTGCCTTTGAGCTCAACTTTGAGATGAGTTTGAGCGTAGAAGCGGTGCACAACAGCAATGACACGAACAGTTTTTTCCCAAGTTGAGAATTGCGGTATGATGAAGGGAGGAGGGGGGGCAGCGGCCACAAGTACAGTGGTTGGTGGCTTGGTTTCAGGCAAGTCCTTCTCTGGGATGAGGATGGGTTGCTGAGGCCAGAATTCCTCTGATTTTGAGAGCCATTCAGGTCCGTGCCACCAGAGCGGATGATCAGGAAGTTCATCAGGTGAGAGCCCTCGGGAAGCGCAATCAGCAGGGTTGTCAGCGGAGCGAACATGTTTCCATGTCACTTTAGCGTTTAATTCTTGGATTTCCGCAACTCTGTTAGCGACAAAAGTCTGGAGGCGGTACGTCGGCGTTTGAATCCAAGTGAGCGTGATAGTGGAGTCTGACCAGCCTGTGACTGACTCAATTGCATAGTAAGACTCTAAGCGGGGTAAATAACTAGAAAACAGAGCGTTAAGTATGGAAGCGGCACAAAGTTCGAGTCGAGGCAATGATAGCTCCTTCTTTGGAGCGACCCTGGTTTTGGAAATAATTTGAGATACAAGGGCGGCGGGGTGTTGCGGGGAAGAAGGAGATCTTAGATATAACACTGCGGCGTATCCAATTATGGAAGCATCGCAAAAGCCATGCAATTGATAGGTTGGACTAGGGCGGTGCAACAGTCGAGGGATGTAAATCTTCTCGAGTGCGGGTAATAATGACAGAAACTTTTGCCAGCGGCGGAGCACTTCAACAGGCAGCTTCTCATCCCAATCAAGCTGTAAACGCCAGAGTTCCTGCATGAAAGCTTTAGCGGCTAACACTGTAGGGGCGACCCACCCACACGGATCAAAAATGGAAGCGATAGTGGATAAGATGCCACGTTTCGTTGCGGGTTGAGCGGTTTGCTTGATACGGTACGTAAAGCTGTCTTTATTGGAGACCCATTGAAGCCCCAAAAGAGCGTAGCGGGGGTTGTCAGGATCATCTAAGAGAGGGCACTCGAGATCCTCAGCAGGAAATTGTTCCAAAATGGCGGGGCAATTTGAAGTCCATTTTCTTGATTGAAAGCCTCCAAGAGCGAGCAAAGCGATGAGTTCGTTCATCACATTGCGAGCAGCAGTTTCTGAGTCGGCGCCCGAAAGGATGTCATCTACGTAGATTTCATCGAGCAGGAGCTTGGCAGCAGCGGGGAAGAGGTGACCATAGTCTTTGGCTAACTGTTGCAAGGTTCTAATGGCCAGGAACGGTGAAGAATTGATCCCAAAAGTTACTGTATTGAGCGAGTAAGCGGTTAGCGGGAGCTCTTCGGATGGACGCCATAGAATGGTCTGGTATGGACGGTCATCAGGGTGAAGGTCAATTTGGAGATACATTTGTTTGATGTCCCCTGAGAAGACTACAACATGGCGTCGGAAACTAATCAAAACATCTCTGATGTCATTCTGAAGTTTTGGGCCCGGCAAGAGAATATCATTCAATGAAAGGCCATTAGAAGTGCGAGCAGAAGCATCAAAAACAACCCTAGTCTTTGTATACCTAGCTGTGTTTTTAATAATACCTTGATGAGGGATTATATAATGCGGGGAGTGAGGAGCGGGGAGAGGAACAGGAGACATGAAACCATCCTTTTCATAATCAACCATAAATTGCTGATAGGCTTCCTTAAAATCAGGATTTTTCACAAAGCGACGTTCCAATGACTGTTGACGGACATGGGCCTGCGGATAAGATGCTCCAAGCTGTGAGTGATTGGGGCGGAATGGCAGGCGCACACAGTAACGTCCATTTTCTTGACGGAAAGTAGTCGCAGCGTACAGTTCTTCAGCGGCAGCATCTTCAGGGCTGATCTTCGGAGTAGTTTTCACTTCTTCTAACGTCCAAAAGCGGTCCAATTGTTCATGCAAGTTAGCGGGTGATTGAGTTAACATGATGACAGGATTGGCAATGGGGGGCGGCGGAGCGGAGGGATGAGCGGATGCAGGACCTATGAGAATCATTCCAAAGACGGTACCAAGAGCTATAGGTGACGAGGGACCTAACTCAACGGTGAAACCTGTAAGGATTTTTGGAAATAAGTCAGCACCTAAGAGGACATCTACAGGACCTGGCTTATAAAAATCTTCATCGGCCATTTTGAGGTTAGCACAACGTTGGATAACCTGGTCAGCGAGGGCCATCGAGGGGACAAAACCTGTTAAGTTTTTAGCAACGATGACTGAATGATTATGCGTGACTGTTTCATTTGATAAAGTGCTAACATTTACCTGAACGACCCCTTCAACATTGACTTTGGACTGAGAAAGGCCTGAGACAGCGGAGATGGTAGTTTGAGGTTTCAAATGCAACAGTTGAGCGCATCGGACAGTGATAAATGAGTTTTGTGCGCATGAATCCACAAGCGCCCGAGCGGAGATTTGACGTCCGTTGGGAGCTGACAGCACAATTCGAGCGGTTGGCAACACTGTCAGACCCGTGGTTTGAGACATCAGAGCGGCAGAGGATTGCAGATGGACAGCGGAGGACTTCTGGTTTTCATGGAGCAGAGTGTGATGTCGTCCACTGCATTGCAAACAGGTGCGTTGAGACTTGCATTCTTCAATCGGATGAAAGCCTAAACAATTGCTGCACAATTGACGGGTTTGAACAGCTGAGCGGCGAGAGGATGGAGTCATCTGTCGAAATTCCTCACAGCGGAATGTGTGATGATCTTTTGAGCACCATCCACAGCGTTGAGATGGAGTAGTACCTGCGGCGGGGAAAGAAACGGGGCGATTCGGTTGACCAGAATCAAAATGGCGGCGGTTATTGGAGGTTGTTGCAGCATAAGCGGCTGGAGCTGCGTTCGTTTTTGTTTTGCGGGTGGCGTTAGGGGGAGGCGAAGCTTTACTGATAAGTACCTTCACATCCCTAGAAGTACTAGGTTTGGGCGGAGCGGCGAAAGGGTTATCCAACACTGATGTGCACTCATCGCGGAGAAAGTCAAGCACTTCATTAATTTTAGGGTACGCAGTAGGAGTATCGCGGGATTCATCAAGGCGTTTTCGGAGGTACGGTGATAATTTGCGGCACAGAATAGTAACTAAGAACGGCCCATAGTCCTCTTGCTTATACTTAAGAGATGCGAGAGCATGAATGTGCTCTTGTATTTTGGAGAGGATAGGCGGGACTTGATTACTGTTCTTTATTTCCGGTAATTCGAGTAAACCCCCAAAATGATGAAAAATGTGACGTTTATCACTTTTGTAACGACTACACACTAAATCCCATGCTACTACATAATTGTCAGCGGTTAATTCTAAGGTTTTAACTAATTCAAGCGCTTCACCGGAGAGTACAGACAACAAGTATTGGAATTTTTCAACGTTAGACAGGACAGCGTTATCATGAATGGCTACGGAAAACATGCTGTAAAAAGTAGACCAGTCACTGAGGTTACCTGTGAACCTTGATAATTCAAGTCGAGGTAACTTAACATGATTCAACGGAGAAGGCGAATTATGTACTTGCGGGGCGGCGGCGGAACGTTCAGCCGCGGCGTTTGAAGGGGCTAAACATGACCAATAATTGGTTTGAGCGGTGGCAATCATCTCATCAAATTTTTGTTGATTTTGCTCGACCTCAATGAGATACTGAGATGGTACCTTGGCATTAAATGCAATTATTGCATCCTGATTAATGGAGTAATCGCGGTCAATTGTGGTGAGTTTTTCATAACTACCACGGGAAGCATGCACATTTTTGGCTGTTAACTTGGTAAAGTCATCAAAAATCTTGTTGGCCATAGCCCACAAGCGAGCTCTACGAGCATGAAGAAGCTCAGAATGGTTCTCCAGCTCTTGTTGCCGAGTGGCTTGAGTACTTTGGGCAGTTTGCTTAGATTGTTGAGTAACTGCGGGCGGCGTAGTGCCTGTGTTCGCATCATCCTCGGCACCAGCCATGATGGAACTTTCAGGTAAGTTGTTCAAAAGAATTTACTAATGAGTACAATTAATGCGGCTTGAATTATCAAGATTAATCAGCAGTGAGGGTCAGACAACACAACACTGCGGAAAGCGGAAATAGCACAAAACACTACACGGTGCAAATGTACAAGAGCGACACACACTAATAATGCATTAGGTGCAATGCGGAGTGAGAGATGCAGAGGTTTCAAAAGGAAAAACAACTAACATCTGAGAGAGAAAGCGTGGAATTAAGAAAATTGATTGATGAAGTTAAGTGAACTTCAGGCACGAGTGGTGCTATCCAGGACTAGATGAGTCACGGAGAGCGTTGAAATGAAAGAGAATGAAGTACTACACTAGCAGAGAATAGAACTTAAAGATTGGAGAAGTATTAAGTTGAAACAGCGGAGTTGAGTTCATAAGTTTGGCCAAGTGTAAGGTAAAAGCGAAGCGGCGGCAAGTAATTGATAATTGAACGATTGGTCAAATTAACGGATTAACTTGTAAAGCGGTCACTAGGTGACAAAAGCGATTGATATGAATCAATAAAGCGGGCTGCACTTCGAAGGAGTGAGCTTGAATGTAATTAACCAGACTGTATTATGGTTAGAATACAAAGATTGAGGTTAGGTTTAGCGGAGCATCCATAGGACAGGTGCATCGAGTTATCCGTAACAGGAGGTTAGGTTAACTTGATCCGGCCCGGAGGACCAAAATGTAGCGACTAGGGAGAGAAACAGAGGACCACTCAGATTAAAGGGATCTGAGAACTAGAGAGAGAGAGCAAAACACTTACACTTGACCAAAAACTTAATACTTAACTCACCATGAGATCTGAGCTCATAAGAGCATGCCTAAAGATAGGTTATCATTCTAATCCTGGAAGTCAGTCACTCGTGCCTGAAATAGGGGGATTGCCTAAGGCATAGCTAAGGACAGCGGGGCGGCGGTAATAAGTCGATAGAAATCATGATTATATCAAAGTAATTCCTGAAAAGACAATGTGATGCGGCGGATAGCGGTTAGGCCTAAAGTGAGGTCTACCGCGTGCTGGGACAGCGGACTTTGAGCCAAAGTCGGCGGTCAGAATAGATTGAGCATAGCGGCGAGAGATTAATAAAAGCAAGAAAACATTACCAAAGAAGGAAGCTAACTTCTACAGTCTACAGAAAGCGAGAAAAAAGGAAAGCGAGATCGATTCTACAGCACACAGCGAAGAAGTACACACAGTGAAGCGAGTAGGCCAGACGAGAGAACAAGCGGTCAATCTATCAGACGCACACACGAGAAGTGAAGAGAGAATCGCGGATCGAGGCCTACGAAGCGGGGAACGGAAAAACTGGTGCGAACCGGCTGACTCGGCTGTGATTGGTTCACGTGACGCGGCGTGCGGATTGCCTACTCGCGGCGGGGAGGCGTTTTATACTGTGTGACGTATATGCGGAAACAGCAACCGAGAGGGTCCCCTAGCCCTGTATCACCACCGTGAGAAGGGGCCCCTACCCAACCCCCACACCACTCCACTCCACCCCACCATTCCCGGCTAGTTATTCTCTGCAAGAGGTGGCTCTCGTTTTTGCACATATGCATACCTATAGTGCATTTATAACTGCATCGCGGTTACTGCACGTGAAACGCAGAAGTGATCACTCAGTTGCACAACAAATGACGTCAAGGACGTTCAATGCTAACTCATTCTCTGCGGTCAATTTCATATCCGTCGCACACTTTGTATTTTTATCTGCGTGATTACGTCTGATACTGGCTTCAAAGAAAAGAGGGTCTCGTGACCAAAGCAATGTAGATTGTTTAGACTTGTTGTGTTTTTTTTTTTTTTTTTTTTTTTCACATTCGTTAATTTATTTAATTTATTACTTTACTTTTTAACTGGATTCTCTTAACTCAGTTTTTCGGTCCGTTTCAGCATAAAAAAATTTCCTCCGGCGTAATATTGGTCAGTGAAAAATGTTAGTTTTGTATCTATCTAATATGTTTCGCTACAAGTGTACTTACAATACATTTTAATGGTGAATTAAGTTGCTAGGAAAAATTAATTTATGCGGTTGAATTAAGTAAAAGAAGATCGTACAAGAAGATTTGTAACGGTCAGAGAAATATAAAGCCGGTACACTGGACGATTGCAGTGAAGGCACTTAAGACCTACGTCCAAGCTCCGTCTCGCACACGGCCTAATGCTTCGATTGTGTATCCAATCATGCGGATCAATCAAAAATACCCTCATGTTTATAATATATTTTTTCCCCAATTTTTTAGTTATTGAACGACCCTCGTAGAACAACATCATGCACAAACATTTTTGTTTTTGTTTTGTTTTTTGTTTTTGTTTTTTTTTTTGTTTTTTGTTTTTTTTTTTTTTTAACATGCAGTAACAAAAACGAAAAACAAAAACAAAAACAAAAACATGCAGTAATACTGCATGTTTTTGTTTTTATTTTTAATTTGGTTCATTTTTAAGGGGATGAGCCAAGAATTTTTGAAAATATCAGTGAACTTTGAACTGTTAGCGCCAACATGCTAAAAATGTTAGGTACCCTCTTTTTAAATATGCTTGAGTCAGAGAGACTTCCTTCAGATTATTCCCTCAATTGATAGAGCATCATCTTGCGGTTCTGAAACTGGGTTTATTTTCGTCCTAGCCCACGTATGAGCGGAGGGGAAGGGAGTCAAAGTAAAAACCTACATTTCCATAACTCGTGACCAAAGTAATTAAATGTTCAGCCTAAAAAATGTTTTCTTTTAACATGTAAGAAACATAATTTACTTATCTCAATTTTGAAGAAAAAAATATTCTTAATTATTGTTCAATTTTTCATTGTTTTTTTTTTTTTTTTTTTTTTTTTTTTTTATAAATCAAATTATAAGTCAAGTGAGCGTGGGTTATTCATAAATTCCTTTAGAAGTTACAACTCTTTGCTCTCTTCATTAAAAATTGGCAATCAAAGACGTGACACTGATTACTGCAGGGATCAGAAAATTGAATTTGTTTAAGTGAGTGTCTCCAAAAAGAAACAAATAAAAATCAAGAGCTTGTTTAACGACATGAATTCGTACTACTTAATCAAATGGATTCACAAATACGCAAGTTCAGAGAGAATATTGGTTCGCGGTTAATCGTGTAAATTCTAAAGCTTCTCTTTAATACACTCCTTAACGCAGTTGACGAGGTGTTGTTCAAGATCATTGCGGTTAAGCCTCAATCTACTCATCCATGACTTCAGGCTCGTATATAAATAGGTGTGAAAAATACTAGCAACTCACAGTAATATGGTGCATTTTGACTTTATTTCATCAGGTCTTTTGGAACTTTGGGTGGTTGGTCCGATGGTTGAACTTTCACCAAAAGTTAAACGGTCGCAAATAGTTGATTAAACTGTCATCAATAGTTGCTCAAAAGGTATATAAGAAAATAAAATTATTTACTTTTTTTAACTGTTTAAATTCCTAGTAACATTAAAATAGATAAATGTATTTCACACATTTTCACAAAATTCATAACACCCCTATAAGTCATGAATAAGTAAATTGAGGTTCAGACGCAATAATCTTAAGTGACAAAATTTCGACTACTGCGTTAAGGAGTGTATTTAAAAGATGCGTTTGAATTTTACACAATAAATCACAAACAAACCCTCTTTCTTATGCTTTCATATTTTTTTTCAAATTCGTTATTAATTATGTTAGTTAAACTAGCTCTTGCATTTTGATTTCGTGAGAGATGATTTTATTAATTCAATTTGCCGATCCTTGAGAAAATCAATACCGAGTTTTTGATTTAAAACGCTTAAAGAGAGATAAGCAGAAATTTCTATTTTCTGAAGAGACTCCTAGATATGAATGTAATTTAAGTAATAAGTAAATGTTGATAACTGTTTATCGTATCATAGATGATGAGCACTCATCATTGTCGAGAAACTAAATGACCATTTGAATAAATGGCAAAAAATTAGCAGATCTTAAAATGATTTGAGAGTGATATTCATAATGGATCAATTTGGAAAAGCTCTAGGGACTGAAAAAAGCTTCCTTTGATGAATGACAGAGAAACCCGTCATGTTTCCGAAAAAAAAAAAAATATTTATGTGACCGTTCAACGGACAGCAGCAATTTTCCTTATGAATTTTAACGCAAAATGTAGGATGGCTCCTTTAAATTGGTGAGACAGTCATAATCAGAGGTTTTAAAAAATAAATTGCCCCAGCATGACGTGTGGAAGTAACAAAGCAAACAAAAACAAACGAAATGGGAAGGAAGAACCTCAAGAAACCTAGACAAGGAAAGAGCCTAGCAAACAGGAGATTGAATCAACGCCATAGAATTAACAAAACACAGACTAGAAGCAAGCAACAAGCTGCAAAAAGCAAATCAGCAAAGGCTACATGTCAAGAGGCCTGCCATGCCGGTGTGAAATATAAAGACGAATGCGCGGTTAGATGCGGGCGATACCCGGTACGTCAATTGAAGTGGCGTAGCCTGCAATTTGGCAACGTTGCACTGATTTGATTTAAACCCAAGTAAAAGGTCGAATGCGAAGGTACTCACCGAACACAAAATAGTTAGACCTTTTTCATGGGGTTATAAAAGGACAAAATTCAGCGTTGCTAGATTGCACGCGACGCCACAGATTTCTTATAATATGAGGCAACTGAGATGCGTAAATCTTCATACTCATCAATGTCATAGAAACGCCGTAAGCATAAATAATAAACATGCACTTTTATTAATCAGTTCTCTTTCTCGTGATTTCAAAAGGTTGTTGTGTGAAAATGATAAGTGCTGGATCCAGTTCTTTTGATCATCTAACGCGGTCTGAGTATACGCTCTGATTCTTAGATAATTACAAATACCTAAGTTTTTCTCATCGGAACCTCACGCGATAAAACTTTGTAATCAGTTTTTTTTTTTTTTTTTTTTAGCTCGATCAGTCGAGCACACCTGTTTTATCTGCCCTTTTGCCAAGAAGTACTCTTCAATTTTCTTCCGTCGAAGAACCAAGATTCAATCAAAAGAGTCAGTTTTTCAACTGAGTAAAATGGAACGATCGATAACGAAATATGCTTTTTATTCCTGGAATTCATCTTTTCAATCTAACTTTTGATTTCTTCAAAAAATCTATGATTTTTATATCGCTTGGAATCATATTTAATTCCAGTGGCGTAGCGTGTAATTTGGCGACTTTGCAGCTCACCCATTTGAACCAATAAAAAATATCAAATTATTGGATCTTCCGTATGAACACCTTTGCATTCGACCTTTTACATGGGTTTAAATGGACACAATACAACGTTTCCAAATTACACACTACGCCACTGATTTGATCCTAAAATGACATACGATGAGGGTCAAGGACGCGGACGCGACGACAGGCGATTGACCGCGTGAGCGTTCGAAAACACCTATCGGCCGTCAAACACCGCACGCGAACGCACAACATGGTTGCCTGAATGTGCTATAATAAGGGGGGCGGGAAATCGTCAGCATTTTACAATAACTTGAATTATGATGGGAAATTAGAAGATTTTTTGTACGATCTGACAATCACTCTCGTGAGTCTGTAGCGACATATATCGTGAATTGAACAGTGTTTGCCTCCTTGCCTTTGTAATGTGCATTGCTGAGGAACACAGTACATCACATATTGTAGACAAATCCCAAAATATGGACACATCGCGAGGTGTCCAGAAAAATCGGATTTGTCCAACAGCGCCCTAGTAAAAATATTTCACATGTTCTATTTCATATTATTTTGGATCTTCCAGACAAATCGCGATTTGTTCAGATTTCGTGATTTGTTTACAACATATAAACATTAAGTCCCAGACACTGTGGCGGCTCGTGATATTTGACAACCATGCAAGTTTTCCATTTAAACGTAGGTAAAATAATCGATTCTTGCGGAGGCTGACAGCCTCCGGGAGAATCGATTGTTTTACATTGGTTAAATAGGAGGAGGACACGGTTGCCAAATTTCACGAGCCGCCACTGCCCAGACATCTTCACCAGGCTCTAGTCGAGAAACACTATGTCATTTGAATAAACAACAAGTCTGCTCGACAGCTCGCCGCGTTGGTAGAATATCTCGTTTGTATAAATGGACGTCTCTATCGATCCCAAACTAACGAACACTAACGAACACACACAAGCATAGGTCTGCTTCCTTTGTGTACTCAAATGAGATACGAGTTTTCCGAATTGGACTGTGTAACAAATTCTGGGACAGTTAAATTTCTGTCTAGGAATTTCCTAGTCAATCTATCATTTACAAACTTTCAAAACCACTTTTTCAAGCCCAATAGACACTAGACCAATTAACAAGTCATTGGAACCTAGAAATGTCACCGAAAAAGTTTCGAACTAAGCTTAAAAGGTCGAAATCAATCATTTTTGATGACTTATTTTATTCACGATAATTATTGTGTACCTTTTTTTATTCGATCGCAGACCACAGTCTCATTGTGTAAGAGATAAATTAGAATTAAGCAATTGGCAACTACGTTGCCAACTGTGTTGAGTTATTTAAATCAATAGACAGAATACTGTCAAGTATTCGCTTCTATTGCGAATAGGTGCAGGGTTGAGTGAGTGCAATGCACACACAAATAATAATAATAATAATAATAAAAAAATCTTTCTTTACTCAGGATGAATTATACTTTCCTCAAATTATATAGTTGCGATTAGATGAGACTCCCCCATTGAGATTGGCTCATTTGACCACCATCGTGGAAATTTTGCTTAGACGCATTCATTGAGTTTGTGAGTCAATTTTGGAACTTTCTGGTGCTTCAAACGGAATTTTCAAGTGATTCTACATGCAAAATGAACCTTCTCCACATGAAAGAGCGAAAGTTTGTATCAGACTTTTAAAAAATTGGTACCAGACTTTTAACAAATTGGCCAAAAATCTGAGTAAACTCATCAATTTATCATGAACTTTCAAAAACAATTTTGGTCAAAGAAAACGCTATTAAAAAGTAATTTAAACCTAGCAATGACACTGGGAAATTTCAAATGAAGCTTAAAAGGTCGAAAACTATCTTTTTTGTCTTTTATTCACTCATTGTTTGCCTCTTTTTTTCGATCGCAAACCATAGTGCCATTGTGTAAGGGTATATTTTCCTAATACTTTATATTTTACGATATCTTTTTCAGATCTAACCAATCGAACGATGGCGTCATTCATAAATTTTTTTCCAACTATATCGACTGGTGCGATACTCGTGGTAACGAGTATCATCCTGTTAGTTGTGTTCTACATGAGAGCAAAGACTAGCTATTGGAACAAGAGAGGCGTCCCCAGCCTTAGTGCGTGGCGATTCATCGGAGAATTGGTAGGACTCACGGTGGGTCGAGCACATATGGCTGACTTCTATATTAAATTGTACCGAGATTTTGAAGGTCAAAAATTCGGTGGCTCTTTCCAGGGATTGCAGCCGCTCATTCTTCTTCGGGATCCTCAACTTATCAAGTATTTTTGCATCAAGGTATTTTCCTGTTTTCATGACCGTACCCCTCCAGTAACGCAAGGCGACGACAACCCTTTCATGGTAAACCTGTTTTCGCTGACCGGTGAGAAATGGCGACAAGTGCGGCACAAACTCTCGCCAGGTTTCAGTTGCGCTAAACTGAAAATCATGTTCCAGATATTGAAGGACTACTCGTCCGAATTGAACTCCTATCTTGAGGTAAGTTGAATAGCTGAATGCAAATACGGTTGGATTATATCCGAGATTCAGTCTTTCATTACAACAACTACGTTACCTACACGGAAAATAAACTACAGTGAAAATAACCATACAGATACCTGATTTTGGCACCTGCTAGATGTTATGGTAATGTTAACCAGAAGTATACTATGTTTTGACTAGGTACTAGGTGATGTTACCTGATTGCATGTCGAATTTACTCAAAGTATCGGTAAATGTACCATACTTCTAGTCAAGTTTACCATAACATCTAGCAGGTGCCAAAATCAGGTATCCGTATGGTTATTTTCACTAATCTTTTTTTTCTGTGTACATACACTATGACATAAAATGGCATTCTAAGATTAATTTCATCCGCATAATGTTAATGACCCTAAACTTTATTGGGGTATGTGAATCAGGCACACAATTGATGTTGAACACTCGTCGGACATCTGACGTATAGGCGTGAGTCAAATCCAACGTTTCATTTCCAAAGTAATTTTCATTTTTTCTACCGTGATCAATCATTCAATTACTTCAATTAATATTTTTTTTGTGATTCTACGACTCATGAAGGACAAAGGAAAAAATAATCACAATTTTTCGTACATGCATTGTCTTTCGAAAAATTTATAACGTGAAAGATGGTCATGAAACGTTGGATTCGACTCACGCCTATACGTCAGAAAAGGATAGCAAAGGAGATTTTCGCGTAATTTTACCCCCTGTCTTTGTCATTTTATGACGCACGGGTTCAAATGGGAAGAGAGTGCAATGAAAAAATGCCCGCTCCTACCGATGATGGGAGCTAAAGACAGGGCGGAGGTTGAAATGGATCCAATAATCGTATTAATTTTTTGCTTTAGTAACCCAGAGTATGGAGCCCAGCGACAAATATAGATCCATAGCTCGAATCTTGCAACAGATGTTGCTTTTTTCAGCTCAAAGATAGGGACTCATCAGAACAACAGCTAACAGTCACCTACACTGGTGAATGGTTATCAATGTTTAGTTTTTTTCTCGATTTAAATTAACAGAATAACAATTTATCATTAATTATTTCAATTTTTTTTTTTTTTTTTTTTTTTTTTTTTTTTTTTTTTTTTTTAATGAAAACCACAAATGATTCAATTAATAATTAATAGAAGTTCCAACTCTAGAGCTTTCCAGGCAAATTTCCATCGTTCTTCGCTCAACAGTTGGCGACTGCTGGCAGTTGCTTTGTTGAGCGTCCTAGCTAGATTGAAACCGTTTGAACTATCTTAGTTTTATACGATGGGAAGAAAATTTCAGAATTAAAACCGATGCCTCTATGTACTCCAGGAGCGACGATATCTATAGGGACCTGCAAACTGAGACAGTAAAAGAGGTGGTTATGAAAACAGCTAAAAGACATGAAGATCGACCAGCTTCACCCCACTGTTAATGTACTGTCCGATGATGAGAATCTGATCATGAGATTAAAACATAGGAAAACATTTGAATAGTTTTCAGGTCACTATCTGGAACGATAACATGTAAAAAATATATATATTTATTGAAGTCATGTTGATTTTCAACGTAAATTAAGACGAAGTAATTGGTAACTGCGTTGCCAAATTTGTTAAGTCATTTAAATAAATTGACAGAATACTGTCAAATATTCTTTTCATTTGCAAATAAGTGCAGGATTGAGTGAAAGATATTCCATCAATTTTTAACCAAAACAAATCCAAAACAAAAAACCGATGAACATACTCAGATAACCTTCAATATCTACTCATCAATTCGCGAATTTCTACCTCACGTCCATAAAAACTAGCTTGTCTCAAATTTCTATGCCTATTGAGGATCATTTTTACGCCAAACAAGCTTATCGTCCTCGAGCGTTGAACAATTATTTTCATCAAATCGAGAACAACTGCGTTTGCTTATCTGCTTACTAGATGAAACTGCATGATGACTGTTGAGTTTGATTGTTGATGTATCTTATTCTCTCAATTTTTGTAATCAGCAACAGCTAACAACTGGTGTATTTTGACATTGATATAAGAGGTGGGTAGTTTATCTATTGCCAGCTAGAGAAGTTGCCTAACACGAGGGCTGCCGTTTTTATTATATTTATACACATTTTTTTTTCCCATTTACTCAAATTAAATTTTTTCAATTTTCTGCCAAAGGCAGCACATGATCAGTTCCGTATTTGGTGACAAGACCTTGTCTATAAACCGAAGTAAAAGTTACTTTTACTTCTAACATACGCCCTGAATTGTGTACTCATAAGTTTTCAGCCCCATTGTATTTTATCTGCTCCCCAGAAAAAGGTCTCAAAGACTGGTGACGTTGAAATAGACATCAAAGAACTCATGTCCAACTACACACTAGAAGTAATTGGAGCGGTGGCTATGGGTATCAAATGTAATGCCATCCAAGACCCAAATTGTGAATTCAAGCAAATTATGCTGGCTATGTTCCGAGTAAATTGGAGGTCATACGTGTTCTTTTTCTTAGATTTAATTCATCACAAGCTGCCTGCACTGATACGATTCGAACCAGTGAGTCCCAAAATCTCAGATTTCTTTAAAAAGGTCGTTAAGGAGACAATGGAGATGAAAGATAGCAAACACGAGGTCTCAAGGAAGGATTTCCTGCAGTTGGTGATGAACCATCGCGATTGCGAGGAACAAATGAAAGACGAAAACGATCTTGATCCTCTTCTCAGTCAGGAAAATCGATTGCCAAAAGATGCTTTGGACAGTGAAGAAGAAGGTTAGTGAATACTGTCTATCAAGTCTTGGTATAAACCGACATTACTCACTTGGGGACTGAGAGAGGTTTAGAAATTTAATTCTCACAAGAAAAGCTTTCCCTATTCACCAATTTCCTCAATGAAAGCTTTCTCATTCACCGAATCTTTGATTTTATTAAAGCTGTCTTTATGCAGTTGTTCTTAGGCAATTTTTGCCACCTTTCTGTGAAAACCCGGAAATATATCGAAACGTGTATTGTTTTATCTTTCAAAAAACACTGCTTTTAAAATCGTCGTCATTTCATTTAGCTGAGTACACTTAGCAATCGGTACTTGGTACTTTGAAACATGAGAAAAAAAGTTGGCAAATACCAAATACCAAATACATTTGTTTTGATGCGCCTACTCTTCTAAAACGACAAACCCTGATAGGAACAATATTTCAAAATTAAATTAGGTATCCATTATTATTGTAGTTGTAGAATCTCTGTGGTATCGTTTGATTCAGGGCCCCTTTTCTGTGAGAGCCTCATAATGGGCACCATGGTCTCGTTCCTTTCGGCTGGTTTTGAACCAGTCTCGTCGACTCTGACGTTCTGTCTATATGAGTTAGCTCACCACCCTGATGTTCAAGAGAAACTCTTCAATGAAATTCAGACCGTCAAGGCATCAGAGCCAGGCAATGAGATCAACTATGAAAGTATGAAAAAATTCAAGTACGTCGATCAAGTCATGAATGGTGAGTAAATTAACAAAATTTGTATCTATTAATGACAAGCTTGCAATTTGGCAACAGTATTCTTTGCTTATTTGATCCCATGAAAAAGATCAAACTATTAGGAGGTATAACATTTTGCTTGTATCTGATTGGAGTCAGTTTCTGTTGCATGCACGCATCCTTCCAAAAGAAAGATAAGAATAAATGTCGATGTCCAGAAAGCCTCTCTAAAACACTTTGCTCCGTCGTTCCAAATCAGTATCATTTAGATTTGTCACGACTTTTAATTTAAGGTTGAAAAGGAGAGGGCAAAAATTAAACGATCATGAATCGTAAACAGTTTAATATTGTAAAATCTCAATCATAACTGCCACAATTTTGTCTTCAGAATCACGTTTTAGAAGGCCCCTCTACGGTAACAAGTCGTTGTCTCTGATACATTCTGACCTGAAAACGTTTCCTTGAAAAAAACTGTACGTATCGCACGAATTGACGCATCAATGATTGAACTATATTTACGTTTAAAATTCGGAAGCTACGTACCATTTCAGTTTGAAATGTTCAACAAATGTTCTATGCATGTTTCTTAATACTTATTGACGTTATTTCTTCCAAACAGAAACTCTGAGGAAACATCCAGTAGCCGGCATTCTTATGCGAACTTGCACCGAGCCTGTTTTAATCCCTGACACATCAGTTATCGTAGAGAAAGGCACACAGGTATTCATCAGCTTGTATGGCTTGCAAAGTGATCCGAAATATTTTCCAGACCCCAAAAAGTTTGATCCAGACCGATTCTCTGATGAAAATGTTGACAAAATCATCCCTGGAACGTATTTGCCCTTTGGAGATGGACCGAGATTCTGCATTGGTAAGTGAAGCTGGTGAGACATAAAGTCTTCCTGTCCGGCTGTAGAGTTCAAAGTTCAAACTCAATTAAAAATGATTTATCAGCGCTCCACCTATTGAGAAGATATTGTACTCAGTACTTAAGTATGCATGTACGATTTTTTGTGTTCGCAAAGAACACATTGTGAATAAATTTTAACTTCTCGTAAAAAACTAAGGAGCTTCCTGATATTCCGATACGCTGCCCTTTGATAAATTGAAGGGTTGAGAGGAAAATGAGCATCAACTAATCTGGCAACGTTGCATTTTTTCCATTTAACCGCGTACATGAGATCGAACTAATGTAAGTACAAAGGCTGTCCCAAAACAACTGTCAGTTGGTCCGTATTTCAAAAAGTATTAAACATATCGAAATGCGGTTTGTAGAAGATTATAGTTCATACTATTAACTTTCGAACGAGCCCTAGTTTAGCTAATTTGGTTCAAAATTCGCCAACTTACAGCAATTTTTCGGAGGAGTGTAAAAAATAACCCTACGAGATTTTTGAGCTCAAAATAACTTCATTTCTCAACTTAACAATTTCATCTTAGAGATTTGTTGGTACTTTTACAATTGAGGATAGCATACTTTTACAGTGGGTAATAGGTGATAATTGAGGACTGTAATCACTCCTCATCTGAAGATTCAACATCCTGATCTTTTTCGAAGTAGTCGCCATTGATGTCGATGCATCGTTGAATGTGCTCGGGCTATTTCTCGACGAAGGTCTTCCGAAATTCCTCGTTAGGTAGTCTCAGGAAAAATTCGTGCACAGCGTTTTGAATTTCTTCGCGGGTGTTGAATCGCTTACGCTTACCACTAAAAACTTCTTCAAAGAAGGAGATAACCAAAAGTCGCATTTAGCGAGGTCAGGACTGTACGGGGGGGGGGGGGAGATGGCGGCAATGCCTTGGCGCTGGAAGAACTCCTTGGTCATGTTGGCTGTGTGCGGGCGCGCGTTATCTTGATGCAGATTTGAAAAAGATCGGGATGTTGAAACTTCAGATGATGAGTGATTACAGTCCTCAATTACCACCTATTACTGTAAAAGTATGCTATCCTTAATTGTAAAAGTACCAAAAAAACTCTAAGATGAAATTGTTAAGTTGAGAAATGAAGTTATTTTGAGCTCAAAAATCTCGTAGGGGTATTTTTTACACACCTCCGAAAAATTGCTGTAACTCGGCGAATTTTTAACCAAATTAGCTAAAGTAGGGCTCGTTGGAAAGCTAATAGTATGCGCTATAATCTTCTCTAAACCGCATTTCGATATGTTTAATGCTTTTTGAAATACAGACCAACTGACAGTTGTTTTGGGACAGCCTATGTATTTGCGGCCAAAACCTTGGGATTCAATCTTTTTCAAAGTTTAATATGGCCAAAATGCGTCTAGATTGCACCACCATTGGCGGCACCACTGAAATTTTCTATTGTATTATAATACTTGCCTTAAAAAATTGTCAATAATTGTAAGAAAGATATCCCTTTTCTAAAACTCCATGCAATATTTAAGAAGATACGATTAAGAAGGTCATGGGCATGTTTACGTCATATATGTAGATGTATAATGAATGGATAATGGATATGCACAGTTGACGTATAAAGATGAGTCACTGGACCCTTGAACCAGAATCGATGAATAGTCTTTTAAAATCAGCCTATCATTGGTCTTATGTCTGTTTACTGAACGATATAAATCCCCCACTTGTTTATATCTTATCTGATATTAGTTCATTTGAATAATCGGATCTTTGATGAAAGAGTCTTTCTTTGTTTTTTTTTCAGCAATGCGTCTAGCTACACTTGATATCAAGACACTACTCATAACCGTTATCTCCAACTTCAGAGTACAGACGTGCGAAAGGACTGTGGCAGAGATGAAATACGACAAAAAGCTATTTTTACTAAGTCCCGATGGACCCATCTGGCTCCGATTTGAAAAGAGGATATAAAAATGATTTGATTCGTTTTCCAACAATTTATTCGTCTATTTATTAATGCCTCCGTACATGCTCTAATAGTTTGATAGATACTGTCTACAACCATATCGAGAACAACGGTCAGAGAATTTGGGGTTATTGGGGTTCTATTACTCCCCCTTGCCATTAATTTGTTTACTCACACTCTTATTAAATTGAAGCGAAGAACTGCAAATTACACCGAAAAAAAGGGAATTGCTGGAATAACAAAACATTGTTTGCAAAATTTGCATTTACTTTTTTGGGAAAATTTAGCGTGTACGTAGGTAAATGAACAATTTTATTTTGTTAGAAATGCTAAATACTTAGTCGCTAAATTAGCTGGCTAGAGATTTTGTTGTTTTCGCATTTTGGATTGTTATTCTTGTAAAATAATTTTGCTGAAGTGACATTCTTCACTCCTTGTTATACCCACATTCTAAATGTTTGTAAAAACTGTAATCCAGAATGATAATATACCAATTTTTGGATTGTAAAACTTCCAAAACCTTGATTTGTAGAACTAACTAAATTTGGCATTATAAAAACTGCAATCCAAAATGAAAAAGCATCAATTTCTTGGATTGTAAAATTTACTAAATCTTGATTGTAGAATTAACTAAATTTGGCATTGTAAAAAGTGCAATTCAGAATGATAAAATATCAATTTTTGGATTATAAAATTTCCAAAATCTTGATTGTAGAATTAACAAAAGCAGGCATTGTAAAAAGTGCTATTCAGGATGAAAAATCATCAATTCTCGGATTGTAAAATTTTATATTTAGAACTTAAAATCATTTTATTGCGCTCTCTGGTTGACAAAGTTTGAAGTACTCTTCCGTTTTGTACTCACTCGGCAGTTTACGCTCCTCTGCAAGGAATTGTGCCTTAAGATGCGTATTTTATGCTCTGAATCATTATCTGCTGTGATAGCCTAGTGGTAAAGTGCTGGACAATCACCACGGCTACCCAGGTTCAAATCCCGGGACATCCGGGAAAAAATAAAAAAATAATTCTAGATAGGTAATTATACAATCCAAGCAAAATGCCACTCTGAAGATCTGTATCATAAATTTTACAATCCACAAAATTGTTAAGTTTTCATTTTGGATTGAAGTTCCTTCTACCTGTGTATATAATTTAGATATTTTTAGAAAGAAAAACTTACAGCCCCGATTGAACAATCAGCATTTAGACTTGCTATTTCATAACTGCCGTTTTGAAATCTTTGCAATCCAGATTGAAGTGTCAGCTGAATTTTCTGTTAATTCTTCAATACAGCCGTTTTGACAATTTTACAATCCAAGTGTTTCAAAAAATAACAATACATATAGCTGTCACGATTTTTTGCGATACTGGATTGTAAAATTATCAACCCCCATTGTAAATTTAACACTTTTTTTTTCGGTGTATCTATAACGAAATTCTGATCTCCGTCTCTGATAAGTTTTTGAAACGGTGTGGAAAGTGATTTTGGGTTATAAGAGCATGATTAAAAATCACAAAAACTAGAGTTCATAAGTATTAAAGACATAAGTACATAAGTACATAGTATGAGTACATAAGTAGAGTACATATGTATTTAAGGCAAGTGGAATATTCGTCACCATAGGATGCGATTTTGCAGGTTTTTCTACGTACACAATCGTTTCGGCGTTACAGTGCCACAGAGTCTAATGATGTTATCTTTCAATGCCTTTATTTGCTGATCAACATCTATGTTTTTAAGATTCTTTCAGGCATTTTAAGCATTAGTGGGCTACATAAGGATAAAAATTATCAGCTTCATCGACAAAAACTTCTTTTGTCCATAAAACAACGCGAGACCTTTTTTTGAAAATGTAAACAAATGATCAAAATCGCATCCAATTGCGCTGCCAATAGAGCATTCGTTTACCAGTAATTGGCTGACTGCCTTCTGGTCTTATAACTATATCTATGTAGGGACTTTTGAGTGATTATAAGCGAGTGTCACTAGGTATATGCGCAGCTCCGGCGATTTACATCTACGACTGTCAATGTGGCTCTAAAATGTATAAACTCGCTCTGAGAGAAACAAAAAAGGCTTCGTTAAACGAATGCACAATAAGCGCAGAATGCATTGTGAACCAATTACTTACTCCTAGCACCTTCAATCAATGTCACAAATTGCTAAGTAGGTACTGAAAGCATCTTAAAACATGGTACAGGGGGAGACAAAAAAAAGTCAAACGAAACGTTAGTTTTTGTTTCGGCTAGGCTAGGCCATATCCAATGCTTAAATTGAGATTAGCATTATGGGTGTACCTAATCTACCTTTAGGAGTCGTATGACCTCATTTCTGTCCCGGAAAGTGTGCAACTCGTCACAGAGAGTTTTGAGTATGTATTTGTTTTTACGTACTGTGCAGGTTAGTAGTTTTACAAGCTCTCAAAGATTACAAATCCGGACGTGGCCGGTGGCAAATCTTTCGCCTTTTCAGTTTAAAAATAAAAATATTGCCTCATTTATTTCTTCCGTCAAACTTTTATTTTTGAGGGGCCTTTTTATAGTTCTAGTCAGATGGGTCCAGGAAGTTATATCTATCTCGCTCCACGTTGATCCGTGTACCCTTGCTCTAGTATTGTATTGTGTGCCAAATACCAACGTGAAATACCAGAACTTGCCTGCCTTTTCTTTTGTCCTCGACTATACTTATGATTTTGGCATGCCTCTCTTAGATGAACGTAGCAACAAGGGGTAGGAAGTGGGGCTTCCCACCTCCCATCTCCCAAAATTGCAAAAGAAAAACCATCAGAATTTCCGTGAAAAAGAACGACTGCTGATGTTTTATGACCCCTGCTTCCGAGTATCGCCTCAAATTAAACTGTTTACATCATATAACAGTGCGTGAGCTCATTCTGAAAAATTATCCTTGCGATCTAATTAGAATTTCTGCGGAAAAGAACGCCTGTTATTTTATGATCTCTCCACCACAGTCTCACAGCTCATTGTTCACGTAAAAAAAAATAATTTACAAAAATGGAATTAAAAATTACCAGCGAAGTAATCCGATCTTTACTCTGCAAGTTAAAAACATGTCTAAAATGGGCGCGGAGCTCCCATAAGCCAGAATAGTTTGTGTATAGTTTAAAAATCTCTACTTTTTGTGAACTGATTGGCCTTAACACGCATGTTTTACTTAGTTGATAGTACAGCCCCTGTATATACACGGTGTTTCACATAACCTGCTCACTATGGTTTTCTTGAACGCCGTTATCAAGAAAAACGGTTTTATGGCAACTCGAACCTGAAGTTTCACTTAAAAATACTGTCACAACCCAAAATTTGGTTGGGGGGGAGGGGGGGTTCAGGGGGGCACCCCCCGAATCTCGAAAATTTCAAATGGCGACCCCTATCTTGTGATACCTCATTTGACAGGGCGTAAAATTCTAAGCGTTTTGGCTTAAACCGGAAGTCAATATCTTTTTTCCTGTTCGAGATATCAAAGTTCGATTTTGGACTACTTTTCGAAAACTCCTACAAAAAGAGTCGTAAAACAAAACAACTGCACATGCAAAAAACTCTACTTGATTAGGACTTTAAAGAAAAAATACGAATTTAGAATCAAACAAAATGGAAGTCGACTTTTAGGCACCATAAAAGTTTTAGCGGGAAAACCCCGATACATCAGAATGTTCAAATGGCAACCCCTATCTTGAACATATCATTCAAAAAGGCGTAAAAAGTTGTGCGTTTTGGCGCAATCCAAAGTTCAATATCGTTTTCCTTATTCTATGTATCGAAAATCGAAGTTCGATTAGGACCATTTTTCGACTCTGTAAAAAATTGATCCTATTGTGTGATACATCATTCGAAAGCGCCCAAAAAAATCAAGAATTTTAGCGCAAACCGGAAGTCAATACCTTTTTTTGCGGTCGAGATAGCGCAAGTCAAAATTTAAGGTAGAGGCTAAGCGGAGACAAAACTTTTGACCTGCGATATCTTGACCGTAAAAAAAAGGTATTAACTTCCGGTTTGCTCTCAAATTCTTGCTTTTTTAGGCGCTTCCGAATGATGTATCACATGATAGGATCCATTTTTTACAGGGTCGGAAAATGGTTCTAATCGAACTTCGATTTTCGATACATCGAATAAGAGAAACGATATTGAACTTCGGATTGCGCCAAAACGCACAACTTTTTACGCCTTTGCGAATGAGATGTTCAAAGATTAGGGTTGACGTTTGAATATTTTGATGTAGCGGGGTTTTCCCGCTTAAACTTTTATGGTGCCTAAAAGTCAACTTCCAGTTTGTTTGATTCTTTTCTTGAAAGTATTTTTCATGTGCAGTTGTTTGTTTTACAACTCTTTTTGTAGGAGTTACGAATTTTTGAAAATTGGTCCAAAATCGAACTTTGACCTTTGATATCTCGAACAGGAAAAAAGATATTGACTTCCAGTTTAAGCCAAACTGCTTAGAATTTTACGCCCTTTCAAATGAGGTATCACAAGATAGGTGTCGCCGTTTGAAATTTTTGAGATTCGGGGGTGCCTCCCTGAACCCCCCCCCCTCAAGAACCAAATTTTGGGTTGTGACAGTATTTTTAAATGAAACTTTAGGTTCGAGTTGCCATAAAACCGTTTTTATCAATTTTTCTATCGTCATTTGTTCAAGAAAACCATTGTGAGCAGGTTATGTGAAACATCCTGTATAAGTGTCTCGCTATTTGGAAAATGAAGAAAAAGAAAGAGTCTACGGAGGCGCAGCGCAGGAGGCGTCTACTCTGGTAAGTTGGGTTCACCGAAGAAGCGTACTTATACACGGCGCTTTAGACAATGCGTTAAATTCGTTGTATTAATGGAAATAATAAATTTTGCTGCGGAAAATTTAAGCCATGAATTTTAGAATGCACAGTAGATCAACCCGACTAAAGTTTTAAAAGCCCCGTAAATAATTACGAAAAAAAACACTCCTCAAAGGAGGCGTTCCAATGGCCAATTCATGGAAAAACAGTACATAGAAAGCCTAGCTCCTTGAGCGCCGTGACAGCCTAAAATTCAGCAGTCAATCAGAAGTTGTACCTCGTATGGCGAGACTCTCAAAAAACAGGGACACTAGTTAATAGCTGGAATAAACTTTGCAGACCGCGTGAGCAAAAGTAAACGTTTCCACTCTTCCTGCGAGAGAACACAACTTTGAAGCATAGTTGAAGAAATATTGATTGTGCGACGCCTTACAGTTAGAGTATACATAAGGCTGAAGTTTCGAGCGTATAATCTCATTATAGATACATTTACTTTCAGGGTGTAGGTATTAACGAATTCTATTTGATACAAATATAGACGTGATGGCATCATGCATATCGTGCAACTTTAACGGCGCGTATACAGCTTTTTTTCTGCGACACGTGACTGGGGATCCTCTCGTCTCTTGAAGTGTGTACGGATGATTGTCGTGTTTATTTCCGATTCTTACGCGCTCAGTGTAAATTTTCATTGGTTGCAGAGCCGATAGCAAGAGATACTGTGAACTCAATTACCTCAGTTTTTGCTTACATTGTTTATTTTTTATATTTTGCTCGATTTTTTGTTTTGTGGATGTTCAGACTTGGGCGAACAACTGTTCCTACCTGTACCTTCACATTATTACTAAGGTCAGTAAGATTCAATATTTTAATATTCACCTACTTTTGTAATTATTTGTCTCTTAGTTTCCCAAAATCGAATCATTACAACAATAGTGTACAGTAGCTTTACCTTTTTTCGAGAAAGAACTATTAATAATAATTCACCAAGTATCAATCTCTATGCAGCGTTAATTTTTGCTCTTTTCTGGATGGATAAGCATATTAATTACTAATTTCATTTCTCTTCAATAATCTTGATTACTTTTAGCATAATTATTCATCTCCTACCATGCGATGTTTACGCGTCGCTCCTCTGAAACAAAGCCTAAATAATCTGCGGTAGGACCAAAAGTGAGGTGTTAAATCTGACAACGTTGCATTCTAAGGTAAAAATCGAAATAATGGGGCTTGAGTAAGCAATCCTCTGCATGGATTTAAATGAACCTAATGCCAAGGTTATAGATTAAAGAGGTATGCTCATCTGACTTCGCACCACAAATTCAGTGGCGCGCAGTTCAAAATCACTGCAGGCAAGATGGCCGACAAAATCTTTGCAGCAATTATTGGATTGTTTTCTGCTTACTTGCAGAGGGCAGTCCAATGTTTTCTACAAAGAGTATACGTTTTCTGCTTTTGTCGGCCATCTTGCCTGCAGTGATGCAGAAATGAGGTCTGACTGTATTTTTCAGGCAATCTAATACCTTCAACGACACAAATTTTATGCAACGGATTGGAAATTTGAAAAATAAAAACTGAAATCAGATGGGAAAAACTCTTAAAAAGATATTTGGTCCTCTTTGATTTGGTCGTTACGACGCGTATTAAGCGAGATAATCGCTGCACAAGGTGGAAAAGTCAGTGCTTTTACTATAGCGGGCGGGCCGAAGTAGCAGCGGAGTGGCGGGTCGCATACTTGCTGTCGCTCTTCATGGTAAAAGTGCCGACTTTTCCACCTTGTGCAGCAATTATCTCGCTTAATACGCGTCGTATCGACCAAAACGAAGAGGACCAAATATCTTTTTAAGAGTTTTTCCCATCTGATTCCAGTTTTTATTTTTCAAATTTCCAATCCGTTGCATAAAATTTGTGTCGTTGAAGGTATTAGATTGCCTGAAAAAGACAAGGTATTAGATTGCCTGAAAAAGACAGTCAGACCTCATTTCTGAATTTTTCGAGGTCATAAATGGATTCTACACGTAAAATTACCTCGGAACACCAATTTTCATGACATTTGGTTCATAATTATGGTCGATATACCAAAAAAACCAACAATTTTTTAAAACTTTGGGGGGCTGTAGCTCCAAAGGGGGGCACTTTCGGACACATGTTCATAGGAAAAAAAAATCTTATTTTGACCTCAAAAATACGTGGTAGAAAGGATGACATAAGTTTTAGAAACACCCTGTATAACCTTGACCAAATACAACACTAACAGATTCTAGCGCTTCACCTCACCGGCACAATGGTGAATATGATAGTCAAAATGTGGCCAAAAATCAGAAACTAAATTTCGCATTAATGAATCATTTATAAACTTTCGAGACCACTTTTAATTGCAGAGTAGGCACTAAAATTTTTAACAAAAAATGTCAACCTAGAAATGTTAATAGAAAGTTTTGAAGTATGCTTCAAATGCGTATACAAAGTTCGTTAAAATCTTTTCCTCACATAGTTTCATTCACACTTAGGTTTGCTTGAGAGTGCGGGTGATTTGACATCTTAAATTTAGTTCTGAAAGGGTCAATGTACAGGGTGTCAATTAAAAAAGGAGCCAGGCTCAATATCTCGAAAACGGCTCCGAATTTCGAAAAACGCTGAAACACGTGTTCGATTATTTCGAGGAGGACATCTTTTGAGGGGGTCCCCAATTTCGGGCCCCCCTCTAGGGGGGCCCCAGGGGGGTCAAGTCCCATATTTCAAATGAGGACCCCCATTTTTATTTGGTAATCGGAAAGAGGGTAAAATTCTAAGACTTTTGGCGCAAACCGAAAGTCGATATCGTTTTTCGTGTTCGATATATCGAATGTCAAAGTTCGATAAATATAGTTCTCGAATATGAAAAACGATATGGACCTCCGGTTTGCGCCAAAATGCTCAGTTTGTTACGCCCTTTCGATTGATGTATCACTCGATAGGGGTCATCTCTAGGAATTTTTCTTATAGCCCCCCGTGGGGGCCAAAAACGTTGAAAATGTTTGGGGGCTTTAAAACCAAATTTTGACTAAATTTCTGTTAAAAGTGAATTTTTTTCTGAAAAGTGCTTGCTCTGTAGAGCATTTTAGACCCAAAGTTTTTGAAATTTGGACTTTTTAAAGGAAAGATAAGAATTTCTGAAGATGGGTCCATATCGAACTTTGACATTCGATATATCGAACAGGAAAAACGATATCGACTTTCGGTTTGCGCCAAAAGTCTTAGAATTTTACCCTCTTTCCGATTACCAAATAAAAAATGGGGGTCCTACTTTGAAATATGGGACTTGACCCCCCTGGGGCCCCCCTAGAGGGGGGCCCGAAATTGGGAACCCCCTCAAAAGATGTCCCCCTCGAAATAATCGAACACGTGTTTCAGCGTTTTTCGAAATTCGGAGCCGTTTTCGAGATATTAAGCCTGGCTCCTTTTTTAATTGACACCCTGTATATTGTATCCTATCCATTGTTTCTTTTACTAAAACATTTGATTACAAAAGATAACATATGGTTTCAGATCTACGTTATCGAATGATGGAGGTGGTGAAAAACTTGCTCCCTAACGTTTCAGCCAATTCAGTGCTCATTCTAACGATTTTGGTTCTGATAATCGTGTACTATCTGAGGGATCGAGGCAGTTATTGGAACAAGAAGGGAGTTTCCACCTTCGATGCGCAAAAAATGCTCAAAAGCTCTCTGAAGCTCTTGATAGGGCGCATGCATGTGACCGAACTTTATCACGAGATGTACCGTGAGCTGGGTGACCACAGTTTCGGAGGCTCTTTCCAAGGCATTCACCCCATGATTTACATAAAGGATCCGAAAGTGGCCAAAGCCATCCTTGTGAAAGGTTTTACTAATTTTCATGATCACGGTCCACCACCAGTTGACAATGAGGAACCATTGGCACAAAATCTTTTTTTTATGACCGGCGCTAGATGGCGCCAACGGAGGCAGAAACTCTCACCCGGGTTCAGCTCGGTGAAATTGAAGATTATGCACCAAACTCTGGAAAATTGCGTGGAGGAACTTAACACCTACCTTGAGGTAGTAATTCTGATACCTGTGACTGAAATTAAAAAAAAAACTTTTGCTAACCCTCTAAGCACTATGGTATATGTGGGGGTGGTTCAGCTGGGAATCCTATTTGAAAGTATGAATTATACCCAACCTTATATTTTTTTTTAAGAAAATGGTCTTCTGAATATTAGTTTTGGGACGATTTAAATAGAAAAAAGTGGAAAAGTAAGGAATAGTTTTTTTTTCTTCTTTAGAATTAATCGTTACCCGTTTTTTCTTGTATTGACAGTTTTTGTTTTTTTTTTTTTTGTTGTTTTTGCCGTAACTATGAGGCTTCAATTTTCAGATGATGACATTGGATCCTCAAAGTAGCTCCCAAGTTAACAAGTGGTGATTTGTACGCACCGTCCACCATCATAATTTGACGGCACGTAAACCTTTGACGATCATCGATGTTGTCCGTGATCATCATCGATCGTGAAGTTGATTTATTTTCCATAAAGATACACAACATTTTCAAAGTTTTGACGTCAAACGTCCGTTGAATAATTAATTGTTTAAAATGATGCCTGTTGCATACCGATCACCAAATGCTCTCTTTGAAGCTCTTTTAAGGATCAAAATTAGATCCTCCGAAGAGGCGTTTCTCGAAAGGACACCAAATAAAAGCTTGTCAGCTTTTGCTTTTAAAAAGGCTCCTTCTCCTAGCAAACACCACGATTTTTAAGTGAACTAATATGAAATACCGAGATAGGTGAATGTAAGATTTAAAAAAGATCATGTTTGTACTTTAATCATGTTATCTGAATGATTTATACTTAATTCCCAAACTTTCCTCTCCAGAAACACGTCTCGAGAATAGGTGGAGCGGAAATAGAGCTGAAAGAACTCGTCTCGAACTATACATTGGATGTAATAGGAGCACTTGTCTTGGGCATCAAATGCAACGCTACCCACGATCCGGACTGCGAATTTAAGAAGTTAATGGTAGAATTGGTTCAGGGTGGTTTTAAGACATACTTATTTTACTTTCTGGAAGTTTTCCATCCGAAACTACCCAGATGGCTGGGCTTGAGTCTTCTGAAAAGAGAGTCTCTAGAATACTTACAGCAGATCATCAGAGAGACGATGCAATTGAAGGAAAATGAACGCGCCGTTGAGCGGAAAGACTTCCTCCAGATGGTGATGAATCATCGAGATAACGAATCGGAGGAACGAACGAAAGAAGACCATCTGCTGCAAGAAAACGGTTGGGCAGAGAAAGAAGAAATTTTCCCTGATGAAGAGAATCAAGGTAGGTGAATCATTAATACATAAATATCGAAAACAGTTTTGATGCTTAATCATCTTACAAGTGACCTACAAAACGACTCGGCAAAAAACATGGAGCATGGTCAAAAAAATCAGATTTCGTGCCTTTTAGACACACAGAGTGGTATCAAAAATTATTTAAGCTCTTTCAAAAGCTAAAAAGTTGATGAATCTACTGGATTTCTCCGATGTCATCAGGAGCATTTGAGAATTTACCGGTATCATATAATGTTGCCCGTTTAGGGATCATGTGTCCGAGCCCTAACTTCAATCACTCGAATTGCACAATGCTTTGAAAATGTCCTTTAATGGTGAAAAGAGGTAACTTTGGATTTATTTTCATCGTGACGTTTCGAAGAAATTGAAATTTTCTAAATTACTTTAAATGCTTCCACTCGTTCAGGAATAGATAGTTGAGTCTGTCTCGTTGCGACCAAAACGTTCTGAATTCCACCGGTGGTTTTGAAAAAAGTGTATAATAAGGTTTGCTTTCTTAGTTTCTTGGAAATTTTACCAAAATAATGTCAATCGAAAATTCCGTTAGAAAGCCGAAACTATTCCGAAAAACTCACATTCGTCTTGAAACTGCAGAGAAAGAAGAAATGAATCTCAAAAATCTCTATTCTTCCCAACAAAAATCAATGTATTTTTATTATTTAACAGTCTTAGCTTTAGATTTATTTCGAGCGGTTTCAACCCAATATACTCTTCAGTACCTTCTTGCACTGTTAGATGACTATGGATCGTTTAGTTTAGATGTGAATATGCTCTTTGGCACTCTTTTCTTTAATTTTTCATTTTTTTTTAAAGGTCCTATATTCTCCGAAAGTTTCATATTAGGAACAGTCATCACATTTCTTACCGCTGGTTTCGAGCCGATCACAGTCACTCTATCTTTCTGCCTTCATGAATTAGCTTTCCATCCTGAAATTCAAGAAAAAATTTTCGATGAAATTCGCGCTGTTAAGGCTGAGTCTAGAAATGGTACCATTAGCTATGAGGATCTTCGAAAATTGAAATACACGGATCAAGTCATCAATGGTAAGAAAATTTATCAAATATTAAACCTAGGACAAACTAAGTTGGCCTTCGTTAGGCTAGACCGATTAGGTTAGATTTTAAATGAACGAAAAAAGTGAAGTAGACATTATTTGAAAATTTTGAAAAGTACATAAAATATTTAAATGAATTGAATTCTTTTGTGAAAATGCACTTAATTATTTCCATTGAATCTGTTCTCAGATTTAACTTTAAAAACCTGACATTTTGGAGGGCTCCAGTTTAGCATACAGCATATTCAGACACATGTTTATCGAAATGAAAAGGCTTGTCTTGACCTGTAAAATACGTGATAAAAATCTTTGCCTCTAGTTTAGAAACACGTAACATAACCAGGGTCATAAAAACGGTAAAACTAACGGTTGGCACTTTCCACTATACTAGTTACTTTCTTTCATTTCCGGTCAAATCGTTTGATTCGTTTCATTATCTGAGAGTGGTTTTGTTGCAGAAACTCTGAGGAAACATCCACCTGCCGGAATCATCATTCGAATATGCACAGAACCTTTCCTAATTCCAGACACCTCTGTTGTCGTTGATAAGGGCACCAGGATTTATGTAGACATGGCATCAATTCAAAACGATCAAAAATACTTCCCGGAACCTGAAAAATTCAACCCGGATCGATTTTCTGAGAAAAATACCGATAAAATCATATCCGGTACTTTTCAACCTTTTGGCGACGGTCCTAGATTCTGCATAGGTAATAGTTTATATTTGTTTTATTTCTTATTTTATACTCAGCGTTTGTCTCCTATTTAAAATCGATGGATACGAGCCATCTTTGGATCGGTTCATTTCCATAGCTTTATAAATTCCACAAACATTCCTTCATTGCGGTTTACAAACCACATCAATGGAAGGTCAATGCAATGGAAAGGGAAAAAGAGGCTCTGTTTTCTCCTCAGACCCATTCGCCAGCTCGATATTTTTCTTTGTGCTTTCTTTCTTTTTTAATGTAAGTAAATGCAAGCTTTTTTTTTTTTTTTTTTTTTTTTCTTTTTTTTTAAAGTAACCTTTCCCTAAAATTTCGACTAAAATCCTTATATTCTAAATAACTTGTTGGATGTTTGCTGAAATTTTAAAAACACAAACATAAATATCTATACATAATTTTTCCTTTTTTTTGGTGAAGGAAGGTATACTTTTTTAGCCTGAAAATTCCATAGACTAAAGTCCCAACATACCGACTATGAGAGATGCTACCTGTCATGCTGTTCTTCTACAAAAATGAAGAATAAGAAATTGTTCCCGGAGCGTTCAAGATTCCAATATTCTCTGAGCTTTTACCACTGTTTCGACATTTTTAATTATAGATTAGGTTCCGATTCTTGACAATAACGGTCGTTATTGGAAGAGATAATGATTTTCTCCAGAATAACATATAAGCAGAGGAAAAATCAATGATAATAATTACCGTGGTCACTGGCAGTGTAAATGTTTAATAAAAGCAAGTGCGCGAAAAGCTTAGACAAACCCTCCGCCATTTTCATTTGCCTCTTGAGGCCTCCGTGTGAGCCTAAATCTGAGAGTCAATCAGAAACGGATTCCGACACGGCACAACTCTTATAGTCTATAGGACAACCAAAGACATGTCTATATGTTTCGGGAAGGATTCGGAAAAGTTATGTGCTTTGACTTTCAAAAGAAAACACTGGTCGACATTTTTACTCCTTTAAATATCGGTAAGCTTTGAGCAATTTTGTAACTTTCAAGTGTTTAAAGACCAAGAATGCTCATTTTAGAGTGCGTCTTAAAAATCTTAAATTCTGTTTATTCAACGGAAAAATTTAACAATGAGAATTTTGACCAGGATACTTTCTTTTGAAAGTAGTAGTCCTTTCAAAGTTGGTAATAATGCCGTAATAGAAGTATCTCTTCTTCTGCTCCCAAGGTTGGATCTAATATTGAGTTGCGTTTTTCGGCAATAAGATAACGTTATTCATGCTGTCCGTTTAAAACAATGGAAAATGTCGGCTTTGGTGGATTTGTTTTTTGAGCAGCGACGTTTGCTCGAAGTGTGCAATTCACTCTAAAGCAAACGATTTTTGTTTGTTTCAGGAATGCGTCTGGCTTTGCTAAATGTCAAAACGATGTTAATTGGTCTTATATCGAATTATCACTTACGACTATGCGAAAGAACTCCAGAGATCGGACTTGATAAGAAGCAGCTTCTTCTAACCCCCGCCGGTGACATCTGGGTGCGGATGGAAAGGCGGAAGTAAACTTGCATTGCGGGTCGCTCTCATTGAGTCATTGCATCATGTTTTTAAAGGGAAAGTTTTGTGATTTAAATTTAATTTTTAGGTTTATTAAATTATTATATTAAAATAATATATTTCAAAATACTGAATAAATATAAGGTAAAATCTGAAATTTTAATGTTTAATAATTTAAATTTAAACCTTATAACGAGATTTTGGCCCGAGGTTGTCATTTCTGATCCATTGATCATGTTTTTCCTGCCTATAAATGTCGGGCCCTCTTTTTCCAAAATCAAGGCTAAATTGGCACTTTGACTTTGTCTTACTATACGACAAAAATTTCTATGCTCCGCTCTGATTGGCTACTGACTTCGCACCTTTTGCCTAGTCCATAATTTCCGTTTATGATGTAGGTACAAGTGGAACTGTTTTGTTTGCATATTCAAGGAGATTGATTCGCAAACAAGTTCTGTTCTTTGAGAGCAGCTCGTAACAAAGTAGTGCAACATTCTTGATCTCTTTCTTTTCTCCATGAAAACATGCATGTTAGATAAGAGTATAGACATATATATAGGGATGAAACCCCCTAGTTTTGCATCCTTCTTTAATTGACACATTCAAAGGGGAAATGAAAGTGATAGGATACCCTGATGGGTCGCCGCATCACAAATGCATTGTTTACATTTAAGGTGGGCACCGGGTCGTTAATGTCAACAGTACTATCAGCTCGAATGTTTGCTCATTAGATCACCTTTTGAAAATGATAGGCGTTGTCGCCTAACTTGACGAGGAAACATATGTGTTCTTCGTTGCAGTAATGAAATAAGCTTTCTTTTAGTTTGGTATTGAATTAATTTAGATCCCGGCAACAACTATTTTTGTACAAAATGGAAATTTAGTTGTGTTTTGTGCTTTAGAAGGGTGAAAATAGATTTTTATCAGTCCCTTTTGCGGCTCTCAATTGGTGTAGTCCCTCCCAGCCTTACTCTTCGTCTTCCCGCCCCGTAACATCGCGTCGAAACGGAATTTACATCTCCTACTCCATTTTCATTTCAAATTCCTCTTTTTCCAATAGTTTTGTTTCCTTTAGTTTTAAAACTCAGGAGGTATGCATAACATGGGGATTAACTAACAAAAAAATTTGACTTTGAAAAAAACGCAACATATTCAGAGCAGAGTTTGAAGAAAAAGATCGAGGAATCTCTGAACTGAACTTTTTGTTCAGACGTCTTGAGTTTGGCCGTGAATAGAATTTTCGGATGAGCGGTGCCAATATTTTCTTCGATAATAAGGGTGCGTGTGTCTCAGAAAATTATAGTCAAATTAGACATTCCATAAAATGCCAAAGAAAACGGTCAGTTTGAAGTTTACTTTTTGAAGACTCGAAAAATTATGTCATTAACCCATCAAAAATCAAGTAAAAGAAGGAAACATATAGAGAGAAAGATCTTTGAAAGCTCCACCATTCTATCACGCTAATCCACAAATTTAGACCTGATGGTTACTTTATTAGATTTTTATTTTTTGGTAATTGAGTAATTATTGACTTAATTGGGTCTATTTATTTGAATTGTTTTTCTTGATGTTTCCTTGGTTCCACTTTATTTGCAGGTATTTCTTTAGAATTTCCTCACATTGACACGAACTTTGTCTCACTGACCATATACTGACTTTGGGCGTAAATAAAATACTTTGCTAGATTAAAATTTGTCAAAAATTGTTTAAAGCTCTCTATCTACCCTACAGGGTAAGGTAAAAAAAAGTCTCAACAGAGCGTACATGCTTAGAAGGAGGGGGGGGCTTTGTTTCAAAAATAAACAAAAAACGAGTCTAGGGTCTTGCAAGAACCCACTCGGGAAGATAAAGACCTGGCGTTTTGTCTATATTTAATGGCATTTTTCAATAGACGACTGTAATACTCGAAAAAACTCACATCTGTAATCTTTGCTCAATCTGTGGAATCATATTGTTAAATTATCAAAATATCCGCAACGTTTCTATACACAGTAAACGACTCAACCGGTTGAAAAAAGATTACCGATGCGAGTATATTTTTGTGAATTAAACTCACCAAACACTGAACTGAGCTTCGTAAAATTTTGGTGAACCGGTGAAATTATAGGCAAATTGAAACATACCAGTAAATGTACGTGACATAGCAGCTCAGCAGATCGATTCTGTTCTTTTAGACGACCCAGGCGAGATAGTGGTAATAGATTAATTCGATATATTGGTTTAAAGGTTGGTATTTGACCATATTGCACTGATCAAGAACGAGAAAATACGCTAGGCACTATATCAATACCGAGCATTCTTTAGGTAGGAGAACCAAAGATATAGGCAGGAGAACCAAAGCTGTAAAAGGCAGATTTCCCGAAGACTTTGGTTCTTTTGCCTAAAGAGTGCTCGGTATCGATAAAATACCTACTCACTTTGATCAGTGTGCCTTAAGTTTTTTATCAATGTGTAGGAGCATGAATATGCGTCATTCGGTCAGAAACAAACGGCGCGAACGTGGCTACAAATCTGATTAACACGGTCACATTACGCCGTTTGAACCAATGTGATTTAATCGATTCCCACGTGGAGAAAAATTTACATTTAGGGCTACCAGAATTTTTTTTACGTGCCTAATAATTCTTGTAATTCTTGAATCCTTAGCTACAATTCTAGTAATATACAATATAAATTGCTTCTTTAAAACAAGAAATATATTGACAAATGCCAGAACTAACATTCACGTATAATAGCTGAATGTGATTATTGTAGTAGACCCAAATATAGTTTTTTCTCTGTTCACTACCTCGTCTCGTCTCGCTCAAAAGAGTGGGATCGGCCTCCTGGAGAGAGTTACATCCTGACAATTTTATCTTTTTTCTCTCAGATCATGGAATTTTTCAGTAGTTCATTGAGCGATCCGCTCAACTCTATTTTAATCTCCGTCAGCGTCGTTTCGTTTTTGATTTACAAGTATTTGAAAAGGAAATTCTGCTACTGGTGTAGTCGCGGAATTCCGTGCCTTCACCCGCTGAAATGTTTGATGAACTCCGCCCGCGTATTATTTCATCGATCGCATTGGGCTATGATCCTTGCTGAACAGTACAAGGATTTGTCGAGTCATAAGTTTGGTGGAGTCTACTACCTAGCGAAACCCTATTTCCTTCTCCGCGATCCGGAGCTTATCGAGGAATGGCTTGTCCGGAATTTCAACAATTTTCATGACCGCAGCCCACCGCCAAACGAAGAGCTGGACCCGGTGGCGGCCAATTTATTCTCGTTGACAGGTGAACGATGGCGTCTGATAAGACAGAAACTATCGCCCGCCTTCAGCTCGTCTAAGGTTAAAATTATGTATGAATCGCTGAAAGACTGTGCGGCTGAGCTCAACGAATACCTTGACGTAAGTTAAAGGTCTTATCTATCATAACTATCAACATAAGCTATTCAAAAGGTACCGGCAATGAGAGAATACTTTTTTTTTGATAATCCAAAGTGTATTTTGTATGTGTTAAAGGAACTGCACAGTGAAATATTGACTAAGGGGAAATTCCTTTAGCCCAAGGAAAATGTCTGCTGTTGCAAGTAAACTGTCACAAGAGAACGGGTTTTCTTGTTTTTAAAGAAGTGATTTCTTTCAGTGGGGATTGATACTAGAACTGATCTTGGTCACATTCAATAGATCAACTCATTTTCTATCGATTAAGCTCAAGATGACCACATTTGGTCAAAAATTGACGAAGTTGTTATGCCGGTTTAGAAAAGAAAAAATAGTTTCCTGTGGGAAATGGCTTTTTGATTAGCCCATGTAAGCCTGAGGTACCTATTTTATTTTACGTATGAAAATAACCCAGGAGGAGTGAAGGGGTTTAAAATGACTCCTCGGGGTTTTTAACCTCAAAGGGTTTGTTTTTTCTACATTCTGCAGTCTGCTGAATGTTTTAAAACCATTCTCCATACGTCACAAGTTTTCCCCAAAAAATAAAGTTCCGCAACAAAATGAAAAATGAGTCCTCTGTTTTTAGATATTTTTTTTTTTTTTTTTTTTCTGTTAAATTTTTTTCTGTTATTTCTAGTAAAATATGAAAAATTGAATCAATAATAATAAAAACTATAACAAGACGGGAAACTTCTAAAAATCCTTTATTGAACCGGTTTTTATCCGTAACATGAAAGTTTAATAAGTCAAAAAGGCCTAACAAAAACTCGAAAAGCCTCGATATTTTTACAAATTTAGGTAAAAAAAAAAAAAAAAAAAAAAAAGAAAAAAAAAAAAAAACTTAAAATTTGCATGAATATTCTCTATACATGTCAATTCCTTGAATGCCACGCAGTCCCAAAATTTAATTCAAAACAAATTGGAGTTTTAAACCCAAAAAAACTCTGACCTGGGATCGTTTCAGACCCCTTCCCCCGCACCCTACATTGGGCTAACAAAAGTCGAAACAAAAACATAAACTTGACGTTTTCTTCTCCCAGATGTGTGTGACCGGAATAGGGAATTGTGATCTTGACATCCACGAACTAATGTGCAACTACTCGTTGGAGATGATCGGCACTTGTGGAATGGGCGTTAAATTGAACGCGATCAATGATCCAAACAGCGAGACCAAAAAGTTAATGATGGAAGCATTCAAGTTCAATTTCAGGCGTACCTTCTACTTTGCCCTTGAAGCAATTCATCCTAAACTTCCCAAGCTAATCGGACTGCGCGCGGTGCGACCAGAAGTTGTCGATTTCATCAAGAATATCTGCAAGGAGGCTGAGGATATGAAAGCCCAAGGAAAGTCCTCGGCCAGGAAGGACTTTCTACAGATTTTGATAGATCTCCGTGATGAGCACGAGCAAAAACCGCTAGGAAGTGGTCAAGAGAACCAATTGCCTGCTTCTAAATTCAACTTCGAAGATGCAAACGAGGGAAAGGAAATCATATCTGGTGAAAGCTCAGGTTCGTAATCTGCAGAGTCTCTGTACGAGAGTTTTTTGATTAGTCCGTGCAACAAGTAAAGACAAATTATTTGTTGAGTCAAAACTATAATTCAATTATAACGTAAGGCACCGGTAATCGACACCGATCCAATAACAGACACTTTTCTTTTTCAGTCAGGAATAATAAGAAATCGGTGCTCCTATTGTTAGTGATATTACTTTCAGTGCAATTTAGGTAAGTATATACAAAGTTATTTAAATGCAAAAGTCGTTGAATTTGATTCTCTCAAAGCGGAGACAGTGTACATTTATTTACAACTGATTCTCTCGTAACTTCTCAAGGGAAATTGCCTACATTGCTAAACTTCCAGGTCAAGGGAACCTAAATTATGTCTCAAAGCAGTCTTATACACGGAAAAAAACTACGGTGAAAATAACCATACGGATACCTGATTTTGGCACCTGCTAGATGTTATGGTAATGTTAACCAGAAGTATACTATGTTTTTTGACTAGGTACTAGGTGATGTTACCGGATTGCATGTTGAATTTACTCAAAGTATCGGTAAATGTACCAGACTTCTGGTCAAGTTTACCATAGCATCTAGCAGGTGCCAAAATCAGGTATCCGTATGGTTATTTGCACTAATATTTTTTTTTTCCGTGTAATATAAGGCAGACAAATAATTGACAATTCGCGCAAACTACAGGGGATTTCTGTAACTAAAACGAAAAAAATATCATACTGCTACTTAGCTGTTTTGGTGAGTTTGTCATCACTAGAACATCTGTTTTTATTCTCATTTTGGTTTTTCTGAGCTTGTTATCATGCTGAAAAAGTATGATGTGATCATTTAAATGAAATCTTAAGGTCTACGAACTTTCATTTAAGTCAAAAATATTTGAAATCTGTCGAGTTTATCGAAAAATATGAACCAACTCCTATGAAAGTTCTCTTATTAAGGGTACGTCTTTTACCGGTGCGTTCACCTTAATCTTTTTTTATACTATGGCACTCGAACCAGCTGCAACAATGGGGTATGAAATGAAGGAAAGGTTTTGAAACTTGAATCACACATACCTTCATCGATATAACTGTTTGTTTTGAAAGGATCTATAGGGTTAAAAAAAAAAAACTGACTCGCTGACACATGACAGAAACGCACTGGCGGCTCGTGGATGTGAGGCGACGAAAATTAGAGGTGCACAGGATTTTTTTTTAAATGCTCTTCACATAAACTTTTTTGAAAATTTGTTGTTCCATTTATACTTTTTGGACTATTGAAACAAAGGATGATGGAATAACAACCATTTTTAACCATTTTATGTTATTTTTTTAATATATATTCTTATTATATATATTTTAATATATACATTCAAAATATATGAACAACACAAAAAAACCGGCAACAGTAAATTAAAATTTACTAATAAATGTATTTGCTTCAGCAAATACCGTACAGAATTTTTTTTCTTTCTCCAACTTCAAAAAATGTGAGGCGTTGGCTCCCTGTCGCCTCACTTGCCTCACCTGGCGAGCCGCCACTGCAGAAACGCAAGCTAAATTTTCTCGGCTGGATGGTTGCAAGAGAACTATGTGTCCAGATAGCCACTTTAAAACACATAAAGTTTTGTTTAAATGGACAGCAGTTTCTTCTGAATCAATTTCAATTTTTGATCAAAAAGGACTCGTTTGCTCTAAGCGATTGAATAGTTATAATTCTTGAAAACAATCCGACGAAAATCAATATGCGCACAGTAAAAAATTGTGAAATTTACTCGCAGAGTAGCAAAATCACTTTAAAAAAGGAATGTGGCTGAGCTACGCAGGTACCACTGAAAAAACAAAGTTTAAGTAGAACCGAAGCAGCTTTTAAAAATAGTTTCGCTGAGCAAAAGTCCTAGCTCTACCGGAGCAAGTTGCGGTTGTCCTAAATCATTACTTCGGTAGAGCCAAAGCAAGAAAAGAGGCGGTTACTCTGAAGAAGTAGATAAAATGTCTGTTAACAGGCTCGTATGGGAGTTTTCGTTCTCATTGCATTATTCTGTGCAAGAAATACAGCAAATTATTAATCAATTTTAGGTGCATGTTTTCAAACAAAAATCGTATTTCTTGAGTCTTCACTGTTCTATCAAAAAAATTCGTTCCAGAACTAACATTTTGAATTTTCAAAAGTAATAGTTTTTGACCCTAAACCGGTTAATAGACGTTTCGTCCCGTTTTTTTCGTCCGCTCAATTTTTTGTCCTTTTTTTTCGTCCTATGAAAATTGGTCCTTGATAATTCTTCCAATCAAATTTCGCCATGTAGAAAAATTGGTCCTTTTATTATTTTTGTCAATTTCGTCATGTAGAACAATTAGTCCTTTTATTATTTTTGTCCTCGACTGCAACGTCCATGAGTTTTTAGTCCATAATTATTTTTATGTCCAAAGTTTGTCTTTGTTCTGTAATTTTAGTCCCATTTTTTTGTCCAAAAAAAATTTGGTTTCGTCCAATGCTCCTTTTCGTTAGTTTTCAGGTGAAAAAAAATAAAGAAATTGAATTTTACCCAAAATAAATTAATATTGTATTTACTTATAGGTGTTTATTAATTTATCTTTTAAGAAAATGAAAACCTGTAAAAATTTTACCTGCAAACCAACGAAAATGAACATAAATGTGTATTGGACGAACCAAACTTTTTTTTGAGGACAAAAAACATTGGACTAAAATTACAGGACAAAAGACATACGCTGGACCTAAAAGTAATTGGACTAAAAACTCATGGACGTAACAGTCGAGGACAAAATTAATGAGTGGATCAATTGTGCTACGGGACGAAAATTGAAAGGACAAATTATCAAGGACTAAATGTCGTGGACGAAAAAAAAAGGACGAAAAAAAAGTGGACAAAAAAAACAGGACGAAAAGTCTTGTAACCTACGAGCCAATGGAGGAGCAAGTTTGGAATTTTACGGCACCAATAGGCAACGCTGTGGTCCTATATCCCAACATGGTGGACGTGGTTGATTTGTGTTGAAAATCATTTATTTCTGTAAATTCTGGAAAGAAATCTTGGTTTCCGGCCTCACTTTTATTCTACTGGCATTTCAGAATGAAAATTTCGCGGATCATGCTCTATATTTTTTTTTTTTTTCGCGCGCGAATCCAGATGTAAACATCCTACATCCCAACATGGCGGACGCGGAATGACTTTGTTTCAAAATCCGACAGAGTCTCTATTCTGATTGTATTATTCTATGTGTTTCTAGTCTTTATGTAGTTGCATACAATCGCTCTTTGATCTACTTTTTTAGGAATAGCATTCACGGAAAACGTTCTGATAGGTGCCATGGGATCATTCATGACCTCCGGTGCTGACCCTATTGCCTCAGCATTAACTTTCTGCCTTTATGAGTTGGCCCTCCATCCAGAAATTCAAGAAAAGATCCTCGACGAAATTCGATCGGTGAAAAAAGATGCCAGCAATGATATGAGCTATGATGATCTCAGCAAGCTCAAGTATTCAACTCAAGTAATCCACGGTACGGCTATTGTGAATAAAATCCATGTACTTCAAGTATCGCTTTCATCTTATCTTATACGGAACTTACTTCCACCGACTATCTTCCTTGAGATTTTAAATATCTTAGTACAGCAAAATAGATACCAGTGGCGTAGCGTGCAATTTGGCAACGTTGTAATGTGTCTATTTAATCCCGAGTAAAAGGTCAAATGCAAGGGTGTTCACCGAACACCCAGTAGTTCGATATTTTTAATGCATGTAAATGGACACATTACAACGTTGCCGAATTGCACGCTACGCCACTGATAGATACGTAATTAATATCGATGATCATTCGTTTGCTTAGTCGAACGAGCAAAGTTACTAGTTTTGATAGTTCAGAGAGAGAATCCCAACCCTCCCACTCACCATTTTAATAAAATTCGAATAAATAGAGGATACGCTACTTTTAAAATTTGTTAGTCATCTTATGTACCGTCATCGTCATGTTTATACAATATACCATTTGAAACCATAAATGTTTCAGAAACCGTGAAATTAATTTCGTTCCGAATAAGTATAAAAGAGATAAACATTTTGCGTTTTCATTTCTGACTTTCTTTCGAGAAGCCGTCTTTCAGTTAAATCGCCTACAGTTTTTAGTATGAGCAGTCAGCAATAAATACGTGAGGTAAAATTGCATACTTCAAGAAATGAAGGCATTTTACGTTGCAACACAGATGGTAGAGTATAAAGAATAAAACTAAACTTGAGAATGCGAAATTTGCAGGTCGTAAAGAGTGAAATTATAGAGTTCCTTGCGATCTACTGGACTTACCGGGAAAAATGTGTTAAATTTATATCCCAAAATGTGTGAAAACCAGTGAGATGCTAAACGTACATCTGAAGACGTACAGAGAACTGTCCTGACGGATATTCCTACGTCCTAGGATGTAGATATAGCATCTCAAGGGTAGTTGCACATTTTGTTAACATTTGAGATGCGTGAACGTTCGAACCGTAATTATATCGAGTTGCTATTTGAGCCCGTGCTAATTCTTCTGAGGCCAGATAATGTTCGGACTTTTCGTCACTTACGATCGGTCATTATTAGCGGTCATCGGTACTTAGATGACTGGAGTTCTCTTATGAGAGATTTAAACTCCTCGTAAATACGCTCCATACATCTAATAGAAGAAGAATCGTGCATGAGGTCCAAACATTATTGAGGCCTCATGGGTGGCTTTCGAATTGTTGTTCCGAAAGAAACCCTTATATCACTATACGAAAATTCATCGATAAATTTTCAGCTATATTGAGTGCATATCATAGAGATGAAAAGGGTTTCAATATAAACACCACTTTAATAAACGTAAAACTTATACTTGCTAGTATTCATAATCACTCTCCTGCAGTCCTGAGTCTTGATAGATCTAAGACTGAATCATTTCCAAAACGAACTAATGTTTTTGTGCTCTTATAGGAAGTTTGCCATTTCTCTTTCTTTCTCAATGATATGCACAGTTTTAATAACTTTAAATAGGAGGGTACTGATAACGTCGACACCCACAACGTCGACTCGCAACTTCGACAACCATAACGTCGACAAAAATTCGGTGTCAACGTTCATAAATTGCGACACCGCGCTCGGAAATGAACATCGACCCCCGCAACGTCGACACGCAACGTCGACAACCACAACGTCGACAAAACTTTGGTGTCGACGTTGTGGGTGTCGACGTTGTGGGTGTCGATGTTCATTTCCGAGCGCGGTGTCGCGATTTATGAACGTCGACACCCATAACGTCGACACCGAATTTTTGCCGACGTTATGGTTGTCGACGTTGTGGGTGTCGACGTTATCAGTACCCTCCCTTTAAATAGTCTTCCATGATCCTCCAGAAACTTTGAGAAAATATCCAGTTGGTGGATTCCTTTGTCGTGTATGCACCGAACCTTTCTCGATTCCTGGTACAACAAAAGTAGTGGAGAAAGGAGTTGGAGTTTTCATCCCAACTTACGCATTGCATCACGATCATAAGTTCTTCCCAGATCCTGAGAAATTTGACCCTGACCGTTTTTCGGAGGAAAATATTGGAAACATCCAATCGGGAACTTACATTCCGTTTGGAGAGGGGCCAAGATTCTGCATTGGTAAGCAAAATAAAAGCAAATAAATATTCAAAAAGCATTTCGTTTTGCTGCTCCTTTCACTCATAAAAAAAGATGGACCGTCTCTGAGATGCGGAAAATAAGTTAGACGTCTTTTCATTTAATTAGCTGCTACAGGCATTGCCATTTATTTATTTACAGTATTTTCTACTCGACTGAGTGTTTCCAGATGTGCGGCTCTAGGCCGAATATTTCTCAAAAGAATCGATATTAAAACAATTGGAAACCAAATGGCCAAAAATACAGAATCAATGTAAAGAAATGTGGCATATTCATATTTCATTCTTTTTTCTTACCCCAAGAAATTAAGACACACGGAAAAAAAAGATTAGTGAAAATACGGATACCTGATTTTGGCACCTGCTATAGCTGTTATGGTAAACTTGACCAGAAGCATGGTACATTTACCGATACTTTGAGTAAAATCGACATGCAATCAGGTAACATCTTCTAGTACCTAGTCAAAACATAGTATACTTCTGGTTAACATTACCATAACATCTAGTAGGTGCCAAAATCAGGTATCCGTATGGTTATTTTCACCGTAGTTTTATTTCCGTGCAGTTAATTCAAAAGGAGAGGAATTCAAAAGGAGGAGCTATTTCCCTTGGAAATAGCTTTAAGAAGCAATCAGTTGGCAGATCGTTTAGACGTTTACTGAACTATGGTTACCATAAACGACCAAGTCTTATAATATGATCAACCATAACGGCCTTCTTAGACATAGTCTTAACCACATCGGTTCAACGTATAAAGGTAACGAGCCCGCAGGCTTGGTACCGTTACATGCGTGACAAACCGCCATCCATCTGACGTCGGCGTAAGCCGATTTTTGCAACTTTCAGGAGAGCGAAAACAAAATTGACTGATTTCTTGACTTTAACAACTTATTCCCGTACTTTTTCCTCTGTAATTTGAAAACTATTGAGAATCTTGCATTTTAGACACCACAGATCGAATATAACTTCACTTTTTACATCTTAATCGATGGCATAGTCAAATCGTCAAATTTCCGACTTACGCCTACGGGTAAGTTCAAATAACTTTTAACTTTTTTATGTAATTTGTCATTACCGTAGATCATTGAGCAAGGCAAAAATATCAGGAAAAGAAAGGTTTTGACCAGAATTCTTTCCTGATAAACAATAATTTATATCAAATTGATGATGGATCGATGATAAATCTAAAGAACTATCGGAAAAATTATGTCTTTTTACAAGTTTTAATGAGTTTTACTGGGTCTACGGTAATGACAAAAACTTTTTTTTTTTTTTTTTTTTTTTTTTTTTTTTTTTGTCATTACCGTAGACCCTTTGAAATCATTAAAACTTGTAAAAAAAACATAATTTTTCCGGTAGTTCTTTAGATTTTTCATCGATCCATCATCAATTTGATATAAATTATCGTTTATCAGGAAAGAATTCTGGTCAAAACCTTTATTTTCCTGATATTTTTGCCTTGTTCAATGATCTACGGTAATGACAAATTACATAAAAAAGTTAAAAGTTATTTGAACTTACCCCTACACGTCAAATGGACGACGAAATGGTTAACTTTTCCCACATGGATGTACCGTTTTTGCCTACCCAAAGAAATAAAGGAGTTTCAAGAGAGGAAAAAAAGAGAAAATCATGTGAACGCTAACGCAAGTTCTGCTCGATTCAGAAGTCGAAAACTAGGAATGATCGGTCAGGGGAGGTGAATAATCGAGCAAGTTTTGATTTATTGATTAGTATATTTGTCAATGCATGCGTGAGCTGCGGTTACATCTGTTTGGAAGGAGAGGCAATCAGGTGCACGTTCTGATACAAAGGGAACACTAGTTGAGAGAAAAAAAAGCCTGCCTGTCACCACAAAATAATTTTGGTTTTTCTTTCATATTCATTATTGCGCCCCCCCCCCCTTTGTTTTTTTTAAATGGACAGGAGGAAAAAGTTTTGAATATGGCTACAGCACTCCTTTTTTCCAGTATAATCTTTGGCACACAATTTGACCTTGCACATATTTTACCGTTAAAAATAAAACATACATCAATCTGTTCCAGCGGCACGATTCGTCATAATTACGATTAAAACAATGCTGATAACTGTTGTGACAAATTATGTCTTGCGCACATGTTCCAAGACCCATAAAGAGATGAAGTTCGACAAATCTGTACTGTCGCTGAGTCCGGACAGAGGACTCTGGCTTCAAGTTGAAAAGAGGAGGAAACTCATAGGTGACCGATAACACTCTTCGTTGGAAAAGTTATCGCTGTATGTCTCCACCCTCCTGAACATTGACAAACTCTCTTGTTGTTTTAATAAAAAAAAAAATGACAGAAATATGTAAACAGACCCAACCTCTTTTTATTTTCATTCATAATAAAACTCCGCACGTGAAGAAAAAATAAAAGAAACTTATTGGGTCCGAAAAATAATGTGTTAGCATAACGCAAATTTACAAGTTCTAAGACAGCCTGTTTAATTAATTTAACTCTCGCGAGCTCCCAGAGGGGACTGAAACGACCCCAATCCAGGTTTTTTTTTTTTTTTTTTTTTTTTGCGTAAAACTCTGATTTCTTTTAAGTAAATTTTAAAACTTCGTGACATTTAAATCAACGATACCACCAAAATACATGCCGATTTGAGAACTTAAAAATTTTCGGCACTTTTATGTTTTATTGTTTTTATGTTTTTGTGCTTGTATTTTGAACAACGCCTTAGGATGGAAACAAATTTGCTAAAACGCATCCAATGGTAGCGCCCATGGTTTCAATAGTACGTCTTAACTCTCTACGTATACACATGCACTGAGAAAATTCTTTTTTTTAATCCACGGTGTATTTTGTTTGTGTTAAAGAAACTGCACAGTGAAATATTGACTAAGTTGGAATTCCTTTCACCCAAGGAAAATGTCTGCTGCAACAAGTGAAAGATTCCTTGTTGTGACATAGTGATTCTCATTCGTGCAATCAGATTACTTACTTCGCGCAAGGAGAACCGTCACAAGTAAACGTGTTTCCTTGTTTTTAAAAACGTGATTTCTCTCAGTACAGTACTTTTTTACACGATATTTTCTCATCAAAACAACGTAAAAATGATCCGAGAAATGAATTTTTAACACAAAATTTTGCACGAAATTTCTCTGAGATAGGAGTGCATAAAGGGATACTCGAGAGCGAGAGAGAGAGCAGTGGCGGCTCGTGCAATGTGGCAACAACGTATTTTTTCCATTTAAATCTAGGTAAAACAATCGAATTACGGGAGGTGCAAGTGCACCCCCAAGAATTCGAGACTTTTGCATAATTTTAAATGGCGAAAAGCGTAGTTGCCTCATTACACGAGCCGCCTTTGAGAGAGAGAGAGAGAGGCCGTACTTTTAGAACTAGCAACGGCCCTTGCTCTTGATGGTTTGATCACGTCCAGACAAACCGTACATAGTGACCGTAAACCATACGGTCATGTTCAAGGTTCTCTCCCACCGAAATTCTCACGAGGCGAAAAGAATTTACTCAAGGTCGAACAGACGGCGGCGCAGCGTCTGAGTGGAGTTGTAGAGAGTATAATAAATTGTTTGACTAGCGTCGCTGCACAGTGGAAGGGGTCAATGGGAGGGATCGGACATAAAATATATTTTTAAAAATGCAAATGTGAATGTTTTTATCGTCAGAAAACAAATTATAAGGAGTGATTCTAGAAGAAAATTTTACGATAAAACTAATAAAACCACTTTCAAACTTCTGCGCTGCGTATTAACAAAGAGTATATGCATTCAAAGTTGCAAAGCCATGTCTGACCTCTTCCATTGATTCGCTCCACTGTGCGCCGAGCCGAGCCGCGGCTCGCCGCCGCACGCTGTTCTAATTATACGGCGGTAGATACTTCAACAGCGGTGACAGGGAGAGGTAAAGTGGAGGGGGGGGGAGGGGAACGGTACTTCAACAGCTATCGACTTTGCTTCAGATGAGGAAAAAAATAAATAAATAAAAAATTAAGTTGCGGGAAAAAAGAACCAGACCTACTAACAGATCGTAAAATGTATACCTATTTAATTCATTGAGGCGCAAACTTAATTTCGGAGAGGGGAGTATGTACTATCGACGAACTAAAGACTGTCGCGAGATTTTCACACATTTTCAGTTAATGGGTGTGAGTGTGGGACTGATCTGCAACGGATTTCCCGCCCCACCCGCACTGGCCTCTCGCCTGCAAGGTGTCTGGAGTATGAAGTGGGGCCGAGCCTGAACCTTGAAGGCAAAACTTAGCTCGCGAAAATCTCGCGACAATCTTTAATTCGTCGATAGTACATCTGTTCTACCCGCTTTGCGTAAGGATAATATGCCAATTAAGACATATGCAGTGTGTGTTCCTACTCCTTTCAACGAATTTGAAATCAACAGTATCTAATTGATTCATGACCCTTTGACGGCTAGCTATCAGTGGCGAAGCGTGCGGATTGACAACGTTGAAGTTTGTCCATTTAAACCCATGAAAAAGATCGAACTGTCGGGTGTTCGGTGAACACCTTCGCATTCGACCTGTCACATGCGTTTAAATGCAGACAAGGCATTGTTGCCAAATTGCACGCTACGCCACTGCTAGCTATCTACCAGTAAATGAACATCCAGAAAAAGGGCACAAGTGCATTCTTTTCGAGGTGGAGTCTACTTTCTTTTCCTTTGTTTTATTCACCCAAAAATTGATATACCTGAAAAAAAAAATTTAGGCCTTCTTTCTGGTCCTATTGAGCATGAAAATTATTTTTTTTTTTCACAGCAAAGCAATGCTTCCTGTAAAGGCGGTATAGTTTTTTCTCTCCTGAAAAATCGGGTTTTTTCACATGTGCCCTTTTCCCGGCCATTCATGTATGGTGTTGTGAAAGTATACTCTTTGTTATTTGTTATCAGACGAGTATTTGTGTCGGTGGGAGTTGCAATAGAAAGATAAAATAATCGCCCGATTGAAATTTATTGAAAAAGTCAAAGTTTCGATCGAACAAAATGTCAAAAATTTTGAAACTTCGATTAATCGAAAATTTAAGTTAATTATTTCAAATTTTCATTCAACGATCGAAACAATTAACTGTTCAAAATTTGTCATTTTTGTTTCTTGAAGATTCCTCAACTTTATTTTTGTTAATTTTTTTAAAGATTCGATGATCAAAAGAACGATTCAAAATTTGCATATTTCGATCGATCAAAACTTCGATATTTTCGAATAATTTCGTTTCAGTCTTAGATCGACATGCTTTTATGCCTTTATCGCTGAGAAAATTAAGACTTGAGCTTTTTTCAGGAAAAATCTTGAAATTTGAATTCGAAACAATTTCTGCAATTACTTAAAGGCCTTTTGGAGACACGGAGCCGAAATAATGTCATCTGCTACAGAAATTGGGTTAAATCAGATAGTTTTCAGCCAGAGACATCCGTTGACAATGCAAAATTTTATTAAACTGGCAATAACTGAAATGAAGGATAAAACGTGAATTGGGAAAATGTGCCATGAAAGGTTAAGAAAATGTCAAACTAAAAAAGTCGAAGTTAGAAAGTTTTAATATAAACTATGTAGTATAGTAGTTGAAGTGGTTCACGAATCGGTCAAAGTTCAGTTTCGTTCGACAATTTATCAAAATCTGTCACTGAGCAGCTTCAAAAAGTATGTGCAACATAATGGTGTCGTTAAAATAAAACCATAGATTACGTTTAAAATTCATAAGCTGCAAAAATCAGTTATTTCTCATAAATAAATAGTAAATATCTCAAAAAGACGATAAATTAAACACGGCACAGTCGCAAATTTTAAATGATTACAAGGAATTGTAACACACATAGGAGTATGCCGCGGGTTTACTTCACTATCAACTTGTTATTCTTAATTATAAACATACTTATTTTCAATCATTAATCATATGAATGATTAATGATTGTTAGTTAGTTTATCAACATTATTAACTCTCGTTTTTGTTGACACAATCATTTTTCGTTCTGTGGGCGTGACTAAGTAAGTTCCGTTTGATTTGCCCTATTTTCCATCGCATCACACAGTGGACCAACGGTATGGTAATAATGAAATTGCAGAATGAAATATAAATTACAAGATTATTCGCATTTTAGACTCGGCTGAAATATGTGTTGAACAAAACCGAATATTACATATATTTTATATTTCTTGAAAAAAGGTCTTAGGAGTCTGGTTAAAATATGTATTTTCTAGACATTATTATTAGAGGTGGACTGGCTCTAAATTTCCAAGATGGGTAAGCTTACTATGAAGCCCCCTACCTTGATGTGCACCCCCCCCCCTGAATGCCCATTCCCACTAATCCAGGGCCCCTAGTAACCGATAAAGGGGCCAAATCGTTCTGATAAAGACTAGATTACCTACCTATTTTTACGTTCTTCTTTTAGTTTTAGTACCTCCCGTCTATTTTCCCCGTTTTCATCTTCATCGTAGCACGTCCTAATGCAATTTGGTGGCCTGCTGTAAGTTCGACCGGGTAAAAATAGGCGGGGATGGATGCCCGCCCACCCGCCCTGGACCAGTCTGCCCCTGAGTAATTAGTTTTTTAAACATTTTTGAAAAAAGTGTTTTGACAAGAATTCAACAATGTTCTCTCAAAAAAAAATAAAGAATACATTTTCTAAAAATATAGAAAATGTATTTTCCAGAAACATTTTTCTGAAAGTTTTTGAATTTTTTTCTGACGTTTTAATTTTTTTTGAAAAGGAGGGGTTGCGATAAGGGCCGTTTCCGGCCCCCACCAATTTGACATTTTCATGTCCCAATACGTGTTCTAGAGGTAAAAACAAGTCAAAAAACCTCTATTAACATAACCTCTAAAATGCATCCCTGTTGAGCTACAGCCTCTCAAAGTTGACATTTTTAAGCTGAATTTTACCGCGACATGAGTGACTATATCATATAGGATTTGAAAAGTATCGACAATATATCCACCTAGAACTTGTTTGTAAGTCTTTAATGAGTCATTAACCTCGGTTAGGGCCCAGATTTGACCACTTTTCCCGAGTTTTCACCTGAAAATATCGAATTTTTCCCAAAAAACTTGTAAAAATTAAGTTTTTTGCCAGCGGTAAATCGTGAATTTGATACCGATCCCAACGAGCATCAAAAAAAATATTTAAGTATGTTATGTAGTAGTATATTAGGTAAAAAATATCGAAAAATTGAAGTTGCGCTCGCTTGCGCTCGTGGTTAAAAGTCCACTTTACCGTAAGTAGGTCTACCGACGCGATTCAAACCATACGACCATTATACGGATGTGTGCGGTCGTGCGTGATAAACATGCAACCATCGATATTCTTCGATAGTTTTAGTTAGATTTGCTGCCGGGAATCATTTTAGAACATTCCTCAAGCGGGGGGGGGGGGGGGGGGTTAAAAAAAAAAAAAAAAAAAAAAAAAATTCAAGAAGATTCGCGGGAAGGAACACGGGATACTGAATTAGCACTGTAGTACTTTCTTCGATCTGACCCAAAGAGGAGAAAGGTGTAAATAAATGCTTTCTTTGATATCAATCAGATTGGCACGCAATGAAGATAGTGCGATAGACAGGGTGTAACAAAACTATGTACAGTAATTTTCAGGGTGTATTTTAGAGGTAAAAATAAGACTTTTTCCTCCTATAAATATGGGTCCGTCTTTTCGAGTTAAAGTGTTGCAAAGTTTCCGAAAATCAAATTGAAAAATTGTCATAACACTCTCGTGAATTTTTCTTAATGCTCGTAAATAAGTGCTCTGCTGTAATTTTAGGCGCTCTTGCTGATTTTGGCCGTGAAAATGCTGAATGCGAAAATTTGAGGGGGATTTTGGGGTTTTTTCTTGATTTTTCTCACTTTTTTTGACCAAATTATGTAAAAGTTACTTTCGGATTCATTAAACCCAAAAACAATCAGCACCATTCAAAAGTTCGTAAAAAAATATGCGTTTTTGGTTCTTAGAAGTTTTTCCTTTTTGCAAATCATTTCCAAAAAAATCGTCCCTGAAGTTGCAGAGGTCGGCCAAGAATTGACAAAATCAAAGAAAAGACGATTATTGGCCGACCACTGCAGCTTTAGGGACGATATTCTCGGAAATGGTTTTATTTGCGAATTGGAAAAACTTGTAAGAACCAAAAATACTTATTTTTTTACGAACTTTTGAATGATGCTAATCGTTTTTAAGTTTAATGAACCAAGAAGCATGTTTTTACATAATTTGGCCAAAAAAAGTGAGAAAAATCAAGAAAAAACCCCAAAATCCCCCTCAAATTTTCGCATACAGCATTTTCACGGCCGAAATCAGCAAGAGCGCCTAAAATTACAGCAGAGCACTTATTTACGAGCATTAAGAAAAATTCACGAGAGTGTTATGACAATTTTTCAATTTGATTTTCGGAAACTTTGCAACACTTTAACTCGAAAAGACTACAATTACGGACCCATGTTTATAGGAGAAAAAAGCCTTATTTTTACCTCTAAAACACGCCCTGGAAATTACTGTACATATTTTTGTTACACCCTGTATACCACGGACGAGAATTATTATGTAAGAATGGTGCGCACTGCACTAATAGAAAATTAAGTTAGACAGGTTCATCATTGAGATAATTCAGTGTTGCCAGATTTCAAAGCCATCATGACTGCTTAAGTATGGCTGTCGACGAGGTCCACCCCCCCCCCCCCCCCCCAACCCTCATCTCAAACAATCAAACAATTGCACAAGTAACCTATTTGTGTGTTGTTGTTTTTTTTTTTTTTTTTTTGTTTTTTTTTTTTTAAAAAAATCCCCCCCCCCCCCCCGGTTCAGGAATGTTCTAAAATGATTCCCGGCAGCAAATCTAACTAAAACTATCGAAGAATATCGATGGTTGCATGTTTATCACGCACGACCGCACACATCCGTATAATGGTCGTATGGTTTGAATCGCGTCGGTAGACCTACTTACGGTAAAGTGGACTTTTAACCACGAGCGCAAGCGAGCGCAACTTCAATTTTTCGATATTTTTTACCTAATATACTACTACATAACATACTTAAATATTTTTTTTGATGCTCGTTGGGATCGGTATCAAATTCACGATTTACCGCTGGCAAAAAGCTTAATTTTTACAAGTTTTTTGGGAAAAATTCGATATTTTCAGGTGAAAACTCGGGAAAAGTGGTCAAATCTGGGCCCTAACCGAGGTTAATGACTCATTAAAGACTTACAAACAAGTTCTAGGTGGATATATTGTCGATACTTTTCAAATCCTATATGATATAGTCACTCATGTCGCGGTAAAATTCAGCTTAAAAATGTCAACTTTGAGAGGCTGTAGCTCAACAGGGATGCATTTTAGAGGTTATGTTAATAGAGGTTTTTTGACTTGTTTTTACCTCTAGAACACGTATTGGGACATGAAAATGTCAAATTGGTGGGGGCCGGAAACGGCCCTTATCGCAACCCCTCCTTTCTGGTGAAACTTCTGCAAAAATACTTTCGAAGCCTTCGGAAAATAAAAGAAAAAACTTTCGCTATCGCTATTAGTTCGTAGGTTTAACCCTTTACAGACCAGGTTTGATCAAAAGAACGCCACTCTTCCGTGAGTATAGGGTAGTTAACTGCGTTCATACTCGGGGGAGTTGGAATTGCCTATACGACGAATTGAAGGCGCCCGAACGAAACCTTATCTTGTAAGTGTCAACCTCCAGAATCGCGCTTTTTCTGAATCGCTAAATACAGGAGCAATGTGAAATAGACTATAGAGGAGAAAAACAAGTAGACTCGGGCTTGCTCCATAAGAGGCAGTGGCGGCGCGTGCAATCTGGCAACAACGTCTTCTCTCCATTTAAACCTATGTTAAACAATCGATCTTCAGGAGGTGCAATTGCACCCCCCAGATATCGATACTTTTGCATAGGATTAAATGGAAAATATACATGGTTCCCAAATTGCACGAGTCGCTACTGATAAGAGGTTAAATGAATGAAATGCGACGTGGCCACATTGCAATGATCGAGTCCAAAAAAACATCGAGAGACGACTTGTTGAGTGACGTTCGACTTGTGAGGTAGATAATCTAGCATTTTGAGCCAAACTTTTTGAGGCTTTCATCATATTGACTCCTTTTATCAATATTAAAAAGCTTCGAGCTCTCTTCTATCAGTGACCAAGAGCCAAATTTTACGTTGTGTGATAGAGTAAATGTGTTTTTTTGGCGGCTCATCCGTTACACCTCGTATACATCCACGTGAAATAGCTATAAGCCAAGGAGATATGTCGATAGAGAGGCTGATACTTGTTATGAATCCTATCTCAAAGTGTGACTGAAGGGTTGAATCTGAATTCGGTTTGTTTTCCCCTTTTTTTAAACTTAAATCAAAAGTTGTATGAATCCAGCGGAAATCGGTTTTAAACGAAAGTGCAAGTGTTTAGATTGACTATCTGGACACAGAATTTTAACACAACTATCCAGGTGAGAAAATTTGGATTGTTTCTATTATGTGTCAATTTTTTTTATCGTGCAGATCTTTTCCAGAAAAACAGTTTTTTCGATTTATCTGTCCAGATAGCCACTCTGAAATACTTGTACCTTCGTTTATAACCAATTTCGTTGTTGTTTTCGTGTGTGCTCTTCTGATGTGGGATTTTTACGCTTTAACGACATAGGTGTCCGGCCCCAATGAATACAAAACAAGGATCCCTAGACACACAAAAATGGGCTTTTTTCTTGTAATTAGACCTGCAATCGCTTGTTCAGCGTGAAAACCGAAGTAAATTGACCTGCCAAGTTCGAATTTGGCCTTAGTTTTGATCGAAATAATCTAGTTTTTCCACAATTTAAACTTTACCACGAACATTTTTAAAAGTAGAATATGCGTAAAATCGGGACGGGTTGAGTAGAAAATGATATCATTTTTGAAATCAGCGTCCCAAATACTATTGATTAGCACACTATTAATGTATGTAACAAGAAAATTCATTGAAATACATTGAAATATAGTTTAAAAAAACAATGATGTTTGGTGCTTCCGCGGACAGTTATGTCGTTAAAGAGGCCTATTTCTGATGTGGATCAGTCGTTCAGTCAACAGCTGCACTAGACTGATGAGGCCCACAAGGGCCGAAACATGTCTCTGGTTTGCTTGTCGATTGAATAGCTCCTCCTCCTCGATCCCTTGCGCGAAATGGGAAAAAAATTCATTTCAGTCTGAACAATCTATAGACGAGTATCATTTGATAGAACTGCGGGTCTCTTAAGACCCCTCGATTGGATTTCTACAGTATATCGGCTAATAATAAAGTTTTCAACTAGTTTTTGTTCAAATGTATCTGTCACAAGTTTTCTTTAAATATTTAAAGGTTAAAAAATATGAGACAAACAAACCGAGCCTATGTCATAAAAGTCCACAAGAGATTTCCAGCATGGCGCGCTATAGAGGTACTTTCAGAAGTGTAGGCGGACCTAGACCGATAATCTTTGGAATTTGTCAACATTATCTCTGATATTACTTGATGAAAATGAATAAAAATGAAATTGAGAGTTCACTTTTCTACGAGGAAAACTTTAAACTCAAAAGAATAAAGTCAGGAGCAAATTCGGTATAGATTTGAAGGAATGGAAGTTGAAAATTCGCCAAAGATTATGGTTTTGGTCCGCCTACACTTCTGAAACTACCTCTACCTTTGCGAGTTTCGATATCGCACGCCCTACAAATCCTCTCTATCGCTATAGCTCATTGCATAGGAATAATAATGTGAATAATTTTAGTTAATTACTCATGATTATTCAAAAGACAATTTATGCCCAACACTCACGCCTTTAGCTTCGGGATAATTTTGGAATGTAAGAGATCGCTCGTTCATCTCAAAAATACAAGTAACTTTAATAACAAGTTTACTTAAAACTTTACTTAAATACTCAATAAACACTTCCGAAATATGAGTGAAATTCTCACGTTGTTTGCGGCATTCTGGTGCATCACCCTGTGGAATCTTTTCAAGTATGCCCTTCATTCGTATCGACAGTATCAGGTCATAAAGGACATCCCTGGTCCTCCGATTGAAAATATCATCTTTGGAAACACTACAGATATTATGACTGCTCCTGAAGGTTAGTTGCAACGTCTTTCTGTCAAAAAGGGAGGGGGACAATTTTCACAATATAACGTCAATAAAAGATATTAAATAATATAATAATTAAATATAATATTTAATTTTTAAATTGTTATTTTTGCTCTAGCTGAAGTTTGGAATAGACCCATGCATTATATGGAAATACCATGCGAACTAATCTCTTGCGGTATTTTGTAGAGGTTTGTATAAAAAACAATGACTACCCACAACATATGCTGTGAAACACGGAAAAAAAAAGGATGGTGTAATTTACCATTCGCATAGCTGATTTTGGCCTCTACCAGAATTAAGATAAACTTGACCAGAGTTATGGAACATTTTATTTATATATTTATTTATTTTAATTGGTACATGATGCCTTATCAGTTGGGCTATGGTACAGGTCAGTTACAAGAATATAAAAAATTAATGATTCAGAAAAAGATAAATGACGTAAACAAACATTTGACCAGGTATCAAGTAAGATTGACCTGATTCCTGGTCAAATGTTCCGTAACTCTGGTCAAGTTTATCTTAACTCTGGTAGGGGCCAAAATCAGCAATGCGAATGGTAAATTACACCATTCTTTTTTTCCGTGAAGTTTGAAAGGATTGAGGTAAATTCTAGGCAATCCAAATGATGAACGAAACCCTTAATGAGCAGGTTCCTGGTTTCAATACAATTTTCTTTTCAGGTAAATATACTCCACCCGGCTTCCTTCTTACGGTTTTGCCTTTTTCTCTGCAAAATTTTAATGTTAACATTTTTGTCCACAAGCCACTATCAAATTATGCAAGTGTATTACTCGGAGTCATGTATGAAAGAAAAAAAAATCTGTCAGATATTTATTCAGCTATCATTATTGGCTTGACCATTTATTTTGCCCCCACGCGCACCTTTCAACTGCTAAAAAATTGATTAATATTTTTAAACGGGTTCACAGATTTTCCACGACTCGTGAGGGAAACAGGCGATGCATATGGTAAAATTACAAAAATTGTGGCCTTAGGATTGCCAATTGTTTTCACTGCACGAGCGGATTATGCAGAGGTGTGTAAGAAATTATTCCAAGGTAGGCGCTCCGCTCTAACGGTGGCCTCCCTTAACGGTGGTAACCCTTTTCGTAACAGAGATATCGTCACAGAATACTACAATCAGAACGGAAACTCTCATAAAACCCAATGGAAACAAGATTCGGAATTTGCCAGCGCAGACTGACAACCGTGCCCACTGCCCCTCTCAAGATGGTGGGCGTGCTTTTCGCGCGAGGTTATATTTGGTAGCGTTCTAGAATTCAACCATTTACTGCATCCGTGCAAAAAAGATTATGAATAGCAGCACTTTTACATGTATGTAAGTACTTACATACATGTAAAAGTGCTATGTAATACATCGATATACAGTACATCACAGGATAATTTAATATTTTTTGCACGGATGCAGTAAATGATTGAATTCTAGAACGCTGCATTTATATATGATTAGAGTTGACGAGTTGACACACAACGAATCAGTCCAGGGCTGCCGTTTTACGTATAATTAATCGCATTTTGCAATACACCGATGATTCCACCGGTTGATAAAAGATTACACAGTTCAATTCAATGAATGACTGAAAGGCACGAAAATACGCTGATCTGTAATCTCTTCTCAATCGGTGAAAACTCTGGTAATTAATTAAAATATCCGCAAGTTTTTTAAAGTCATCGACGATTCTACCGATTGAGAAAAGATTACAGATGCGAGCATTTTCGTGCATTACAGTCATAAGCTGAATTGGCCTGAATAATCTTTTCTCAACCAGTGGAACCATCGGTGAATTGAAAAATACGATTGATTATACGCAAAACGGCAGCTCTGCGAATCACATCCCGGCCGGATGCCGAAGATTCCCGGATGCTCCCTTCCCAACATGGCGGACCCGAAGATACCCGAAGACCCGAAGTAATGAAAGTTTCAAAATGAATTTAAGTTTCCGTTCCGATTGTAGTATTCTGTAATGCTATAGCTTTTTTTTTTTTTTTTTTTTTTTTTTTTTTTTTTTTTTTTTTTTTTTGCAAAAAAATTGACACGGCTTTCTGAAAAAGAGCTTGTACCGCTGCGCTGCACGCCAACTGACCATTCCTCGTAAACTTGAGTCTAGGAAGAGGAACTTATACATATGAAGGCGCCTTTCCAGCGTGTACTTCACCATCATTTATTGGAAATTCTGAGAACAAGCACAGTATGCATAAGGATACATACTTGAACATACTTCAAGTATGTATTGAGTTAGCCATAATGCAAATTCCATAAGAATACACATACATAATGAAGAGGATAGAGGATATACATTAGGATGTATACATAAGGAGTGGTCCAATATAGTGTTTTACAATGCCCGACACAAATTGACCTCTTCACGAGTCGCTTTTTCCGTGTGCGTTACATGCATTTGATCAACCCGAACAAGGAAAACTTGCGACTAATTAGTATGAACTTTGCGAATGATACCGGCGACCGCCCCCTCAATTAAAATGATTAGAAAATTCACATAAAATGACAATTGAAAGTTCAAACAGCACGCACTTTACACCATGGACAATCAACGTTGTTCTTTATCATCTATCAAAGTCAGACAGGCAAAGGATTAGAAGCTTACAATTATAAGTTTCGTTCCAATAAATAGGTCATACGCAATTAATGACCTGCTGATTTGTTGTCGATCTCAAGACTGACACGTGTGTATATGTGTGATGGTGAATATCTGGGTTTCTAAAAAACTTAGTATGGTTTACATCATTTAATAATTTTCATATAAATTAACTAATTCTAATATTATAAAACTTTGAATAATGAAGAAAAACTTTAATTAAACAAATTAATGGTACTTTAAAGGACAAAGTTACATTAATATAATATAACTACATACTTTATCATCCCATATAAAAAAATGTTTTCATCACTTGGGATTTTAACTTGATAATAAAAACTTTACAAACGTCATTTCAGTCTGAACAATCTATAGACGAGTATCATTTGATAGAACTGCGGGTCTCTTAAGACCCCTCGATTGGATTTCTACAGTATATCGGCTAATAATAAAGTTTTCAACTAGTTTTTGTTCAAATGTATCTGTCACAAGTTTTCTTTAAATATTTAAAGGTTAAAAAATATGAGACAAACAAACCGAGCCTATGTCATAAAAGTCCACAAGAGATTTCCAGCATGGCGCGCTATAGAGGTACTTTCAGAAGTGTAGGCGGACCTAGACCGATAATCTTTGGAATTTGTCAACATTATCTCTGATATTACTTGATGAAAATGAATAAAAATGAAATTGAGAGTTCACTTTTCTACGAGGAAAACTTTAAACTCAAAAGAATAAAGTCAGGAGCAAATTCGGTATAGATTTGAAGGAATGGAAGTTGAAAATTCGCCAAAGATTATGGTTTTGGTCCGCCTACACTTCTGAAACTACCTCTACCTTTGCGAGTTTCGATATCGCACGCCCTACAAATCCTCTCTATCGCTATAGCTCATTGCATAGGAATAATAATGTGAATAATTTTAGTTAATTACTCATGATTATTCAAAAGACAATTTATGCCCAACACTCACGCCTTTAGCTTCGGGATAATTTTGGAATGTAAGAGATCGCTCGTTCATCTCAAAAATACAAGTAACTTTAATAACAAGTTTACTTAAAACTTTACTTAAATACTCAATAAACACTTCCGAAATATGAGTGAAATTCTCACGTTGTTTGCGGCATTCTGGTGCATCACCCTGTGGAATCTTTTCAAGTATGCCCTTCATTCGTATCGACAGTATCAGGTCATAAAGGACATCCCTGGTCCTCCGATTGAAAATATCATCTTTGGAAACACTACAGATATTATGACTGCTCCTGAAGGTTAGTTGCAACGTCTTTCTGTCAAAAAGGGAGGGGGACAATTTTCACAATATAACGTCAATAAAAGATATTAAATAATATAATAATTAAATATAATATTTAATTTTTAAATTGTTATTTTTGCTCTAGCTGAAGTTTGGAATAGACCCATGCATTATATGGAAATACCATGCGAACTAATCTCTTGCGGTATTTTGTAGAGGTTTGTATAAAAAACAATGACTACCCACAACATATGCTGTGAAACACGGAAAAAAAAAGGATGGTGTAATTTACCATTCGCATAGCTGATTTTGGCCTCTACCAGAATTAAGATAAACTTGACCAGAGTTATGGAACATTTTATTTATATATTTATTTATTTTAATTGGTACATGATGCCTTATCAGTTGGGCTATGGTACAGGTCAGTTACAAGAATATAAAAAATTAATGATTCAGAAAAAGATAAATGACGTAAACAAACATTTGACCAGGTATCAAGTAAGATTGACCTGATTCCTGGTCAAATGTTCCGTAACTCTGGTCAAGTTTATCTTAACTCTGGTAGGGGCCAAAATCAGCAATGCGAATGGTAAATTACACCATTCTTTTTTTCCGTGAAGTTTGAAAGGATTGAGGTAAATTCTAGGCAATCCAAATGATGAACGAAACCCTTAATGAGCAGGTTCCTGGTTTCAATACAATTTTCTTTTCAGGTAAATATACTCCACCCGGCTTCCTTCTTACGGTTTTGCCTTTTTCTCTGCAAAATTTTAATGTTAACATTTTTGTCCACAAGCCACTATCAAATTATGCAAGTGTATTACTCGGAGTCATGTATGAAAGAAAAAAAAATCTGTCAGATATTTATTCAGCTATCATTATTGGCTTGACCATTTATTTTGCCCCCACGCGCACCTTTCAACTGCTAAAAAATTGATTAATATTTTTAAACGGGTTCACAGATTTTCCACGACTCGTGAGGGAAACAGGCGATGCATATGGTAAAATTACAAAAATTGTGGCCTTAGGATTGCCAATTGTTTTCACTGCACGAGCGGATTATGCAGAGGTGTGTAAGAAATTATTCCAAGGTAGGCGCTCCGCTCTAACGGTGGCCTCCCTTAACGGTGGTAACCCTTTTCGTAACAGAGATATCGTCACAGAATACTACAATCAGAACGGAAACTCTCATAAAACCCAATGGAAACAAGATTCGGAATTTGCCAGCGCAGACTGACAACCGTGCCCACTGCCCCTCTCAAGATGGTGGGCGTGCTTTTCGCGCGAGGTTATATTTGGTAGCGTTCTAGAATTCAACCATTTACTGCATCCGTGCAAAAAAGATTATGAATAGCAGCACTTTTACATGTATGTAAGTACTTACATACATGTAAAAGTGCTATGTAATACATCGATATACAGTACATCACAGGATAATTTAATATTTTTTGCACGGATGCAGTAAATGATTGAATTCTAGAACGCTGCATTTATATATGATTAGAGTTGACGAGTTGACACACAACGAATCAGTCCAGGGCTGCCGTTTTACGTATAATTAATCGCATTTTGCAATACACCGATGATTCCACCGGTTGATAAAAGATTACACAGTTCAATTCAATGAATGACTGAAAGGCACGAAAATACGCTGATCTGTAATCTCTTCTCAATCGGTGAAAACTCTGGTAATTAATTAAAATATCCGCAAGTTTTTTAAAGTCATCGACGATTCTACCGATTGAGAAAAGATTACAGATGCGAGCATTTTCGTGCATTACAGTCATAAGCTGAATTGGCCTGAATAATCTTTTCTCAACCAGTGGAACCATCGGTGAATTGAAAAATACGATTGATTATACGCAAAACGGCAGCTCTGCGAATCACATCCCGGCCGGATGCCGAAGATTCCCGGATGCTCCCTTCCCAACATGGCGGACCCGAAGATACCCGAAGACCCGAAGTAATGAAAGTTTCAAAATGAATTTAAGTTTCCGTTCCGATTGTAGTATTCTGTAATGCTATAGCTTTTTTTTTTTTTTTTTTTTTTTTTTTTTTTTTTTTTTTTTTTTTTTGCAAAAAAATTGACACGGCTTTCTGAAAAAGAGCTTGTACCGCTGCGCTGCACGCCAACTGACCATTCCTCGTAAACTTGAGTCTAGGAAGAGGAACTTATACATATGAAGGCGCCTTTCCAGCGTGTACTTCACCATCATTTATTGGAAATTCTGAGAACAAGCACAGTATGCATAAGGATACATACTTGAACATACTTCAAGTATGTATTGAGTTAGCCATAATGCAAATTCCATAAGAATACACATACATAATGAAGAGGATAGAGGATATACATTAGGATGTATACATAAGGAGTGGTCCAATATAGTGTTTTACAATGCCCGACACAAATTGACCTCTTCACGAGTCGCTTTTTCCGTGTGCGTTACATGCATTTGATCAACCCGAACAAGGAAAACTTGCGACTAATTAGTATGAACTTTGCGAATGATACCGGCGACCGCCCCCTCAATTAAAATGATTAGAAAATTCACATAAAATGACAATTGAAAGTTCAAACAGCACGCACTTTACACCATGGACAATCAACGTTGTTCTTTATCATCTATCAAAGTCAGACAGGCAAAGGATTAGAAGCTTACAATTATAAGTTTCGTTCCAATAAATAGGTCATACGCAATTAATGACCTGCTGATTTGTTGTCGATCTCAAGACTGACACGTGTGTATATGTGTGATGGTGAATATCTGGGTTTCTAAAAAACTTAGTATGGTTTACATCATTTAATAATTTTCATATAAATTAACTAATTCTAATATTATAAAACTTTGAATAATGAAGAAAAACTTTAATTAAACAAATTAATGGTACTTTAAAGGACAAAGTTACATTAATATAATATAACTACATACTTTATCATCCCATATAAAAAAATGTTTTCATCACTTGGGATTTTAACTTGATAATAAAAACTTTACAAACGTCATTTGGGGACAACGAAGAAATTTGGGCATGCCACTTAGTTTTGGTCAGCAATAAGAGAAAATGTAGTTTTCAATTTTTACCTTTGGGAAATTTAGTTTTTTCTAAAAATTTTCCTGATGAATAGGTTGTCATTATTGATCAAGAGAAAAAAAAATTAATTAAAATAGATGTGCCATTGGCCTCCCGCCTCCCCTCTCCTTCACCAAAGCCAAACTTGAAATGTCGCCACTGAAGTAATCGTCTACTTAAATCCATGTAAAAGTTCGAATGCAAGGGTGTTCACTGCAATCTTAAAAGTTCGATGCTTTCAATGGGTTTATATGGAGAAAATACAACGTTACCAAATTGCATGCTGGATTCAAATCCCTAGATTTATTAACTTTTTAGCTTTTGAATAAGCTATAAAGTGAATTTTAATACGACAGTAGTTATTGTGACACCAAAGTGCACTGAGTCTGATTTTATGTGGCCAAGAAATAAGTGGGCATGCTATTTGCCGAGGCATTTTACAATCCGCTTGAAAAATGCCTATATATAAGTAGGTATGTATATTTCTTCCGACTTGCAGTTATTTTACCTTCGTCAAGTTTTTCACCGTGTTCTAGATTATTTACACGAAATTTAAAGTATGGAAATATTTTAAATTTTTACGTATATTTTAAATTTCTTCCAAATATAGGTGTTCCTCAACTCAAAAAGCAGCCAATCGAAGTCATTCGTTTATTCTTTCCTGCACGTTTGGTTAGGGACTGGACTTTTAAACAGCAATGGTAAATCTATTCAAGTTTTTACTACTATTATCCTTCTTTACTCCATCTTCACATTTTTTACCGATATTTTTTGCGAATCTGCGATTCCAGTCCGCAGTATGGTGAAGCTTCCAATCTGGCACCCATTTATAGTGGATTAATACTACAGGTAAATAGATGCATTAGCCTACTTTAAGGGTCGGTCGTGAGAGTTCAGAGAAATTACCTATATACTAGAAACCACGCACTAATTGTAAGTACATCTATCTCTTCCATGTTGAAATCAGGTAATATTTTTTTTTCGGGGTTGGTTTCAACAAAACAACGTCCAGCAACTGTGCCTTGTACGTTGGCTGATGACTGATGAGCATAGATGTTGAGCTCAGTAGCCAGTGGCAGTGGTAGCGAAGCATTGGAGGTAACCTGATTTTTAGTTAACCCTACCCCTATGGGCCTGATGGGAGGCCTGTGGACGGTGTTGAAAAGTTATGTGCAGGCTTTATTTTCTTATCCATGAAGGAATTAAAACTCTCTGAATTCTCCTAAAATATACCTCAAATTAAAGGCCCAACATAATTTTTTCACAAATACTTTCCATTTTTATAGAGATATTGCAAAATGTTGACGCGATGCTATTAAGTTTTAGAAAAAACGGGCCTCAAAGGCTTGTGTCCGTAATCGACGTAAAAATGTCTTGTCCGTAATCGAAGGATGAAAAAAAAAACCAACAACATCACCAACATCAACAACAGTGTAGCGACTAGGGAGAGAAACAGAGGACCACTCAGATTAAAGAGATCTGAGAACTAGAGAGAGAGAGCAAAACACTTACACTTGACCAAAAACTTAATACTTAACTCACCATGAGATCTGAGCTCATAAGAGCATGCTTAAAGATAGGTTATCATTCTAATCCTGGAAGTCAGTCACTCGTGCCTGAAATAGGGGGATTGCCTAAGGCATAACTAAGGACAGCGGGGCGGCGGTAATAAGTCGATAGAAATCATGATTATATCAAAGTAATTCCTGAAAAGACAATGTGATGCGGCGGATAGCGGTTAGGCCTAAATTGAGGTCTACCGCGTGCTGGGACAGCGGACTTTGAGCCAAAGTCGGCGGTCAGAATAGATTGAGCATAGCGGCGAGAGATTAATAAAAGCAAGAAAACATTACCAAAGAAGGAAGCTAACTTCTACAGTCTACAGAAAGCGAGAAAAAAGGAAAGCGAGATCGATTCTACAGCACACAGTGAAGAAGTACACACAGTGAAGCGAGTAGGCCGGACGAGAGAACAAAGCCGTCAAACCACCAGGCGCACACACGAGAAGTGAAGAAAGAATCGCGGATCGAGGCCTACGAAGCGGGGAACGGAAAAACTGGTGCGAACCGGCTGACTCGGCTGTGATTGGTTCACGTGACGCGGCGTGCGGATTGCCTACTCGCGGCGGGGAGGCGTTTTATACTGTGTGACGTATATGCGGAAACATACCCCCGGCCTTGAACTCCTTTAGGGGTTCTAAAGAGGTACTAGCTTCACAGTCATTAGTAAGTAAAGAAAGAAAAAAAACCAAAGCTTACCATGCGTGTGAACGTTGAACAAGGTAACAAGGGGGGTGGAAATGATGCGGAAGAGAGAAAAGAATATAAAGGGTACACAAAGTTAATATTAAAAGGCGGCGGTAATTAAAAAAAGTAAAGCGGCGGTAATGGTAAAATACAAAAGACAAAACAAAAGGGCGGCGGCGGGTTATTTAGCGAAGCACTTTAACGTAGTAGCTCCGCTACAACATCCGGAAGAGCCAAGGCGGCACGCGGAACGACGACGTGGGGCCCGTCGCGGAATGGGATCACATACGGTTGCATGGGAGCCGGAGCCCGATTCCGGAGGTAACCGAACACAGCGCCTCGGCCCTGGTTATACACAATCGCTGGTCGACGGTTGACCGGGATGCCTGGGCGGATCAGCGCCCGTATGCTGGGTCCTTGGGGAACGGGTGGGGGCGGCGGAAGTACTGCGGGGGGTGGCGGCGGAAGTATAGCTGGAAGCTGTCGCGGTGCTGCACCGTGCAGCAGGCTATGATGTCTTTGCTGGCAGTAACGGCAACTGCGGGTTGATCTGCAAGCGGCGACGTTGTGGTTTCCGAGGCAGTTGACACAGCGAAAACGTTCGGCGACTAAGTTCATCCTTTCTTCGGCTGATCTCTGCATCTGCGGACAAGTAAAGCAGTTGTGGTCCGCATAACACCAAACACAACGAAGCGGCGGAGGGGAGGGTGGGCGAACCTCCACTAGGTCTAAAACGGGGAAACGAGGAATTTGAATTTCAGCTCGACGAACGAAAACTGGACCTTGTTGAGGAGGAGGAGGAGTAGGTTGAGCGGGGATGGGAGGAGGAAGGACAGGGATGGGCGGCGGCGGAGGAGGAACCGGACCATATTCCGTAAAATAGTCCTCAGCTTCTTCAAAGTCGGATGCCGTGAGCGACATATACTCTGACACGTCTGATTCACTCATTTTCAGCCTGGAACACAAGACAAGCGGAGCGGCGGACGTTACGACAAGTCATGCTTGTGGTAAAGGATAAAGTTTATGAACAGGACGTTTGTACTCTCCGGCAGCGGTTTTTACCAACGCGACCCTGACGCGGCCGTCGTTTCCGGGGAAAACTTGGATAACACGTCCTAATTTCCATGTAAGCGGTGGGATATTAGGCTCATGGATGAGCACTAAGGTACCTACGACTAAAGGCGGTTTGTCTGTGAGCCATTTCTTTCTGGGCTGGAGTGTGTGAATGTATTCGAGACTCCAACGGTGCCAGATTGATTGGAACATAGCATCAACCAATTGCCAGCGTCGGCGGTACGAGATATCTGCCTCCGTATACATTGGTTCTGGAGGCGAGACAAGGGGGCGACCTATTAAAAAGTGTCCAGGCGTTAATGCATCAAATTCGCTTGGATCGGCGGAGAGCGGGGTTAAGGGTCTGGAGTTTAACATGGATTCCACACGGCAAAGCAGCGTTTGAAATTCTTCTAGCACTAAAATGGTTGTTCCAAGGGTCCTAGTTAAATGAGACTTTGCACTTTTCACGGCGCTTTCCCATAAGCCTCCTTGATGCGGAGCGGCGGGCGGGTTGAAGTGGAAATTGACTTTGTTTTCGTAGGCGAATGCGGCGAGTTCTTTGTTATTAGCGTTGAGAAGCTTGTGAAAGGCGTTAGAAGCTCCTACGAAGTTCGTGCCGCAGTCGCAGTAAACATCCGGAGGACATCCTCGGCGGGCAGCAAATCGTTGGAGAGCGGCGATAAAACCTGGGGTAGTCAAGTCATGGACGACTTCCAAATGAACGGCTTTCACAGTGAAACATACGAACACACACATATACACCTGCACTACACGGGCTGATCGCAGCTGATGAACTTTAACTTTGAAAGGCCCTGCAAAGTCAGTACCGGTGTGAGAAAAAGCAAGATGAGGTTGAACGCGGGGCGGCGGTAAGTCTCCCATGAGTGGATTATCACAGCGTGGCTTCGCTCTGAAGCAGGGAAGACATTGATGGACAACTTGACGACACAAATTTCGAGCTGAAAGTATCCAATAGCGGCGGTTGAGAAGTGATTGGAGCAATTGCGGCCCTGGATGAAGGTGATTTTTATGACACGATTTGACTAGCAATCGCGTGACAGGAGAATCACTAGGCAAAATGATAGGATAGCGGGCGTCTTCACTTACAGCGGCGTGACGCAGGCGGCCGCCAACTCTGATCAAACCATTTTCATCGACAAATGGATTTAGACGGCGGATGCGGGCTGAGCAAGGCTGATTAATTGTCAACTGATGAAATTCGGCAGCGAAATGGTAGCGCTGGATGGCGCGTAAAATCCACATCTCGGCTTGGTGTAGTTCAGATGGCTGTGTGTTGCCTTTGAGCTCAACTTTGAGATGAGTTTGAGCGTAGAAGCGGTGCACAACAGCAATGACACGAACAGTTTTTTCCCAAGTTGAGAATTGCGGTATGATGAAGGGAGGAGGGGGGGCTGCGGCCACAAGTACAGTGGTTGGTGGCTTGGTTTCAGGCAAGTCCTTCTCTGGGATGAGGATGGGTTGCTGAGGCCAGAATTCCTCTGATTTTGAGAGCCATTCAGGTCCGTGCCACCAGAGCGGATGATCAGGAAGTTCATCAGGTGAGAGCCCTCGGGAAGCGCAATCAGCAGGGTTGTCAGCGGAGCGAACATGTTTCCATGTCACTTTAGCGTTTAATTCTTGGATTTCCGCAACTCTGTTAGCGACAAAAGTCTGGAGGCGGTACGTCGGCGTTTGAATCCAAGTGAGCGTGATAGTGGAGTCTGACCAGCCTGTGACTGACTCAATTGCATAGTAAGACTCTAAGCGGGGTAAATAACTAGAAAAAAGAGCGTTAAGTATGGAAGCGGCACAAAGTTCGAGTCGAGGCAATGATAGCTCCTTCTTTGGAGCGACCCTGGTTTTGGAAATAATTTGAGATACAAGGGCGGCGGGGTGTTGCGGGGAAGAAGGAGATCTTAGATATAACACGGCGGCATATCCAATTATGGAAGCATCGCAAAAGCCATGCAACTGATAGGTTGGACTAGGGCGGTGCAACAGTCGAGGGATGTAAATCTTCTCGAGTGCGGGTAATAATGACAGAAACTTTTGCCAGCGGCGGAGCACTTCGACAGGCAGCTTCTCATCCCAATCAAGCTGTAAACGCCAGAGTTCCTGCATGAAAGCTTTAGCGGCTAACACTGTAGGGGCGACCCACCCACACGGATCAAAAATGGAAGCGATAGTGGATAAGATGCCACGTTTCGTTGCGGGTTGAGCGGTTTGCTTGATACGGTACGTAAAGCTGTCTTTATTGGAGACCCATTGAAGCCCCAAAAGAGCGTAGCGGGGGTTGTCAGGATCATCTAAGAGAGGACACTCGAGATCCTCAGCAGGAAATTGTTTCAAAATGGCGGGGCAATTTGAAGTCCATTTTCTTGATTGAAAGCCTCCAAGAGCGAGCAAAGCGATGAGTTCGTTCATCACATTGCGAGCAGCAGCTTCTGAGTCGGCGCCTGAAAGGATGTCATCCACGTAGATTTCATCGAGCAGGAGCTTGGCAGCAGCGGGGAAGAGGTGACCATAGTCTTTGGCTAACTGTTGCAAGGTTCTAATGGCCAGGAACGGTGAAGAATTGATCCCAAAAGTTACTGTATTGAGCGAGTAAGCGGTTAGCGGGAGTTCTTCGGATGACCGCCATAGAATGGTCTGGTATGGACGGTCATCAGGGTGAAGGTCAATTTGGAGATACATCTGTTTGATGTCCCCTGAGAAGACTACAACATGGCGGCGGAAACTAATCAAAACATCTCTGATGTCATTTTGAAGTTTTGGGCCCGGCAAGAGAATATCATTCAATGAAAGGCCATTGGAAGTGCGAGCAGAAGCATCAAAAACAACCCTAGTCTTTGTATACCTAGCTGTGTTTTTAATAATACCTTGATGAGGGATTATATAATGCGGGGAGTGAGGAGCGGGGAGAGGAACAGGAGACATGAAACCATCCTTTTCATAATCAACCATAAATTGCTGATAGGCTTCCTTAAAATCAGGATTTTTCACAAAGCGACGTTCCAATGACTGTTGACGGACATGGGCCTGCGGATAAGATGCTCCAAGTTGTGAATGATTGGGGCGGAATGGCAGGCGCACACAGTAACGTCCATTTTCTTGACGGAAAGTAGTCGCAGCGTACAGTTCTTCAGCGGCAGCATCTTCAGGGCTGATCTTCGGAGTAGTTTTCACTTCTTCTAACGTCCAAAAGCGGTCCAATTGTTCATGCAAGTTAGCGGGTGATTGAGTTAACATGATGACAGGATTGGCAATGGGGGGCGGCGGAGCGGAGGGATGAGCGGATGCAGGACCTATGAGAATCATTCCAAAGACGGTACCAAGAGCTATAGGTGACGAGGGACCTAACTCGACGGTGAAACCTGTAAGGATTTTTGGAAATAAGTCAGCACCTAAGAGGACATCTACAGGACCTGGCTTATAAAAATCTTCGTCGGCCATTTTGAGGTTAGCACAACGTTGGATAACCTGGTCAGCGAGGGCCATCGAGGGAACAAAACCTGTTAAGTTTTTAGCAACGATGACTGAATGATTATGCGTGACTGTTTCATTTGATAAAGTGCTAACATTTACCTGAACGACCCCTTCAACATTGACTTTGGACTGAGAAAGGCCTGAGACAGCGGAGATGGTAGTTTGAGGTTTCAAATGCAACAGTTGAGCACAGCGGACAGTGATAAATGAGTTTTGTGCGCATGAATCCACAAGCGCCCGAGCGGAGATTTGACGTCCATTGGGAGCTGACAGCACAATTCGAGCAGTTGGCAACACTGTCAGACCCGTGGTTTGAGACATCAGAGCGGCAGAGGATTGCAGATGGACAGCGGAGGACTTCTGGTTTTCATGGAGCAGAGTGTGATGTCGTCCACTGCATTGCAAGCAGGTGCGTTGAGACTTGCATTCTTCAATCGGATGAAAGCCTAAACAATTGCTGCACAATTGACGGGTTTGAACAGCTGAGCGGCGAGAGGATGGAGTCATCTGTCGAAATTCCTCACAGCGGAATGTGTGATGATCTTTTGAGCACCATCCACAGCGTTGAGATGGAGTAGTACCTGCGGCGGGGAAAGAAACGGGGCGATTCGGTTGACCAGAATCAAAATGGCGGCGGTTATTGGAGGTTGTTGCAGCATAAGCGGCTGGAGCTGCGTTTGTTTTTGTTTTGCGGGTGGCGTTAGGGGAAGGCGAGGCTTTACTGATAAGTACCTTCACATCCCTAGAAGTACTAGGTTTGGGCGGAGCAGCGAAAGGGTTATCCAACACTGATGTGCACTCATCGCGGAGAAAGTCAAGCACTTCATTAATTTTAGGGTACGCAGTAGGAGTGTCGCGGGATTCATCAAGGCGTTTTCGGAGGTACGGTGATAATTTGCGGCACAGAATAGTAACTAAGAACGGCCCATAGTCCTCTTGCTTATACTTAAGAGATGCGAGAGCATGAATGTGCTCCTGTATTTTGGAGAGGATAGGCGGGACTTGATTACTGTTCTTTATTTCCGGTAATTCGAGTAAACCCCCAAAATGATGAAAAATGTGACGTTTATCACTTTTGTAACGACTACACACTAAATCCCATGCTACTACATAATTGTCAGCGGTTAATTCTAAGGTTTTAACTAATTCAAGCGCTTCACCGGAGAGTACAGACAACAAGTATTGGAATTTTTCAACGTTAGACAAGACAGCGTTATCATGAATGGCTACGGAAAACATGCTGTAAAAAGTAGACCAGTCACTGAGGTTACCTGTGAACCTTGATAATTCAAGTCGAGGTAACTTAACATGATTCAACGGAGAAGGCGAATTATGTACTTGCGTGGCGGCGGCGGAACGTTCAGCCGCGGCGTTTGAAGGGGCTAAACATGACCAATAATTGGTTTGAGCGGTGGCAATCATCTCATCAAATTTTTGTTGATTTTGCTCGACCTCAATGAGATACTTAGATGGTACCTTGGCATTAAATGCAATTATTGCATCCTGATTAATGGAGTAATCGCGGTCAATTGTGGTGAGTTTTTCATAACTACCACGGGAAGCATGCACATTTTTGGCTGTTAACTTGGTAAAGTCATCAAAAATCTTGTTGGCCATAGCCCACAAGCGAGCTCTACGAGCATGAAGAAGCTCAGAATGGTTCTCCAGCTCTTGTTGCCGAGTGGCTTGAGTACTTTGGGCAGTTTGCTTAGATTGTTGAGTACCTGCGGGCGGCGTAGTGCCTGTGTTCGCATCATCCTCGGCACCAGCCATGATGGAACTTTCAGGTAAGTTGTTCAAAAGAATTTACTAATGAGTACAATTAATGCGGCTTGAATTATCAAGATTAATCAGCAGTGAGGGTCAGACAACACAACACTGCGGAAAGCGGAAATAGCACAAAACACTACACGGTGCAAATGTACAAGAGCGAGACACACTAATAATGCATTAGGTGCAATGCGGAGTGAGAGATGCAGAGGTTTCAAAAGGAAAAACAACTAACATCTGAGAGAGAAAGCGGGGAATTAAGAAAATTGATTGATGAAGTTAAGTGAACTTCAGGCACGAGTGGTGCTATCCAGGACTAGATGAGTCACGGAGAGCGTTGAAATGAAAGAGAATGAAGCACTACACTAGCAGAGAATAGGACTTAAAGATTGGAGAAGTATTAAGTTGAAACAGCGGAGTTGAGTTTATAAGTTTGGCCAAGTGTAAGGTAAAAGCGAAGCGGCGGCAAGTAATTGATAATTGAACGATTGGTCAAATTAACGGATTAACTTGTAAAGCGGTCACTAGGTGACAAAAGCGATTGATATGAATCAATAAAGCGGGCTGCACTTCGAAGGAGTGAGCTTGAATGTAATTAACCAGACTGTATTATGGTTAGAATACAAAAATTGAGGTTAGGTTTAGCGGAGCATCCATAGGACAGGTGCATCGAGTTATCCGTAACAGGAGGTTAGGTTAACTTGATCCGGCCCGGAGGACCAAAATGTAGCGACTAGGGAGAGAAACAGAGGACCACTCAGATTAAAGAGATCTGAGAACTAGAGAGAGAGAGCAAAACACTTACACTTGACCAAAAACTTAATACTTAACTCACCATGAGATCTGAGCTCATAAGAGCATGCTTAAAGATAGGTTATCATTCTAATCCTGGAAGTCAGTCACTCGTGCCTGAAATAGGGGGATTGCCTAAGGCATAACTAAGGACAGCGGGGCGGCGGTAATAAGTCGATAGAAATCATGATTATATCAAAGTAATTCCTGAAAAGACAATGTGATGCGGCGGATAGCGGTTAGGCCTAAATTGAGGTCTACCGCGTGCTGGGACAGCGGACTTTGAGCCAAAGTCGGCGGTCAGAATAGATTGAGCGTAGCGGCGAGAGATTAATAAAAGCAAGAAAACATTACCAAAGAAGGAAGCTAACTTCTACAGTCTACAGAAAGCGAGAAAAAAGGAAAGCGAGATCGATTCTACAGCACACAGTGAAGAAGTACACACAGTGAAGCGAGTAGGCCGGACGAGAGAACAAAGCCGTCAAACCACCAGGCGCACACACGAGAAGTGAAGAAAGAATCGCGGATCGAGGCCTACGAAGCGGGGAACGGAAAAACTGGTGCGAACCGGCTGACTCGGCTGTGATTGGTTCACGTGACGCGGCGTGCGGATTGCCTACTCGCGGCGGGGAGGCGTTTTATACTGTGTGACGTATATGCGGAAACAAACAGTATAACTCAAAAGTCTATAAAATTTATTCGGAGAGACAAATCCTGGGTTTCTCCTAATTTGTTACTATTGTTTATTTTACTTCGCATTATTATTCGTCTCTTTTCATGAGCTATATCAAGGATAGGTATTTGATTTAATTTATAGGAGAAATGTGGCAAAAGCGTAGGAAATTGATCACTCCTGCCTTCCATTTTTCAATATTGACTGCCTCCTTGGACATTTTCGTGAGCAACACCTTGACCTTAATTGACAAATTGAGAGAAAATTCGACAGGATTGCCGATCGAAGTATTCAATATGATGCATTTGGTTGCACTGGATAATATATGTGGTAAGAAAACGTACTTATTCATTTACATCGT